>CM066585.1:5502500-5580000 GCA_033816785.1 Picus viridis | reverse complement strand
ACTCTTTCTTGAAGAACTTTCTCCTCACCTCCAGCCTAAACATTCCCTGGTGCAGCTTGAAACTGTGTCCTCTTGTGTTGCTGAGGGAGGATGCTAAGTCACTGGGGATGATGCTAAGTCTTAGCATGCAGCTAGAGTCAATGAAATCTTGAACTCAAGGCAAAATTTTACTACCTAGTTTGACATTTGACAAGCCCTAGTTTGACAAGCCCTATGAGGAGAGGCTGAGGGAGCTGGAGTTGCTTAGCCTAGAGAAGAGGAGGCTCAGGTGAGCTGTTATTGCTCTCTACAGCTACCTGAAGGGAGGTTGTAGCCAGGAGGGAGTTGGTCTCTTCTCCCAGGCAACCAGCACCAGAACAAGAGGATACAGTCTCAAGCTGTGCCAGGGGAGGTTTAGGCTGCATGTTAGGAAGAAGCTCTCCACAGAATGAGAGACTGGCCATTGGAATGTGCTGCCCAGGGTGGTGGTGGAGTCACCATCACTGGAGGTGTTTAAGGTGACACTGGATGAAGCACTTGGTGCCACGGTTTAGTTGATTAGATGGTGTTGGGTGATAGGTTGGACTTGATGATCTCAAAGGTCTTTTCCAACCTGGTTAATTCTATTCTATTCTATTCCACTTGCCACCACATATAATAGAACAACATGAAAAATATCAACGGAGTAATTTGAGGGCAGTTTAAAAACTGTTTACTGTTTTTCTTCCTTGCAACTATAAAATGATGCAGTTAATTCCAGTGGATTTGTCAGCTGCCCAATTATAATTGTTATTTTCTGAGGAAATGGAAACAGCTCATGTAGCTCAACACACACAACAAAACATGCCAAAAAAAGAGAAGACAACTAAGTAGTTTGCTAGACAGTTAGGACACACTACCCTTTTATTTTGGTGAGCCACAGACGTTTCAAAGTGGCTCCTTCTAAATAAGACGATTTTCTCTCCAGGTATTGAAGATGGAAAATGGGAATATGTTACTCTCCACATATGTATTATCCATTACATGTAGAAGGGCCAAAACATTTTAAGAGTTAACACATCAAAAATTCAAAGAAAGAATGATCTAGTGTGAGGTGTCCCTGCCCATGGCAGGGGGGCTGGAACTCGATGATCTTTGAGGTCCCTTCCAACCCTAACAACTCTATGACTCTATATATTATACAAAGACCAGTGTTTTCTCCAGTTTGCTCCATGTTTACTTAGATGTATTTCATTTTCATTTCAAATTATGTTTAATGTCTTTTTAACTGTATTTTCAGCATGGATGTCTTTAATTCTAATTGGTTTAATTGATTAATAATCCCCTGAGCTATAATCCTGACTGAACTGTATTTTCCAAGATAAAATCAATCAGGTTTGTTTGTTTGTTTTGAGGGCAGAATGCAGTGAGGAAAGGATTGTTTAACTTCTACTCAGTGCTATTCCAGGGGCTTTAGAGGTTGTATCTGTAATAAATAGTCCTTTTCATTCAGAAAAGGAGGCATTATAGTTGTTTTACATACATCTATGAGTGGTTGCCTGCCTTTTGCTTTTTGCTGTTATTAAAACTCACCAAAACCAGAGAAGAGGAATATGATTTTTCCCAATTCCATCATCAATTTCTAGTAAAATCCAAGTGTTGTATCTAGGAGGATATTAGGAGGGCAATGCAGTAAAGAGATCAAGGCTGGCAGAAGTCATCATAGGATGATCACAAAGATGATCAGAAGCTGGAGCATCTCTACTGTGAAGACAGGCTGAGAGAGTTGGGGCTGTTCAGCCTGGAGAAGAGAAAGCTCCAGGGAGACATTAGAGCTACATTTCAATTTAGAATCATAGTCATAGAATCAATAAGGCTGGAAAAGACCTCAAGGGTAGGATAGGATAGGATAGGATAGGATAGGATAGGATAGGATAGGATAGGATAGGATAGGATAGGATAGGATAGGATAGGACGGGACAGGACGGGATAGGATAGGACAGGACGGGATAGGATGGGATGGGATGGGACGGAATAGAATAGAATAGAATAGAATAGAATAGAATAGAATAGAATAGAATAGAATAGAATAGAATAGAATAGAATAGAATAGAATAGAATTAACCAGGTTGGGAAAAACTTTGAGATCATCGAGTCCAACCTATCACCCAACACCATCTAATCATCTAAACCATGGTTTGAAACAGGAGCAGGCAGAATTAGGTTTGACATCAGTTCATCAGGTTGGAAGTTCTACACAATGAGGGTGGTGAGACACTGGAACAGGTTGCCCAGGGAGGTGGTTGAGGTCCCATCCTCGGAGACATTCAAGGTCAAGCCTGATGTGGCCCTGAGTAACCTGCTTGAGATGGAGTTGCTCCTGCTGCCTGCAGGTGTGTTGGACAAGATGACCTTTGAGGAACCCTTCCAACCCAATACATTCTGTGATTAGGTTTTGTTTATGTGCTTTAACAGAGCTCTGGGATAGTCAGTGGTGCAGTACAAGTTGATATGTTGTGCAGAGAACTTTAAAGAATATTCAAGCACTGCTGGATTAGAAGAGCTGAAGTAAAGAAAAAAAAATATATGTGCTGTTAAACAGAAACAGGAATTACTATGGATACACACAATGAATTTTAACAGGTCCTGGTGCTCAACAAATGCTGCCTGAGCATATGGCAATTTTTTTTAAGGCACAGTATTAAAAATCTGATGGCTGTAACGCAGAATAGCTTTGCAAATGTAGATAGGAAATGGATTTTTTTATCTTTATATACATATATATATAATATTCTTCAGAACATTAACCTGAGGACAGACTGAGAGAGTTGGGGCTGTTCAGTCTGGAGAAGAGAAGGCTCCAAGGAGATCTAATTGTGGCCTTTCAGTATCTGAAGGGGGCTACAAGAAAGCTGGGGAGGGACCTTCTATGCCAGGATTGCTCCATTTGCACCTATTGAACAAAATCCTGCCCATCCCTTTAGAAGGAAGCAAACCTCTTAGTTTCCCAGGGATCTCAGTACATTCTACCTATAGAACAGTTTTGCCACCAGTGGCTATCTCTTGAAAGAAGTGCAAATTGTTATTCCCAGGGAAAAAACAATGAAAGAAAAAGTGTGCTCATAACATGCAGCATTCTGTAGAACATTATCTACATTTCTTCTACATTCTGTTCTGAAATGTCATTAATCATGATTTCCAATGTTCAAACAAATCTTCTCTGTTACTGATAGCCTCCTACTTAATCTGTTATTCATGAAACTAGAACTCTTGTAGCAGAAGCATTACTCATGAAACATTGAGTTTTCAGCATTGCATATGAATTGAGGAATCTCCAAGTTCTTCAGTACTCCTTGAGCACTTAATCCATTATGAAACTGAGAGGTGATAAGCTCCTAGCTTCTCATGGGCACAGTGAAGTGTACCAGATGGGCTCATTTTCAGCAAGATGTGAGCTTACTCATCCTGGCCTGCATCAGGAAGAGTGTGGCCAGCAGGAGCAGGGAGGTCATTCTGCCCCTGTACACTGCACTGGTTAGGCCACACCTCGAGTACTGTGTCCAGTTCTGGGCCCCTCAGTTTAGGAAGGATGTTGTCTTGCTGGAGCGTGTCCAGAGAATGGCAACAAAGTTGGTGAGGGGCTTGGAACAAAAGCCCTATGAGGAGAGACTGAGGGAGCTGGGGTTGCTTAGCCTGGAGAAGAGGAGACTGAGGGGTGACCTTATTGCTCTCTACAACAACCTGAAGGGAGCTTGTAGACAGGCAGAGGTTGGTCTCTTCTCCCAGGCAACCGGCACCAGAACAAGAGGACACAGTCTCAAGCTGCGCCAGGGAGGTTTAGGCTGGATGTTAGGAGGAAGTTCTATAGAGAGAGAGTGATTGCCTATTGGAATGGGCTGCCTGGGGAGGTGGTGGAGTCACCATCACTGGAGGTGTTTAAGAGGAGACTTGATAGGGTGCTTGGTTGCATGGTTTAGTTGATTTGGTGGTGTTGGATGATGGGTTGGACATGATGATCTTGAAGGTCTATTCTATTCTATTCTATTTCTATTCTATTCTATTCTATTCTATTCTATTCTATTCTATTCTTACCCCAAGAACACTTTTCATTAAATAATCCCATGTAGTCTTTTCCCAAGTGTTATAAACCTGGTGTTTGGAAGTAACTTCTGTACAAATGAAACCAACTTTGTATTTTCTTCTCTTAGTTAACTCTTTGTTGTTTTTGTCCATCTTAAATCACAGAATCACAGAATGTTAGGGGTTGGAAGGGACCTCCAAAGAACATTGCGTCCAACCACTCTGCCCGAGCAGGGTCACTTAGGGCAGGCAGCACAGGGATGCATCCAGGCAGGTTTTGAGAGTCCCCAGAGAAGTAGACTCCACAACCTCTCTGGGCAGTGTGTTCTAGTACTCCATCACCCTCACCATAAAGAAGTGTCTCCTCATGTTGCGGTGGAACCTCCTCTGTTCCAGCTTGTTCTCTCACTGGACAGCATCAAAAAGAGCCTGGCACTTTCATCTTCACACCTACCCCTCAGATATTTATACATGCTGATAGCATCCCCTCTCAACCTTCCCTTCTCAAGACTAAATAACCCAAATTCTCTGTCTTTCTTGATTGCAGAGATGTTCCAGTCCCACAATCATCCTCATGGCTCTCCATTGCACTCTCTCCAGCAGGTCTTTGTCTCTCCTGATCTGGGAAGCCCAAAACTGGGCACAGTATTGCAGGCATTGTCTGACTTCTCACTTGCTCCCTGTGATAGGACAAGGGCCAATGGATGTAAGCTGCAGCACAGGAGGTTCCACCTCAGCACAAGGGGGAACTTCTTTACTGTAAGAGTCACAGAACACTGGAACAGGCAGCCCAGAGAGGTTGTGGAGTCTCCTTCTCTGGAGACTTTCAAGGCCCTTTTGGCTGTGTTCCTCTGTGACCTGAGCTAGATTGTCTGGTCCTGCTCTGGCAGGGGGTTGGACTTGTTGATCTCTTTGGGTCCCTTCCAACCCCTGACATCCTGTGAGCCTGAGAGTAGAGGAGCAGAAGAACCTCCCTAGACCTGCTGCTGCTGATCAGTTAGCTTCTCTTTCAGTAAATAGGATGCCTCCTAATAAAGATTTTCTATTATCACTGTAACAGTTACTTTTTATTTATTTCTTCACTTTTTATTTTAAATCATAACCATCACAACCAATATTTGCTGTCAGTGGTCAACCTACCAGAATAAACTACAAGATTATATCATTTGGTGTTAGCAATAGAATAGAATAGAATAGAATAGAATAGAATAGAATAGAATAGAATAGAACAGAATAGACCAGAATAGAATAGACCAGGTTGGAAAAGAACTTTCAGATCATCAAGTCCAACCTATCACCCAACACCATCCAATCAACTAAACCATGGCACCAAGTGCCTCATCCAGGCTCTTCTCAAGCACTTCCACTGATGGTGACTCCACCACCTCCCTGGGCAGCACATTCCAATGGCCAATTTCTTTTTCTGTGAAGAACTTCTTCCTGACATCCAGCCTAAACCTCTCCTGGTGCAGCTTGAGACTGTGTCCTCTTGTTCTGTCACAGATTGCCTGGGAGAAGACATCAACTCTCACCTGGCTACAACCTCCCTTCAGGTAGCTGTAGACAGCAATAAGGTCTGAGCCTCCTCTTCTCCAGGCTAAGCAACCCCAGCTCCCTCAGCCTCTCCTCACAAGGCTGTGGTCCAGACCCCTCCCCAGCTTTGTTACCCTTCTCTGGACACATTCCAGCAAGTCATCTGAATTTATGAACTTATAAATAAAGTGTTGATGAGCTGCCTTCTGGAAAAGAAAAAAAACACCATTTTTTTTCTCTCTCTGAGCTACATCAATAGGTTGAAAAGTGCCTTCCTGGTTAAAGCACTGAAAATAACTGAGATGACACTTGAAAGCCATATAAGAAGGTGCAACAATCAAGGTATTCATGACCACTAAATCTAACAAATGGGATTAAGAGAATTTATTAAAGAGATCAGAGTTTCTTGAGCAGGTGTTTGAATTTTTTATCTCAGCAGTTTCCTTTGTGCCAGTTTTATTACAGAGTACTCTTCTTGTGTGATAAAGCAATCAACTTGCCTGCATTGTCACAGAATTATGCAAAAGAGGAGATTTTTAATGTATTCTTGAGGTGGGTTGAAATTTTCCCCCCCCAGCATTAACTTTGATAGTCCAGCTTAGCTGGAAGCACATGGAAGCTGTACTTACAGGCAAAACTACACTCTACAATGAAATGCAATGGGTGTGTACAAAGTACACAGCATTTACAATATTTACAGGTATTTACAATTAACAAACAACATGAAAATCCCATGGAATGGAATGGAATGGAATGGAATGGAATGGAATGGAATGGAATGGAATGGAATGGAATGGAATGGAATGGAATGGAATGGAATGGAATGGAATGGAATAGACTGTCCTCTGCCCCCCAGCTCCTGTCCAAAACGGAGAAAGGAGCAGAGCGAAAGTAAGTAGCTGTTAGAACTTCACCAAAACAATGCAGCCAAGGTCAGGCAGAAGCAGGGTTATAACAGAATAGAATAGGATAGGATAGGATAGGATAGGATAGGATAGGATAGGATAGGATAGGATAGGATAGGATGGAATGGAATGGAATGGAATGGAATGGAATGGAATGGAATGGAATGGAATGGAATGGAATGGAATGGAATGGAATAGAATAGAATAGAATAGAATAGAATAGAATAGAATAGAATAGAATAGAATAGAATAGAATAGACCAGGTTGGAAGAGACATTCACGATCATCATGTCCAACCTATCAACCAATCCAACCCACCTAAACAACTAAACCATGGCACCAAGCACCCCATCAAGTCTCATCCTGTACACCTTCAATGATGGTGACTCCACCACCTCCCTGGGCAGCCCATTCCAATGGGCAATCACTCTCTCTGTATAGAACTTCTTCCTAACATCCAGCCTAAACCTCTGCTGGCATAGCCTGAGACTGTGTGCTCTTGTTCTGGTGCTGTCTGCCTGGTGCTTGTGCTAGTAATCCCTTCAGAGCACGAAGCGAGCAGAGAAGAGATCAGAAGGAAAGCCCCCAGAATGTTTTGGTACAAGCAGTCCTGTGTCAGATATTTCTCCAGTGAAATTGTTTAGAATTATCTTAGGGTTTCTTTTTTACACTCACTAGTGATTTAGTTATATTTTTTCTACTTTTCTGCTCAAAATCTGTGATAAAATTTTAAAGGCATAGCCTGAAACTACCACAGTTCTATAAACAAGTGCTCCTTGTGAGGGTGTCAGCTGGGCCACTGAGCTATGGAGGAGTGCTCTGAACAGATCTGAAACAGGCTATACCAGTGATCATGAGAGGAGCAAGGTTTAGCTGCATTGCACCTGTAGCACCTTGTGGCAGTTTTAGGCTGATGACAAGGAAATTTTACACAGATCTTGTGTAGAAAGTGGTAGAATGTAAATAAATTGCCCTTGGATGTAAAGGGAAAATAATGACAAAGTCTAAATAATCCCTTGGTCTGATAAAGTTAGTTGTATAGAATAGAATAGACTTAACCAGGTTGGAAAAGACCTTCAAGATCATTGAGTCCAACCTATTACCCAACACTATCTAATCAACTAAACCATGGCACCAAGTGCCTCTTCCAGGCTCTTTTTAAACACCTCCAGTGATGTTGACTCCACCACCTCCCTGGGCAGCACATTCCAATGGCCAATCTCTCTTTCTGGGAAGAACTTCTTCCTAACATCCAGCCTAAACCTCCCGTGGTGCAGCTTGAGACTGTCCTTTTATTCTGGTGCTGGTTGCCTGGGAGAAGATATATAAACTATTTATAGAGAGAGTATAAACTATTCTGTCTCTTTCTTGGCCCTTCACTCTAGCTGATACAAGCTGGTGGCTTTTGCTTGGCTGTTGCTGACCTTAGCTGTGTTCTTGTTGTGGCTAAGTAACTAAAAAGCTACTCTCTGCTCTTCTCTTTTCTCTTTTCCCTTGTACAGGGGGAAAGGGGGCAGAGAGGAAGAAGCTATTGGTAACTCCCTGGTTTTGTCCAAGGAGGGTCTCCCTGTGTTGCTTCTAAATTGTAAATATTGTAAATTTTGTACACATCCATTGAATTTCATATTCCTAGATTTTAGTTTGCTTGTAAATAGAGCTTCATTTGCTTCCATCCTAAACTGAACTAATCTTATTTTGGGGGCTAGTTCTCCAAATTAGCTGGGGGTGGGGAGTAGATAATTTTAACCCACCACACACCTCTCTCAAAAATCACAGATGTCAGTAAAAAAATATGTTACTGCCTAGCTGCATAATATAGCAGTCAGACAGCTATGCTCTGAGCAACTAGCTAGATGAGTTATTGAAAACAGACCTTTCCATGCTTTGACAGTTTAAATAACTCTGTAAGCCTTCAGGTGCCTTGATAGCAGAAGAAACTGTATTAGCTGGAGGGCATCTGAAAAAGAGCAAGGCAAAAAGCTTATTGGGAGGAAAAGCTGATTGATGAAAAGAGTTTTATGTTGTTGTACACAGCTCCTTTGCTTGATGTTTCATTTCATCTAGATGATTTTGCTAATCTGCTTTATAACAGGTCATTCCAAATAGCTGTATCAACACAGCTGAGAGGATAGTCAGTTGCTGTAAGAGAAGAGAGGCAAGCAGATAGGAAGCAGAGATTGGAAACCTCAACTAGATTTGTGATATAGAATTGTTCTTGCAGTGTAAATCGATTAAACTGTGCAAAACTGAAAACTCATCTCATGAATGAATTGAATGAATTCTTAGCAGCAAAATGCATTTTAAGTATGCTGGTCCAATAAAACAGTACTGAATGTCCCAGTTGAGTGAATCTGAAATAAACAGAAAAGGCAGAGTCCCATCAAGACTCTACGTAGCCCTGGGGCAGAAGATGGAAGATAAGCTTATTGAGACCACTACAAATGAGTCCTAGAGTCATAGAATTCTTTTGGTTGGAAAAGACTTCTAAGATCATCAAGTCCAACCATTGACCTAACACCACAAAGGCCATTAAACCATATCCCAAAGTGCCTGGCCCACACACTTCTTGAACACCTCCAGGGACCGTGACTCCACTGCCTCCCTGGGTAGCCTGTTCTAATGCCTGACCAGTCCTTCAGGAATGAAATTTTTCTTAGTATCCAACCTAAACCTCCCCTGGAAAAGCTAGTTGGGTTCTGGTGTAAGGAAATTGGTATTGCAATAGAAGAGAATATGCACCTGAAGCATTGGAGACAAGGCTGCATCTTGAGGGGACATAACCATAATGTTGGATGACAGGTTGGACTTGATGATCTTAAAGGTCTTTTCCAACCTGGTCTATTCTGTTCTATTCTATTCTATTCTATTCTATTCTATTCTATTCTATTCTATTCTATTCTATTCTATTCTATTCTATCCTTTCCTATCCTATCCTATCCTATCCTATCCTATCCTATCCTATCCTATCCTATCCTATCCTATCCTATCCTATCCTGTCCCATCCTGTCCCATCCTGTCCCATCCTGTCCCATCCTATCCCATCCTATCCCATCCTATCCCATCCTATCCTATCCTATCCTATCCTATCCTATCCTATCCTATCCTATCCTATCCTATCCTATCCTATCCTATCCTATCCTATCCTATCCTATCCAAATGCACAGAGCTGGAAGGAAAGAGTGGTGTGGCACCTGAGCATTGAGCTTTAGTGTAGGTGACAAAACTGTGCAGCAAGCAGGTGACAAAATCTTGGAGATTCAGTGGAGAGTAATATTTTCAGTGAGGTTGTATCTTAGTAAAGGTTATGGGTTTGATGCCACAGTAAGTGGGAAAAGGAAAGGTTGCACCATAAGAGCACTGCTGATGTGCACATCAGTTATGGGTGGAGTAGATACTTCTGCCCCTATTCTTGCTAGTGGCATCAATGGTGCTTAAATGAATTCAGCTGGGGTTTACATGGCATGCCCATGGAAGGGGTCTGAATTAGGGTATTCTTACCATCTGCCCTTTCTTAACACTCTTAGAAATGTTAATAGTATATATAAATATCTATATATCTATATCTATATCTATATCTATATCTATATCTATATCTATATCTGTATCTATATCTGTATCTATATCTATAGCTATATATCTCTACCTTAAACACTTTTATGATTTAGAATCTAACCCCAGACTTAATATGTGGCATTCCATTTCTTCTGTTATGAATTGAGGCTGCTCCCATTTTATGATTACTGCCTGCATTTTCATCTTCTCCTTCTGCTAGGCTAGAGAGGAGAAAATGAAACTTCCAAAAGCAAGTTGTATTTTACCTTTTTCTGAGTCCTGTTCTCAGAAGGCTATTAGGGATGTTGTGCACAGGGGGAAAATCCACTTCTCTTATTGTGCAGCTGACCCCTTTAAAAATTCAGAGCTTATTCTGCAAGTTTTTTGCATATGCAGGAGAAGTTAGAGACCATACTGCTTCAGACAGACACACACACAAAAAAAAAAAAAAAGAGAAGGAAAAAAGTTGATGGTAGATTTAAAGAATAAAACCCTCTCAGTTCCCAGGGGACGTTCTAAAATGTACCTGCCAAATCTGAAAGGATTTTGCTTTAGGAAATTAGAGCAGCCATGCATTTAGTTTTAAATACCATTATTTCAAAGAAGTCCCAAGAAAGGTAGGGCTGCAAAGAATGAACAGTATAAAATCTCCTTTTCCTTTCCCTTAGAACAATATTTCATTTGCAATAAAATAACAGAAGATGAAAAGAAACACAAAAATCCAGTTTTATGCTACATCCCCGAGCTGTCACTCTGTTTCAAACTGCAGAGGACCAGTCCAACAGAAAATCAAGGTGGCTGAACCAGAATATATAATCCCTCAAACATCTTTAGTTGAATTTGTGCATGAAAACATATTGATGAGGGGGAAAATATAATAATTGTATTAGTTACAATTAATTTGCTTCGTGTATGAGTATCTAAAAGGTTAAATCACAGAATCATAGAATCAACCAGGTTGGAAAAGACCTCAGAGATCATCAAGTCCCACCTATTACTTAATACCTAACACCTCATGACAACTAAACCATGGCTCCAAGTGCCACATCCAATCCTTTTTGAACACCTCCAGGGACAGTGACTCCACCACCTCCCAGGGCAGCACATTCCAATGGCCAGTTACTCTTTCTGGAAGAACTTTCTCCTCACTTCCAGCCTGAACCTTCCCTGGTGCAGCTTGAGACTGTGTCCCCTTGTTCTGGTGCTGTTTGCCTGGGAGAAGAGACCAAATCCCACCTCTCTACGACCTCTCTTCAGGTAGTTGTAGAGAGCAAGAAGGTCTCCCCTGAGCCTCCTCTTCTCCAGGCTAAGCAACCCCAGCTCCCTCAGCCTCTCCTCACAGGGCTGTGCTCCAGAACCCTCCCCAGCTTTGTTGCCCTTCTCAGGACACATTCAAGTATCTCAATGTCCTCCACAAATTGAGGAGCCCAGAACAGGGCACAGTACTCAAGGTGTGGCCTAACCAGTGCTGAGTACTCAAACATAGAGTTTGTGAGGGTGCTTTCTGCTTTATTTCTCTTGTGTATGTTGAGGTAAACCAAAGGGTGTTCAATAGAATCATTGCAGCTCCTGAAAAATAATTTTCTCTTATTTTTCATTGCAGATTAATTTCCAAATAAATTGCACATATTTTCTGTTCTCCAATTGTGTATTCAGCTCTGTCATGCTAATCACAATCTTTTATCAGGTTCCAGGTTTGGTTTTTGACATCTGAGATTCAGAACTTTATCCTGCATGTTCAGTTTGAGACACTAACTTTAAGGGAAAATGGTTTGATTATCATCACAGAATTGTTAGGGTTGGAAGAGACTTCAAGGATCATCCAGTTCCAACCCCCTGCCATGGGCAGGAACACTTTCCACTATGTCAGGTTGTCCAGAGCCGCATCCAGCCTGGCCTTAAAAACCTCCAGGGGTGAGGCTCCCACCACCTCTTTGGGCAACCTCTTCCAGGCTCTTCCCTTGTGAAACCCTTTTTCATTTAACACTTGTCCTGATTTTCCACAAAAATGTTAACATATGCACAAATGAGGATAAAAAGAGATTTTCGGTGAGTCAGCAATGTCATCTGATTTTTCTCAACTACAACTAACCTGAAAGGAAACTTCTGTGGTTTAGGGTGGGGTTTTTTCCTAGGTTTTTGTTCTGTTTTGTTTAGTTTTGTTTCTTTGTCTGTTTTTTGTTTTGTTTCAGTTTTCTCCTGGTTTTCTCCTGGTTTTCAGTTTTTCCTGGTTTCACAGGAATAAAAGATTGCTCATCTCATTTCACTTTGGATTTCTTACTTGTGTGTGAACAGTCTCTCTGCAGCACAAGCCCTATGAGGAGAGGCTGAGGGAGCTGGGGTTGCTTAACCTGGAGAAGAGGAGGCTCAGAGGAGACCTTATTGCTGTCTACAACTACCTTAAGGAGGTTGTAGCCAGGTGGAGTTGGTCTCCACCTAGGGAGGTGGTGGAATTACTGTCCCTGGAGGTGTTCAAGAGGGGATTGGAATGGCACTTGGTGGTATGGTTTAGTCATGGGGTCTGTGGTGACAGGTTGGACTCGATGATCTTTGAGGTCTCTTCTAACCTTGGTGATACTGTGATACTGTCTCTTCTCCCAGGCAACCGGAACAAGAGGACACAGTATCCACTGCACCAGGGGAGGTTTAGGCTTGAGCTGAGGAGAAAGTTCTTCACAGAGAGAGTTGTTAGCTGTTGGAACCCTCTACACAAATGAGTTAACCTCGCCCATCTGCAACTGCAAGATTAAAATTGAAAAAGTATATCCTTCAATTTTATGCCTTTGACCAATTCTTTATTTTAATCTTCCTGTGAAGGACTCACTGAAGATGTGAGAAGTGCATGCCTAATGTGCTACAAATCCCACATAAGATGCGATAAATTTGATTAAAGCCCTTCTCAAATCAGAATACGTCTATCTACAGCAAATCTTTACTGATTCAGGGGGAGTTTTTCAGTGAGTGATTATTCCCATGCCCTTCTCCAGCACCATGGACTTTGGATAGATTGTTGTTTTGCAGACAAGATCACTAACAATAACAAAACTGAGTCCGTTCCTCATATCTGTGCCCAAAAGTTTTGACTTCTTAATAGATCACTTTTTCACGCTGTGCTGAATACAGTGAAGCATTACTTTTTAAGTATAAAATTGGTCATTTCTTATCCTCTTCTGAGCTTCCACTGAGAGAGTGATTGACTGATCTCATTTTGCATATCAAGGAAGAGGAAAACTAAAGCCTCTGATGCTATTCACCATGTTGACAATCAGTACTTCCTTCAGCCAATGAAGTGGGGGTCATTTAATCTGGGTGCTGTTTGCCACTTCCTCTAGTGCAGGTGTTGATCGGTTAGAAGGTAGAAGGGGTCTGCAGAGGGACGTTGACAGGCTGGACAGATGGGCAAAGTCCAGCATGATGACATTCAACAAATCCAAATGCTGGGTGCTGCACTTTGGCCACAACAACCCCATGCAGTGCTACAGGCTGGGGTCAGAGTGGCTGGAGAGCAGCCAGGCAGAAGGGGACCTGGGGGTACTGGATGACAATACCTGAACATGATCCAGCAGTGTGCTCAGGTGGCCAAGAAGGCCAATGGCATCCTGGCCTGCATCAGGAACAGTGTGGCCAGCAGGAGCAGGGAAGTCATTCTGCCCCTGGAATCATCTCTGGTTAGGCCACACCATGAGTCCTGTGTCCAATTCTGGGCCCTTCAATTTAAGAAGGACATTGAGACACTTAAAGGTGTCCAGAGAAGGGCAACGAGGCTGGGGAGAGGCCTTGAGCACAGCCCTGTGAGGAGAGGCTGAGGGAGCTGGGATTGTTTAGCTTGGATGAGACTCAGGGGAGACCTTCTTGCTGTCTACAACTACCTGAATGGAGGTTGCAGACAGGTGGGGGTTGGTCTCTTCTCCCAGGCAACCAGCACCAGAACAAGAGGACACAGTCTCAAGCTGTGCCAGGGGCAGTTTAGGCTCAAGATGAGGAGAAAGTTCTTCCCAGAAAGAGTAATTGGCCATTGGAATGTGCTGCCCAGGGAGGTGGTGGCGTCACCGTCCCTGGAGGTGTTCAAGAGGGGACTGGACGTGGCACTTGAAGCCGTGGTTTAGTTAGTCATGAGGTGTTGGGTGATAGGTTGGACTTGGTGATCTCTGAGGTCTTTTCCAACCTCATTGATTCTATGATTCTATGAAATTATTCCCTTAACATAAGAAGGAGTCAGGGCTAGAAGACTAGCAGAATAAAGAACCGCATGTAAAACAGTGTGATTCCCCCCAAACAGGTTCAAATAGTCTTCAAGTCTGAGTTTACAATGGGGAAAAAAAGAAAAAAAAGTCCTTAAAAACTCAGCTTTATGAAAACAAAAGAACACAACAAAACCATACTTCCTTTTTCAAGGAGAATTTGTGCTAATGGCTGTTCTAATCCAGTCCCAGTGCATTTGCAGAGTTGGAACGAGGCATTAGAAAGCTATCCTCTCTCCCCTGTGTAGTACATGACTTCAGGAACTAGAATCTGCCAGATATGCACTTAACAAATTACTGTTCCAGAAAGCCACTTTTACCTCATTCTTTTGACAAGCTTAGATTATTTCACCTAGGCAATAAGCCAACTTTTGTGGTAGCATGAGATGAATAAAACTGCACAATGACATTATATCAATTAAGGGTATGTGATACTGCACTTGTGAGAGTGAAATGTTCAGAGCCATTGGGTTCTAGCAGAAACTGTGCTCCTCAGAGCAATTAGTCCTTATGAATATGGATGACAATTGTTAGAGGAGAAGAATCTACATATGACTCTAGTTAAAGCTGGATTGGCTTTCAAGATGCTAAGGTTGAGTGAAAAGGAAAATCAGTAGAGCAAGAGGATGCAGGGTATGACCTTTTACAATTCCCTCATCCCCACCCAGAATCTTTCCTAACTTGTGTACGCAAAGCTCCTATGTTTGCTTCTCTACTGTTATTTTTGATTATTCACAGCCTTAACTTCCTTCAAACTAGCTCTCTTAGGATCAGCTCCTGGACTGTGATACCTGCAAAAAAATATGGTCTAGTTGTTGGGTGGGTTGGATTGGTTGATGGGTTGGATGAGATGATCTTGAAGGTCTCTTCCAACCTGGTGTATTGTATTGTATTGTATTGTATTGTATTGTATTGTATTGTATTGTATTGTATTGTATCATTCCATGGACAGGGACACCTATGAACTAGACTTGGTTGCCCAAGGCCTCATCCAACCTGGACTTGAATATTCTCAGGGAAGAGGCATCCACAACCTCCCTGGGCAGCCTGTTCCAGAGTCCCACCACTGTGATACTGAAGAACTTCTTTCTGAGATCCAGTCTAAACCTACTGTCCCTCAGCTTCAAACCATTCTCAAGCTGTGCCAGGGGAAGTTTAGACTCGAGGTGAGGAGAAAGTTCTTCACAGAGTTGTTAGCCATTGGAATGTGCTGCCCAGGGAGGTGGTGGAGTCACCGTCCCTGGAGGTGTTCAAGAGGGGATTGGACGTGGCACTTGGAGCCATGGTCTAGTAGTCATGAGGTCTTGGGTGACAGGTTGGACTTGATGATCTTTGAGGTCTTTTCCAACCTTATTAATTCTATGATTCTATGATTTTGTGATTCCCTCTGGTCCCATCATTAGAGGAAATGACAAACAGCATATAATTAAATGAGCCCCACTTCATTGGTAAGTATGGAATGGAATGGAATGGAATGGAATGGAATGGAATGGAATGGAATGGAATGGAATGGAATGGAATGGAATAGAATAGAATAGAATAGAATAGAATAGAATAGAATAGAATAGAATAGAATAGGCCAGGTTGGAAGAGACCTTCGAGATCAACATGGTGAACAGCATCTGAGCCTTAGGTTTTCCCTCTTCCCTCTTCCTTGCTATGCAAAATGAGATCAGTCACTCAAAGGAAGCTCAGAAGAGGATAAGAAATGAAGAATTTTATACAAAAATATCTTTCCACTGTGGAAACTCAGCTGGACATCTGCAAAGAGTTTATTTAATGCTTTTTACTGAAGAACAAACCATCGTTTGGAATCAACACGGTTATGCAAGTGCTTATCTTCATAGTTTACCATTGACCTTTTTCTCTCCCTCTTCTCCCTGTTGTCTATCTATATCTCCCTATTTTTGTGTTTTATAAGAGAATATGTTTTATACATTGTTAGATATTACCAGATAGTACCAGTTACAAGAATTCCTAAATTCATAGGATGAATTTATGACCACATTCCCATCTAATAATAATTATTCATGTGCAGTGAGTACTTAAAGGTATAAATGCTCCACAATTCAAAAACCCAAACCCAACCCAACCAAAACTCTGCAAGACTCTGCTTATCTCTCACCACTACATTCCATGACACCTGAAGACTGAAGAGCCTCTTAGCTTTTTGATATTGTAAGTGTGAGTTCTGGCTCATGCCATTATATGCATTTTTTCTTAGAAACTTTTTGTACCTTGTTAGGAAACAGTCTGCAGCTCCTGAATCCACTAAGATTTTCTCCAAGCATAATGAGCACTGTGAAGCTCAGCCCTGACTCATATTTTACCTGAAATATCTGTCAGCTTTAATCAGAAAATAAAGTAAGGTTATACTCAATTTGACTTCAGGCTTCAAGCTACAAGACTGAAAGAAACATTTACAAATTAGATAAGTGTAGTACTGCAGTTCAATTCTATGTTGAACAAATGGAATTTTATTTTCTTGTTATCCTCTGTTAGGTATAAGACCCCAGTCTAGCCATTAGAGGCATAGAATCATAGAACTGTGATGGTTGGAAGCGACCTCAAGGAACAGCTAGTTCCAACCCCCCTGCCATGGGCAGGGACACCTCACACTACAGCAGGTTGCTCACACCCACATCCAGCCTGGCCTTAGAAACCTCCAGGGATGGGGCTGCCACCACCTGCCTGGGCAACCTGTTCCAGTCTCTCACCACCCTCATGGGGAAGAACTTCTTCCTAACATCCGGTCTGAATCTAACCATTCCCCCCAAGTCCTGTCATTACCTGACATCCTAAAAAGTCCCTCCCCAGCTTTCTTGTAGGCCCCCTTCAGATACTAGGAGGCCACAGTAAGGTATCCTCAAAGCCTTTTCTTCAACAACCCCAACTCACTCAGTCTGTCCTCCTAAGAGAGGAGCTCCAGCCCTCATGGCCCTTCTCTGGAAACATTCCAGCACCTCCAGATCCTTCCTGTAATAGGGGCTCCAGAATTGGATGCAGTACTCCAGGTGGGGTCTCACCAGAGTGGAGTAGATGGGGAGAATCACATCCCTTGACCTGCTGGCTATGCTTCTCTTTATGCAGCCCAGGATGTGATTGGCTTTCTGGGCTGCAAATGCACACTGCTGGCTCACATTGATCTTCTCAGAGATTTGATGGGGCGATTGGTGCCATGGTTTAGTTGACTAGATGGTGTTGGGTGATAGGTTAGACTCGATGATCTCAAAGGTTTTTTCCAACCTGGTCTATTCTATTCTATTCTATTCTATTCTATTCTATTCTATTCTATTCTATTCTATTCTATTCTATTCTATTCTATTCTATTCATCCACCACAATTCTCTACACAAAATTTCCTTGTCATGAATTCAGCCAAATTGTTAAAATTAAAAGAAAAATGTTCATATATTTACTTCTAATAACCATTGAGAGCAAACCCACCACCATCAAGAAGCTTTACCAGATTCTGTTCCAGGATAGATATTTTAGGTAAGATGACAACAAAGCTCTTTCAAGCCAGCAACATTCTCTGCATGGCTTTCCTCTCATGTCTGTGCACACCGTTAAGGGCAGGAAGAGATAACCAGAAGGTAATCCTGGCCAGAGCTTTTCACACAATAAACACAGAGTAAGTATTTCAGAAATACTTTGTTATTGTGTGTCTTAGCCAGAAAGAGCATTTTCTTAACACAATACTCCAATTTCATGATCAGCTCTTAAGGTTTGATGAAGGCCACATTTTGTTGACTGTTTTGCTTTCCAAAAAGGGTAAGTGGTTTTTTTTGGGTGGGGGAGAGGAGATGTACAGGGAAGAAGTAAAGTTCTGTGTTTTGTAATGTGAATGTGGTATACAAACATCCAAAAAACCCAACAGATATTTACATTGAGCAGCTACAAGGAAGGTATTTGGGCAGGCACTTTGGAATTGTGACCACAGATCTGTTGTGATGGGAAATTCAGTCTATTCTAGCAGATTTGAATAAGGATTTTCTGCTGCTTTATAGAATAGAATAGAATAGAATAGAATAGAATAGAATAGAATAGAATAGAATAGAATAGAATAGAATAGAATAGAATAGAATTAACCAGGTTGGAAAAGACCTTTGAGATCATCAAGTCCAACCTATCACCCAACACCATCTAATCAACTAAACCATGGCACCAACTGCCTCACCCAGTCTCTTCCTAAACACCTCCAGTGATGGTGACTCCACCACCTCCCTGGGCAGCACATTCCAATGACCAGTCTCTCTTTCTGGGAAGAACTTCTTCCTAACATCCAGTCTAAACCTCCCCTGGTGCAGCTTGAGACTGTGTCCTCTTGTTCTGGTGCTGGTTGCCTGGGAGAAGAGACCAGTCCCCACCTGGCTACAAACTCCCGTCAGGGAGTTTACGGTTTGCAGGTATTGCTCCAAGAAGTGAAGGGTTTAGTGTATAACTGTCTTATGCATTTGAACTTACTATTTACACATTGAAATCCTACCCTGATTTAGTTTTAAAGCTGCTGTGGTGTGTGTGGTGGATAACACCCAGTTGTCAAATAGCCTGGTTTCACTGAGCAAAGCTCATGCTCAGTCATTTTAAGGTTTATGTCATGTTTTGTGATGTTACTTGACAGTGAAGTTCTGCCTCTAGCATATCACAGAATCACAGAATGTTAGGGGCTGGAAAGGACCTCAAAAAGCTTATCCAATCCAACTACCCTGCCAGAGCAGGATCACCTATACCAGGTCACACAGGAACACATCCAGGCAGGTTTTGAATATCTCCATAGAGGGAGATATCTGCCTAGCAGTTTCTTTTTAAAAAGAGAAAGAAAAAAAAAAACACACCTCTGTGTTAAGAGAGGGAAAGTTAAATCTCTCTGGTGTTTTAATTTTATCTTCACTGAACACAAAACTGAAGTTTATGAGCATCTGTAAAAATCCTGTCCCTTATCTGACACAGCGCAGAGAAAGGACATCAGGGTGCATGTGGATGGGATCTGCTTCACATGCTGTGCCTCTTCTTTTTATTGCTGGTTGTTCAGGCATGAAGCAATAACATTTCCAAAGAGCACATTCACACATTGATGGAACATAAACTTTATCACACTGCTTTGCAGTATGAACATATAGGCTGCAAGTCAACCTGAGGGCACCTTGGTTAGCCTTTAATGCTTTTTATACTTTTTCTGTTAGAACACACCCTGCTGCTGAGCATCACATAGCATTGAAGGATGAACCAGCAGCTATGCCTGAGATATTCTTTCATTCACATGAAATGGAAATGAATCATGGGTTATTTTATTGTACACATGAGCAGATGTATAGACTAGAATGTAAGGAAATGAAATCTGGCACATCACAATTTATTTGCTGTTCATTAGCAATGTCAGGTTTCTAAGAAGTAAAAGTTCAAGTCAATTTTGCTTCCTGTTCACTGAAGAAATCTTTAATGACCAAACAGAATGCAGTCAGTGGGTGTGTAAGCTCCTGCAAATGATCTCCATGCTATTAAGGTGCTAAATGTCAGAGACCAGAAGCAAAAGAGTACATCACTCCTCACACTTCTGGTTTTAGTTTTTTATCTTTGAGCCTGCCAAAAATAAAACAGAATAAATTGACAAGACCCATACACCACTCCTAGAATCATAGAATGGTTTGACTTGGAAGGGACCTCCAAATGTCATCTAGTCCAAGCCCCCTGCAAGTAAGCAGGGACATCCTCAACTATATCAGGGTGGCAAGAGCCCTGTCGAGCCTCACATTGAGTATCTTCAGGGATGGGGTCTCAGCTACCTCCCTAGGCAACCTGTTCCAGTGTTTAGAATAGAATAGAATAGAATAGAATAGAATAGAATAGAATAGAATAGAATAGAATAGAATAGAATAGAATAGAATAGAATAGAATAGAATCAATAAGGTTGGAAGAGACCTCACAGTATGACCAAGGTTGGAAGAGACCTCGAAGATCATCGAGTCCAACCTGTCACCCAAGACCTCATGACTGCTAAACCATGGCACCAAGTGCCATGTCCAATCCCCTCTTGAACACCACCAGTGATGGTGACTCCACCACCTCCCTGGGCAGCCTGTTCTAATGGTTAACAACTCTCATAGTAAATAATTCCCTCATAGTAAATAACTTGTTCTTAACATCCAATCTAAATCTGCTCTTCTCTAGTTTAAGCCATTGCCCCTCATCCTGTCACTACAGGCCTTTGTAAATAGTCTCTCTCCATATTTCTTGTAGCCCCCTTCAGGTACTGGCAGGCTGCTATTAGGTCTCCCCAGAGCCTCCTTTTTCCAGGCTGAGCAACCCCAGCTCCCTCAGCCTGTCCTCACAGCAGAGGTGCTCCAACCTAATAGTAGCCTTCCAGCACCTGTAGGGGCATGCCTCACTTAATCCAAAAGATAAGGGTGCTTTTTACTATTGGAACTGAGCGAGGCACCTAATGATCTTTGAGGAAAGGGTTCTAAGTCCCTGTTGTAAGAAATATTTCAGTTATTGATCTTAGAGAACATGAGACATTCAACAAAGAGGTGATGCTAGTGTTATGCATAGGGTAGTTGTCTACGAGGGTCTAGAAGAATTTTTACATCATATTTTTTTAAAGAGCTTAACTAGTGAACGCTTCTGAAATGACTTCACATAGGCTGTTGCCAGCTGAACATGTAGTGAAATATATATACTCCTTACAGACCTGGGACGTGTTCCAAGCCTCATCACTGCTTCACTTGCTGCTAGATTCTAGCACACAAAATATCTGATGAGAGCTGTCACTCTAATGAAGATGCATTAGTTATGTTGCAGATTACATTCAACACAGAGAATTGCTAGTGATGCCTCACTGTCATTTTCCAGAGGAAACCAGGAACAGATACAGGCATTATTTGAAAAACAGAGCTCTTTAGATCCCCACTGATAACATCAAAACATTTGTACCAATATAATCCCATAACCTTTTTAGCAGCTGCCAGAGGTTAGATGGCTGGCAACTGCCCAGCAATAACAGGATATTTTTAAGAACTGCTAGTAGATAAGGTCAAACCTCAATGCAGAAGGGTGAGGAAAGAGAGAGGTGGAGAAATGGTATCAAAAACAATTTCTTTACTAAACTGGAAGTATACATAAGCAACACTAATCTGGACCTGTAGCAGAGATCAGATTTTGTGACAGATTTATTTAGAATAGAATAAACCAGGTTGGAAGAGACCTTCAAGATCATCACTTCCAACCCATCAACCAATCCAACCCACCTAAACAACTAAACCATGGCACCAAGCACCCCATCAAGTCTCCTCCTGAACACCTTCAATGATGGTGACTCCACCACCTCCATGGGCAGCCCATTCCAATGGGCAATCACTCTCTCTGTATAGAACTTCTTCCAAACATCCAGCCTACACCTCCCCTGGCGCAGCCTGAGACTGTGTCCTCTTGTTCTGGTACTGGCTGCCTGGGGGAAGAGACCAACATTCGCCTGTCTACAACCTCCCTTCAGGTAGCTGTAGAGAGCAAGAAGGTCACCCCTCCGTCTCCTCTTCTCCAGGCTTAGCAACCCCAGCTCCCTCAGTCTCTCCTCATAGGGCTTGTGTTCCAAACCCCTCACCAACTTCGTTGCCTTTCTCTGGACACGTTCCAGCAAGTCAACATCCTTCCTAAACTGAGGGACCCAGAACTGGACACAGGACTCTAGGTGTGGCCTAACCAGTGCAGTGTACAGGGGCAGAATGACCTCCCTGCTCCTGCTGGCCATTTATCTGTTATCACAGAGATTTTGGTATGCGCTTAAATGCTATTAGTATGTACATCAAGACTTTTTCACATTCAGAGCAGAGAAGAAAATAGGAACATAAGTCAGATCTGTAAGTTAAAAGTTGGAAGCATGAAAGTAGGAAAGCCAAAATAAATCTAAGCAGTCTAAATGAGGTCTCCACTCCACCCTGGTGAGACCTCATCTAGAGTACTGAGTTCAGTTTTGGGCTCCCCAGCTTAAGAGGAACAGGGGTCTGCTGGAGAGGGTCCAGCAGAAGGCTATGAGGATGATTAGGGGACTGGAGCACTGCCTGGTGAGGAGAGGCTGAGGGACCTGGGGCTTTTTAGTCTGGAAAGAGAAGACTTAGAGGGGATTTAATAAATGTTTATAAATACCTGAGGGTTGGGGGCCAGGAGGGAGGGGACAGGCTCTGCTCACTTGCTCCCTGGCATATGACAAGGAGCAATGGATGCAAGCTGTAGCACAGGAGGTTCCGCCTCAACACAAGGGGGAACTTCTTTACTGTGAGGCTCACAGAGTACTGGAACAGGCTGCCCAGAGAGATTCATAGAATCATAGAATCATAGAATCAGTCAGGGTTGGAAGGGACCACAAGGATCATCTAGTTCCAACCCCCCTGCCATGGGCAGGGACACCCCACACTAGATCAGGGTGGCCAGAGCCTCATCCAGCCTGGGCTTAAACACCTCCAGGGACGGGGCCTCAACCACCTCCCTGGACAACCCATTCCAGGGCTTCACCACTCTCATGGTAAAGAACCTCCTCCTCACATCCAGCCTGAATCTCCCCATTTCCAGCTTCATTCCATTCCCCCTAGTCCTATCACTACCTGAGATCCTGAGAAGTCCCTCCCCAGCCTTCCTGTAGGCCCCCTTCAGATACTGGAAAGCCACAATGAGGTCACCTCGGAGCCTTCTCTTCTCCAGACTGAACAGCCCCAACTCCTTCAGTCTGTCCTCATAGGAGAGGTGCTCCAGCCCTCTGATCATCCTCGTGGCCCTTCTCTGGACACGCTCCAGCACGTCCACATCTCTCCTGTAATAGGGGCTCCAGAACTGGACGCAGTACTCCAGGTGGGGTCTCACCAGAGCTGAGTAGAGATTGTGGAGTCTCCTTCTCTGGAGACTTTCAAGGCTTGTCTGTATGCATTCCTGTGTGACCTGAGCAGGGGGGTTGGACTCAAAGATCTCTTTGGGTCCCTTCCAACCCCTGACGTCCTGTGATCCTGCAAACAATGCGAACAGAATAAAACACTGATCTCAAGGAAAATGCTCATGTTACCACAATTTAAAAAGTGGAAAGGAAAGCATAAACAGGTTTGGTGAAAGGTAAAGGGTTGTTCCTAAAGCCAGTGTCAGTGATTTAACAAGAAGAATTTCATCTCTACTCTGATCCTAGTATTTCAAAGGATGTTGCCTGGTAAAGGAGCACCGTAATCTGAATGGCCACCTGACTACAGGAGAATAGTTTAAGAGCCTTGATTTTCATTTTTACTTTAGCTCATTCACTGAGTTATTAGATTGCATTGTGTAATAGGGGCTCCAGAACTGGATGCAGTACTCCAGGTGGGGTCTCACCAGGGCTGAGCAGAGAGGGAGAATCACCTCCCTTGACCTGCTGGCCCCACTTCTCCTGATGCAGCCCAGGATCTGATTGGCTTTCTGGGCTGCAAGTGCACACTGAGAGCTCATGTTGAACTTCTCGTCCACCAGCACCCCCAAGTCTCTCTCCTCAGGGCTGCTTTCCTGCCAGTCACTGCCCAGCCTGTATTTGTGCCTGGGATTGCCTCGACCCAGATGCAGGACCCTGCACTTGGTCTTGTTGAAGCTCCTGAGGTTGGCTTGTGCCCACCTCTCCAGCCTGTCCAGGTCCCTCTGGATGGCATCCCTTCCCTCCAGCGTGTCCGCTGCACCACACAGCTTGGTGTCATCAGCAAACTTGCTGAGGGTGCACTTGATGCCACTTGCTACCTGTAACTCTTTCAATGCTATTGCTAATGCAGTAATAAAACAGACTTCATGTTTTCACACTTCAGATTATTATTTCTTTTCTGTTTTATTATTTATTTATTTATGTATCTATTTTCCTTTGTGAGGATAGGAAAGATTAGGTTAGGTGTTCATAGTACATTAGCTGAAAACAAATGAAGGAGAGTGAACCACAGAATTATTTAGGTTGAAAAAGTCCTTTAAGCCCTTCAGCTGTAAAGCTAACACTACCAAGTCCCACTAAACCATGTCCCTAAGTGTCATATCTATATATCTTTTAAATACCTCCTGGGTACCTGATGTTTTGAGAGAACACAGTTGTATATGGGTTAAATTCACAACATATTTAAATGGACAGCTGCCTGTGTACAGGATAGAATTTCCAATTCTTAGCTTCTATTTCACACAAGCTTATTTTCTGTCCTTAATGAAAGGACATATAAACCACTGTGAATATGAATGACGAACTGCATTATACATCAGATACAAACACAGTGGTCATTAACATTTAATTAGGATGACAGAGATTGTAACAGACATATGCTTAGGTGGGAAAAATGACACTTCCTGAAATGCTAATTCTTATCTTCCAAGGTGTATCAGTCTCTGATCAGCTGCAGCAGTACTGTATTGACCTAGAAAGTATGGAAGCATAGGGCACACAGCAGTCTTTCTGGTAAAGCAAGACATGTTGTGGCCTCATAAAAACATACCAGAACAATTCAGTTTGTGTGATGAATTCAGCTGGTTACTTATGCTAGATGTGCCACTGTCTCATATATATGAAATATTCATAACAATTCAGAAGATCAAAAGAGGTGAAAAGACCTCACAATGAAGAAACTGTTTGACATATTGTTTCCCTTTCTCCTTCCTTCCTCCTTCTTTCTTCCTCTTTTCTCCTTCCTCCTTTCTTCCTCTTTTCTCCTTTCTCCTTTCTCCCTTCTCCCTTCTGCCTTTTCTTCTCCTTTCTCCTTTCTCCTTTCTCCTTTCTCCTTTCTCCTTTCTCCTTTCTCCTTTCTCCTTTCTCCTTTCTCCTTTCTCCTTTCTCCTTTCTCCTTTCTCCTTTCTCCTTTCTCCTTTCTCCTTTCTCCTTTCTCCTTTCTCCTTTCTCCTTTCTCCTTTCTCCTTTCTCCTTTCTCCTTTCTCCTTTCTCCTTTCTCCTTCCTTTTCTCCTTCCTTTCTCCTTCCTTTCTCCTTCCTTTCTCCTTCCTTCCTTCCTTTCTCCTTCCTTTCTCCTTCCTTTCTCCTTTAATTCTCCTTTCTTTCTCCTTTCTTTCTTTCTCCTTTCTCCTTTCTTTCTCCTTTCTCCTTTCTTTCTCCATTCTACTATCTCGTTTCTTTCTACTTTCTCTTTTCTTTCTCCTGTCTCTTTTCTTTCTCCTGTCTCCTTCTTTTCTCCTTTCATTCTCCTTTCTCCTTTCTCCTTTCTTTCTCCTTTCTTTTCTTTCTCCTTTCCCCTTTCTCTTCTCTCCTTTCTCCCCTTCCCTTTCACTCTCCTCCCCTTCCCTCCATAACCATATTGCAACAAGAAAATTCAGATAAGTCCCTTCACAACTAATAAGCATAGCTTTACATATTGTGGTAAGATTCTATCTGACTTACTACTGAGTCAACCTACCAATGGCTGCCAACACTATACTGTTCTCTCCAATCCCAAAAAACTTTCTTGGTACTGCAGGAAATCACACGAGCCACCTTTTACCATGTGTAGGATATAGTTCCACGTTCTTCAAAGCACTTTGGTTCTGTAAGCCTATGCATATATTGTAAATACTAAAAATTCATCCAGTTTCCACAAATAAAAGTTATTTTGCATGCCTGAGGTATGCAGCAATTTCAAAGATGGAATGAAACTGCTAAAGGAGAACAAGCGTCAATTGTGCTACAGCTAATCAGGAGTTAGGATTATACTTTAACTCACAATGTTAATACCCAATTAGTTATAAGCAGCTTATGTAAAACCAAAAAGTTATTTGTTCAGTCTCCCTGTAATATATATTTATTGTGTATGTGGTAGACTCACAGAACCACAGAATGCCAAGGGCTGGAACAGACTTCGAGAGGTGATTCAGTCCAACCCCCTGCCAGAGCAGGATTGCCTAGAGCAGATCACACAGGAATGCATCCAGGTGGGTTTGCAATATCTCCAGAGAGGGAGACTCCACAACCCCCTGGGCAGCCTGTTCCAGTGTTCTGTCACACTCACAGTGAAATAATTCTTCCTCATGTTTCCATGGAACTTCCCACGCCTCAACTTCCACCTATTGCGCCTTGTGCTGTCATTGGGCATCACTGAGCAGAGCCTGGCTCCAGCCTCTTGGCACCCACCCTTTACATGTTTATAAACATTAATGAGGTCACCCCTTAGTCTCCTCTTCTCCAAGCTCAAGAGCCCCAGCTCCCTCAGTCTCTCCTTGTAAGGAAGATGTTCCATGCCCTTAGTCCTCTTTGTGGCTCTGTGCTGGACTCTCTCAAGGACCTCCCTGAGGTCCTTCTTGAACTGAGTGGCTCAGAACTGGACACAGTATTCCAGATGTGGCCTCACCAGGGCAGAGTAGAGAGGGAGGAGAACCTCTCTTGACCTACTGACCACACCCCTTCTAATCCATCCCAGGATACTACTGCCCTTCTTTGGCACAAGAGCCCACTGTTGGGTCATGGTCAACCTTTCATCCACTAGGACCCCCAGGTCCTTTTCCCCTTCACTACTCTCCAGCAGTTCGGTAGCCAACCTATACTGCTTCATGGGTTGTTCTTTCCTAGGTGCAAGACTCTACACTAGAATAATATGGAAATTTTTAGCCATTTCATCTGAGTTCATGACAGTGACTGGTATTCAAGCTGTGCCAGGATAAGTTTAGGCTCAGGGTGAGGAGAAAGTTCTACACAGAGAGAGTTGTTGGCCATTGGAATGTGCTGTCCAGGGAGGTGGTGGAGTCCCCATCCCTGGAGGTGTTCAAGAGGGGATTGGACGTGGCGCTTGGCGGCATGGTTTAGTAGTCATGAGGTCTTGGGTGACAGGTTAGACTTGATGATGTTTGAGGTCTTTTCCAACCTTATTAATTCTATGATTCTATGATTCTATTTCTCATGAAATGAGTTTAAATGTTAGTTGATAGCTCTGCAGAGGTTACTTACATATAGCAGCAAACAAGCTCAGAATCCGAGAAAAGGCAATGTTAAGGTACTAAACACTTCTGATGATTTTCAGTTACACTATTCACAAGCACCATTTTGTGGCTTCTCTTTAAAAAAAATATTTAAAGTGCTCTACAGAGATACCATTTGTGTCTTTCTGTTGAAAAATCCCATGGGTCAAGAACACATCCTTTGTGTCTTAAAGATTTGATGTACTGTGGTATTATTTTTAGGAATGATAGCAAACAGCTCTCCAGGCTTCAGGTGTCAGCCTTATGTAATTAAAAAATAGTCCATCCAGAAGCACAACAGTCTCTCTGCTCTCTTCATTTTGGGGGTTGGTCTATTTCTCCCAGGCAACCTGTGACAGAACAAGACACAGTCCTAAGCTGCACCAGGGGAGGCTTAGGCTGGATGCTAGGAAGAACTTCATCCCAGAAAGAATGGTTGGTCATTGGAATGGGCTGCCCAGGGAGGTGGTGGAGTCACCATCCCTGGAAGTGCTTAAGAAGAGACTGGATGAGGCACTTCAGGGTACTGGTTGATGGTAGGCTGAACATGAGCCAGCAGTGTGCCCAGGTGGCCAGGAGGGCGAATGGCATCCTGGTCTGCATCAAGAACAGTGTGGCCAGCAGGAGCAGGGAGGTCATTCTGCCCCTGTACACTGCACTGGTTAGGCTGCACCTTGAGTCCTGTGTCCAGTTCTGGGTCCCTCAGTTTAGGAAAGATGTTGACTTGCTGGAACGTGTCCAGAGAATGGCAACAAAGTTGGTGAGGGGTTTGGAACACAAGCCCTATGAGGAGAGGCTGAGGGAGCTGGGGTTGCTTAGCCTGGAGAAGAGGAGAATGAGGGGTGACCTTCTTGCTCTCTACAACTACCTGAAGGGAGGTTGTAGACAGGCGGATGTTGGTCTCTTCTCCCAGGCAACCTGCACAAGAACAAGAGGACACAGTCTCAGGCTGCGCCAGGGCAGGTTTAGGCTGGATGTTAGGAAGAAGTTCTACACAGAGAGAGTGATTGCCCATTGGAATGGTCTGCCCGAGGAGGTGGTGGAGTCACCATTATTGGAGGTGTTCAGGAGGAGACTTGATGGGGTGCTTGGTGCCATGGTTTAGTTGATTAGGTGGTGTTGGATGATAGGTTGGACACGATGATCTTGAAGGTCTCTTCCAACCTGGTCTATTCTATTCTATTCTATTCTATTCTATTCTATTCTATTCTAGCCATGGTATAGTTGATTAGATGGTGTTGGGTGCTAGGCTGGACTGGATAATCTCCAACGTCTTTTCCCACCTGGTCAATTTTGTATTCTGCATTCATGATAGTTGAGATAATGCCAAAAATGGAAGAGTATTCCTTTTCTTAGTCTAGCTTCTCCTTGGAAAGCTCCTCCATTATTGCTATTCATTCCTAACCTTGATTAGCTTGTCAGATTTCATATCATCAGAGCACAAATGGGTGGTATTGTGCTTCAAGGCACCCTGCACCACATTTCTGTACTACCTAACACATTTGCTCTTCAACTCCTTGCAGGTTAGGCATTGTCAAAACAAGGGAAGTGGTCAGAGATCAAGGGATCTAGAACTGGGAGGCAAGTCTCCATACAAGCCAGATCTGATGCTTCATACTTAAGGTCAACACAGTGAAATCTGTCTGTTGCAGAGCAAAAGAAAAATGGAACTGAGGTCTTATTTTAAACTGCAACATGAAAACCAAGACAATTTATTGTTGTTTTTAATGACATGATCAAATGTTCTGTCAGAAAATAAAAAGCATTTGTATGATATTTTTGGGAGCCAGAGCAAATGATTGACGCAGCTATAGTCTGAGAATGAAAAATGAACAAAAGCCAAGCAGCCCTCTTTGCTAAGGTGACGTGTGGGGTTGTCCTTCCAACAGACTCTTACACACAGTGGAAGGAAAGAGAGTGGAATGGCTGATATTTCTAAACAGAACTTCCTTATTACAATCTGAACAATTGGATAGGTGGTTACTGCTGCTACCAAAAGAATAAAAGGGAAGGGAAGGGAAGGGAAGGGAAGGGAAGGGAAGGGAAGGGAAGGGAAGGGAAGGGAAGGGAAGGGGAAGGGAAGGGAAGGGAAGGGAAGGGAAGGGAAGGGAAGGGAAGGGAAGGGAAGGGAAGGGAAGGGAAGGGAAGGGAAGGGAAGGGAAGGGAAGGGAAGGGAAGGGAAGGGAAGGGAAGGGAAGGGAAGGGAAGGGAAGGGAAGGGAAGGGAAGGGGAGGGGAGGGGAGGGGAAGGGGAGGGGGAGGGGAAGGGGAGGGGAGGGGAGGGGAGGGGAGGGGAGGGGGGGGAGGGGGGGGAGGGGAGGGGAGGGGAGGGGAGGGGGGGGAGGGGAGGGGAGGGGAGGGGAGGGGAGGGGAGGGGAGACCTTCGAGATCATCACCTCCAACTCATTACCCAACACTATCTAATCAACTAAACCATGGCACCAAGTGCCTCATCCAGGCTCTTCTTAAATACCTCCAGTGAGGGTGACTCCACCACCTCCCTGGGCAGCACAGTCCAATGGCAAATCTCTCTTTCTGTGATGAACTTCCTCCTAACAACCAGCCTAAACCTCCCCTGGCACAGCTTGAGACTGTGTTCTCTTGTTCTGGTGCTGGTTGCCTGGGAGAGGAGACCAGCCCCCACCTGGCTACAACCTCCCTTCAAGTAGTTGTAGACAGCAATAAGGTCTGCCCTGAGCTTCCTCTTCTCCAGGCTACACAACCCCAGCTCCATATACAACTATGTTGAAGAACCCAGGGCATTATCTGTAAAATTTCTGTCATTATCAGTTGATTAGCTTTAGTGCCTCCTGCCTATTCAAATGCATAGTCCAGCGGGAGCATTGCTGTACCTAACTTGATTTCCCCCTGAACAGTACATGATGTGTTATTTGATGCCCTTCAAAGGACACTATTAGCCAAGCTATAAAGTGTCTGATTTTATTAGCTTTGCTGGGTTTTATCAGTTTGTAAATGTGTTATTTTCTCCATTTATTGTGCCTATGGGATAGAGAGATAGAGTGAGCTTCAACTTAATATGTTGTTGGAAGGTAGCAGTGGTCTTACTTTAGCACTCTGTGCTGTGAGATGAGATGACATTGAAGGTAGAGTCATGAAAACGCTAATGTCAGGGCCATTCATCAAGGCAATTCCTCACTATAAAACTCTGCTCTGACATTGAATTCAGCAGTAGATTTTTGTCTTAAATAGAGCAGAGTGTTCCTCTGCTGTATAACTACCAATCCCCAGGAACAGAATGAGATGTAGTTAATAATAAGAAAGTAGGTCATGCAGATGCTCAACCAAAGGGAGAAGGTAAATTCTTAACATGTCATTCTGGGAGGTAGGAGCTTTTGGAAAGGCTTAGTTGTCATCACTTTTATTGAAGTTTTGGGGGTGTAGTATACCTCTGTGCAATACAGTTTTCTTTGGAATCCTTGCCACATTCCAGCACCTCCTGATCCTTCCTGCTATAGGGGCTCCAGAACTGGACACAGTACTCCAGGTGGGGTCTCACCAGAGTGGAGTAGAGGGGGAGAATTGCCTCCCTCGCGCTGCTGGCTATGGTTCTCTTGATGCCACCCAGGATGTGATTGGCTGTTTGGGTTGCAAGTGCACACTGCTGGCTCCTATTGAGCTTCTCATCCACCAGCACCCCCAAGTCCCTCTCCTCAGGGCTGCTCTCAAGCCAGTTGCTGCCCAGCTTATATTGGTGCTTGGGATTGCCCTGACCCAGATGCATGACCTTGCACTTGGTCTCATTGAACCTCGTAAGAATCTCATAAAGAAGCAATCTCAGTCTTTATGGGATCATTTCAGAAACAGCAGACCTATTACTGTCTGGCTGGTATCCTCTGTTTTACTTGCTCTTATGCTTAAATCCCATGGAATAACCCACACATTTTAAGCTTTGATATACTCTCCAAGCCTCACAGATCTGGCATCTGCTCTGAAATCTGCTTTGACATCTATGAACAAGTCAAAAAAATGAAAAGGCCAAAAAATATTCTTGAAAATAGGCTTTCATTTAATTAGCTATAGAGATATTACAAGCTTACTGCTTTAGTTTAAAGATGGCAGGGATGTGCCTACCTGCCGTGTTGTGCAGGCAGCCCTGGAGTACATGGGCTGACAACATAGCTCCTTCTTGTGAGTGTAATATTCAGGTATCTAACCTTGCCAGAGAGGCAGCTCAGCTCAGGTGACAAGTTAAATGTTACTGCTTACTAAATTACTTTGCTTAAAAGTTTCCAGCTTGTTCTTTTGCCCCTGGTCTTTTGTGCAGCTTGCAGAGGTGCTGCATGAATAGTGCATGAGAGATTGAGCTTACATTTGAATGACTTTTAAAATTTCTCATGGAGTTTTGTAGGTACTGGAGGCAAAAAAAAAGAGTCACAGAGCTCATCAAGCTACACATGGTAGTTAGACATGGTAAAAAAGCAAACTTTGTGGTAGAGCTCTGAAAAGACAGGCTGCTTGCTAAGAGCAGAGCAGGATCTATTTCTCTTTCAGCAGCAGCACTTACCATCTTCATTCCTAGGAATGTAGCCAGGAAGGGGTTGGACTCTTCTCCCTAGCAACCAGCACCAGAACAAGGGGACACAGTCTCAAGCTGCACCAGGGGAAGTTTAGGCTCGAGGTGAGGAGAAAGTTCTTCACTGAGAGAGTGATTCGTCATTGGAATGGGCTGCCCGGGGAGGTGGTTGAGTCTCCATCCCTGGAGGCGTTCAGGAGGGGACTGGATGTGGCACTTGGTGCCATGGTCTAGTTGTGAGGTTGTGGTTACAGGTTGGACTCGATGATCTTCAAGGTCTCTTCCAACCTTGGTAATTCTATTCTATTCTATTCTATTCTATTCTATTCTATTCTATTCTATTCTATTCTATTCTATTCTATTCTATTCTATTCTATTCTATTCTATTCCTACTCCAAGATTTCCCATGTTTCTCTCTTCTCTTACTCCATCTAATGGGAATGACACAGGGAATGAAGTCTTCAGAACTCACTCATATGTGCACCTTTTTTCCCCCTCCTTCTTACCATTCATAGAATCATAGAATTGTTAGGGTTGGAAGGCACCTCAAGGATCATCTAGGTCCAACCCCCCTGCCATGGGCAGGCACACCTCACACTAGATCGGGCTGCCCAGGTCTGACTAGGGTTGATGGTAGGACTTTTAGGTTATTCTGTACAACTTCTATTCTATAAACTGTCTTGGTTTAGTCCTGAAAATAAAGATGCTTATTACACTTAAAAATGGATAAAGCAGTAAACATTCTAAAAGCATACCAGAGGAGCAGGATGTGAGCTGGAGTGCTAGCAACCAGGAATTATAGAGGCTGATCAATGATTATGAGAGCAAGATGCATCTTTACAGAAGCAAAAGAAAGCAAGCAAGAACAAAAAATACACATAGCTTCTGGTGATTCTACTGTTGCAAAAGTGGCAATGGTTATCAGCAGATTATAGAATGATAGAATTGTTAGGGTTGGAAGAGACCTCAAGGATCATGAAGTTCCACCCCCTGCCATGGGCAGGGACAACTCACACTGGATCAGGTTGCTCAGAGACACATCCAGCCTGGCCTTAAAACCCTCCAAGGATGAGGCTTCTACCTTCTCCCTGGGCAACCTGCTCCAGTGTCTCACCACCTTCATGGGGAAGAACTTCTTCCTAACATCCAATCTGAATCTACCCATTTCTAGTTTTTTTCCCCCATTCTATTCTTTATTTAAGAATGATAACACCGTTTGAATGAATGGAAGAATGGAATGGAATGGAATGGAATAGAAGAATAGAATAGAATAGACCAGACCAGACCAGACCAGGCTGAATAGAATAAAGAATACCTTCAAGATAGAATCGAATCAGGCTGGAAAAGACCTATCATCATCCAACACCATCTAATCAACTTAACCATGCAACCAAGCACCATATCAAGTCTCCTCCTAAACACCTCCAATGATGGCAACTCCACGACCTCCCCAGGCAGCCCATTCCAGTGGGCAATCCTTCTCTCTATAAAGAATTTCTTCCTAATGTCCAGTACTTTTGCTCTCATCTCTAGCAAGCCTTGAGCTATCTTTTTGAGTTTCCCAGGTTTGCTCTACTCAAACAAATCCAAGTTTGCACAATGTGCTTAGTACAAGCTGCTTTCCTCTTCTTTCACAGCGTCTGCAGCTACACAGAAGTTTAGTGTTGCCTCTGCTGATGAGAGCAAACAAAAAACCCTGGTCATTTTCCTTCTTCAGTATATGGACGCTTCTGAGGAAATTGCATGGAAAACTTTATTTGGCTATCATTAAATTTTATATATATTTTTATAGATATATAAAAAATAAAATACATATATTAATATATATATTAATTTTTTTTTCTGTATTAGAGAAGCCTTATCTACTATACTAAAATAGTGTTTTGTATTATGCTAGTGCTTACAAATTATAGAGGAAGCAAGAAATATAGAAAGGTAGAGAAGACAGAAGAGATAGTAAGAAAAGTGGAACCCAGATTTCTAATAACTGAAGAAAATTAAAGTATTTCAGGAATATTTCTTGAGCAGCATTATGCAGAATTTTGTAGTAATTTTTAAGGTGATTAGATTTTTGTGCTACATTTACTGCTTGGGATACCACTTAAGAAAATACCTTTCCAATATGTGTAAAACACTAGGAATTGCTAGTGCATTATTGCATGTAGATGGACTGAGGAATGTGCCTAGTCAATAGAATATACACTTACAACAGTTTCCTTTGGATTTTCTCTTTCCTTCTTTCATCACCTCAGTGAGGATTATCCAGTAACTAAAAATGAAATATCACAGAATTATAGAATGACTTAAGTTGGAAGGGACCTCAGAGACCATCTGCTCCAATCGCCCTGCCATGGGCAGGCATGATTCTCAGCTACATTTTGCTCAAGGCCACATCTGTCCTGGCCTTGAACACACCCAGGGAGGAGGTATCCACAGCCTTCTTGGGCAACCTATTCCAATGACTCATCACCTTCATACTGAAGAACTTCTTAAGATTCAACCTAAACCTACTCTCCCTCAGCTTCAAACCATTCCCCCTTGTCCTATTACCAGACACCTTTATGGAAAGTCCTTCTCCAGCCTTCCTGTAGGCTCCTTTCAGGTATTGAAAGGTAGCTATAAGGTCCTTCCAGAGTGGTTTAGGGGTGAACTATGTAGAATAGGGCTATTGGTTGGATTGGTGATCCCGAGGGTCTTTCAGCAGTTACTACTAGCAGTATCATAGTATCATAGAATCAGTCAGGGTTGAAAGGGACCACAAGGACCATCTAGTTCCAAACCCCCTGCCATGGGCAGGGACACCCTACTCTAGATCAGGCTGACCAGAGCCTCGTCCAGCCTGGTCTTAAACACTTCCAGGGACGAGGCCTCAACCACCTCCCTGGATAACCCATTCCAGGGCTTCACCACTCTCATGGGGAAGAACTTCCTCCTCACATCTAGCTTGAATCTCCCCACCTCCAGCTTCATTCCATTCCCTCTAGTGCTATCACTACCTGATAGCCTGAGAAGTCCCTCCCCAGCCTTCCTGCAGGCCCCCTTCAGATACTGGAAGGCCACAATTAGTATTCAACTTCATTTAACTATTACATGCTTCCCTCTGATCTGACATTTTGAAACAGTGGAAAAATATTCAGCCTAGAAAAATCTAGAAAAAAAGGGAATTTTCCTGTTGGAAATTGATTATCCAGAAGAACAAGCCTTTAATGTTGGAAATGTGATGTTCCCTTAATACTCTTAGAAACTCAGATAATTTTAAGAAGCTTAAAAATCAATTTCCAGTTTCCAGTGTGTGAATTTACACAGATTTGTAGATGTGGACTCTAAGGGCTTGTACTATAAGTTATCTTCTAATTCCTCATGCTGTTAAGAAGGAGGACTTTAGGTTCTATGAATTTTTCATCATTCACTATGCTGCACATGCCTTATAAATTATAATAATGAAACTCTTCTGTTGCTGCTGTTGTACCATTTAACAACAATGACAGCACTCTTTTGAGAATAAGTCTTTGTTAATCTGTTTCTTTCAGGGGAGAAAAAAACAACCATCAGCAAATTGCAGAATTGTTGAGGTCAGACAGGACCTCTTTAGATCATTCAATCTAACCTCCCTACTGAAGAAGAGTCAGCTAGAGCTAGTTGCAAAGGAATGTGCCTGGATGGACATCTGAACTAGCTAATCTATCTGATTCAGATGAGTTTCCATAGGTGGAGAACCCAAGACCTCTTTGGGCAACTGTTCCTGTATTTGACCACACTCATAGTAAAAATGTGTTTTCTTCTGTTCAGATGGAATTTCCTGAATTTTACAGAATACAGAATTAACCAGGTGGGAAAAGTCCTTTGAGATCATCAAGTCCAACCTATCACCCAACACCATTCAATCAACTAAACCATGGTACTAAGTGCCTCATCCAGTCTCTTTTTAAACACTTTCAGTGATGGTCACTCCACCACCTCCCTGGGCAGCACATTCCAATGGCCAATCTTTCTTCCTGGGAAGAATTTCTCACTAACCTCTGACCTAAACCTCCCCTGGCACAGGTGGAGACTGTGTTCTCTTGTTCTGGTGCTGGTTGCCTGGGAGAAGAGACCAACTCCCACCTGGATACCACCACCCTTTAGGTAGTTGTAGATGGCAACAAGGTCTCCCCTGAGCCTCCTCTTTTCCAGACTAAACACCACCAGCTCCCTCAGCTGCTCCTCATAGGGCTGTGCTCCAAACCCCTCACCAGCTTTGTTGCCCTTAGTGCATGCTTCCTTTTGCAGTCAGTGAGCACTGCTGAGAAGAGTCTGACTCCTGTGACTTCATTCCCTCCCAGTGGGTATTGCTAAGAGCCCCTCCTGGGCCGTTGCTTCTGTGTCCAGAACAGTCTTTGCTCTCTCAGCCTCTCTTTATATAACAGATGCTCCAATCCCTTAATCATCTTTAAGGCCCTTCGTTGGACTCTGAAGACTATCTCTGTGTCTCTCTTGTACTGGGGAGCCCAGAACTATACACATCTCCAGGGTTGTTGACTCCACCACCTCCCAAGGTAGTTTATTCCAAAGCCTGACCACTCTTCCCATAATTTTTTCCTAATATCCAACCTAAACCTCCCACATCACAATTTCAGGCCATCTCCTCTCTTCCTATCAGCTGATACTGGAGAGAAAAGTCTGACCCCCAGCTCGCTGTAACTTCTTTTCAGGTAGTTGTAGAAAGCAATGAGATCTCTCCTCAGCCTCCATTCTCCAGACTAAACAATTTGGATGCTGCTGTGCTCTAATCTCCACCATCTAAATGTGAACACGTTTAAGGGTACTGAAGATTTAATAATTACAAGCTATAATACTTAAAAGAAAAGTGTAATTTGTGGAGGCTATATTGTAGCTTTTAATTATGACAAGAGTTACTAAGTTATTCATCTTGTATGGCCCTTCTATTATTAATTACTCTGAGTGTAAAACTTGTTTGCCATTATAACTGATAAATAGCCATAAAGCAGACACATAGTCTAATCTAAGATATTTTCATTAAGAAAAAGCTGTATAAATTTTTGTTTTCAATATTTTTCCTTTAGCTGTGACTGTAGTTAGATCCTATTTGCTTGAAATTATGTTAGAGAGAATAATCCAGCAGGCACACTACCAACCTACTTGAAACTGAAATTGTTTAAGCTGTCCTTCTCCTAATAAAGATATGGGGAAGTTGCTTCTTTTTATTGTCATGCCTTTCATCCAGCCATATCTCTATTTGCTCAAGATCTGCCTGCCTTTATGTGCAGCTCTCAAACCACAGTTCTTCTACAGCTCTTTCTAAAGCCAATGCAAGAAAATCCACTTTAGGAGAGGAAAAAAAGGTCCAAGCTGTCAAATTTCAAGATAAATTTCGGTGGTGGTTCTCGGTAACAATCTAGGAGTTAATCATAAAAGTGGTCAGCTTGAGGTACTTCTCCCTTGAGATAAATAATACTTGACAGGTTTATTTCAGTTTTCTGCCTACAGGCCAACCATTCTGCCACTGGCTGTTTGCCTTGATGTCTGTCATCTGGGTTTGAACTCTTCCCCATTAGTGTACAAAGTAGATCAAAACCAGGCAATAAGCCATTTGGACTCTCTAAGGTCAAACATTTTCACTGCAAAGGATATGAAGGCAAGCGCTTGCCAATAATCTTTGACAAAATGTGAAAGATTTTAAAGCAAGTACATCTTCAGCTGGCTGTTAGCCATGAAAGCACACAACCTCCACTACAGTGTTGTAAAATTTGGAAACAGATCCCTAACAGAAGGCTAACTTGAGATTATGAAGAGACAACTCTTTGGCTCATTAGAAATTCACACGTGTTCTATGGCATTTGGGTGGACAGCAGAGACCCTGAAACTAGCACATGGCTCATTAGAAGTGCATTTGGCCTTTTTTCTTAATCCTAACAAAACAGCTAATATCCAAAGGAATCATGCTGGAAATACTTGTGCCACCACTTTGATGCAAAAGTCTCGAGTGTCTTTGATGCAGCAGTCTCAAGCTGCACCAGGGGAGGTTTAGGCTGGATGCTAGGAAGAAATTCTTCTCAGAAAGAAAGATTGGCCACTGGAATGTGCTGCCCAGGGAGGTGGTGGAGTCACCATCACTGGGAGTGTTTAAAAAGATACTGGATGAGGCACTTGGTGCCGTGGTTTAGTTGATTAGATGGTGTTAGGTGATAGGTTGGACTCGATGATCTCAAAGGTCTCTTCCAACCTGGTTAATTCTGTGTAAATACTAATATGCAAAGACTTATCTGTTTCACTTTGTGATTAAAAACATGGTGCTGGCTAAAAAAATAATGCAAGAGTAGGAATGGTGTAACATGAGGGAAAGGAAACCTTGAGAGCACCTTTTCCAATTAGGGATTGAAAAGAGTAGCTCATCTTAAGAGTTTTTCCATTAGAGCCAACGTGTGGCTTAATATTTGCAAGGTTTTACTGCGATTTTGCTTTAAAGCTGTGTGAAATCATCTTTGGTTAGAAAGATTGCACATCTCTCACAAGTTTTTATCTTCTCTGTGGAAGTAAAAGTCCAATCCAAATTTCACAGAAAAGCAGCAAAATGTCAAATTTAGGGCTGGCCTTCAAAAATATTTTACTTCTTTTGGTGCTGAAGAGGGACAATCAATTTCCTGAATTATTGTCTCCATATCTCATGAAAAGGTGAATTTCATACAGAGCAAATAGTAAACAGGATCCTTACTAGATTACCAGGGGACAGTTAAATGTTTAATGGACAGGGAATTATCACTTTCTCATCACATGAACATAAAGTATCAAAATGCATGTTTAGAGTGTTGCTCCTCTTTGAAATGTATTCTTATCTGCTTATTAGATTATCAATTATTATGTTATTAAATTATTTCCCTCTAAGTGGCTGTTTATGAAGCTACATATTTATCCCAGCAGTCCTTAGGATATTCTTATCTCTCCTGCTTTTTAGTCCAATAATTTCCCCTTTAGGATACTATCTGTTTTTTTAATGCTAATACAGTTTCTGCTGGCATTTTCAGTGTTGTAACCAATCCTGTTAATAAACTTTCATATCCTTCATGCCTTTTTTTAACACCTGCAGCCACCTTTTTACTGACTAAGTTTGACTGACTTCTAATTTTGAGAGACTGAAGTACATTAAAAATACCATGTTTTCCTTAGAATAATTCTAATGTGGGAAGAGGAAAAACATCTGTTGGGAAGGTTAGAAATCTCTTTTCTCTCTCTTCCCTGTGTTCATTCATTTTCTTAAAGTAAAATCTATTCAAAGTAGGTTTAGAAACTTCTTAGTTGATTTTTTATTATTATTATTATTGGATGGATAAAGTTTTAAAATTATTGCACAGCTCCCAGATAATTAATTTTCCTACTATTTGATCTCTAATCAACATTGCACATTTTTTTGCAGCATTTAAGAGCGACCTGCAGTTTTTTCACTTGATTCAGTTTTCCCTTTCTTTCTAAGGCACAAAGCCCAAACAAGCACTTCCATGGCTGAGAAATAAGCAGCAATAATTAAACACACTTAAGAAGAGGAAAACATTTCAGCATCCCAGACAAACTCTCAATTCATGGCACGATATTATGTAATAGAGATGTAGGAGTTACTGGCCATTGGAATGGGCTGCCCAGGGAGGTGGTGGAGTCACCATCCCTAGAGGTGTTCAAAAAGACTTGGACGTGGAACTTGAAGCCATGGTTTAGTTCGTCATGAGATATTGGGTGATAAGCTGAACTTGATGATCTCTGAGGTCTTTTCCAACCTTACTGATTCTATGACTCTATGATTCTACATTAAGGATAGTTTGACATTGAGCTGTTGTATTTCTGCCTTTGTATGCATAATCCACTTTACTGCCAGCTAAAAAAACCAAACCGTTTCCAACAACTTAAATTCAGTTTAGAGAGTGCATGCAATGCTTGAAATGAAATAAAGTGACCAATAATGTTTTTTAAAGGCACAAAAAATATGGCAAACTTGGCTGTTAAAGGTGATGACCAACACAGTGCAGCATCTCTGCCCGTGACAGGGAGATCGGAGTAGATGGCATCTAAAGTCACAGTGTCACAGTATCGCTAAGGTTGGAAGAGACCTCAGAGATCATTGAGTCCAACCTGTCACCACAGACCTCATGACTTGACCATGACACCAAGTGCCATGTCCAGTCTTCTCTTGAACACCTCCAGGGACGGTGACTCCACCACCTCCCTGGGCAGCACATTCCAATGACGAATGACTCTCTCAGTGAAGAACTTTCTCCTCACCTTGAGCCTAAATTTCCCTCGGTGCAGCTTGGGACTGTGTCCCCTTGTTCTGGTGCTGGCTGCCAGGGAGAAGAGATCAACCCCTTCCTGGCTACAACCACCTTTCAGGTAGTTGTAGAGAGCAATGAGGTCACCCCTGAGCCTCCTCTTCTCCAGGCTAAACAACCCCAGCTCCCTCAGCCTCTCCTCATAGGGCTTGTGCTCAAGGCCTCTCACCAGCCTTGTTGCCCTTCTCTGGACACGTTCAAATGTCTCAGTGTCCTTCCTAAACTGAGGGACCCAGAACTGGACACAGTACTCAAGGTGTGGCCTAACCAAAGCAGAGTACAGGGGCACAATGACTTCCCTGCTCCTGCTGGCCACGCTGTTCCTAATGCAGGCCAGGATGCCATTGGCCTCCTTGGCCACCTGGGCACACTGCTGTCCCTTCCAACCTAAGCCATTCTGTGATTTTATGATTTTTCACTAGAGCTATTTCTTTGTCTATTTTCTATTCTTTTTTTTTTTTTCCATAAAAAGAAGAAGTAATAGGAAGTGAATATAAGCATGGGCACAGCTTTGAAATATAAGTTCCCATTAGGCTTTGAAATCAAACCCAGCAACCCATCCACCTGTAGATTTTATTCATCTGCAAATTTACTGCCCTGGGTTATTAAATTTCAGAACATCTTTAACAAATGTAAAAATGCAAATGTGCACAGTAAAAAAAATGTGATTATGTTGATTTGATCTATTGGTTTGCTGGCATAAGTGAGTTGAGTAGTTTTCAGGCAACACGACATGACAACCAAACAACGTCGTTACGGCCATCAGCATGATCTGGGAGTGTAGTCAGATGTACGGTAAAGTGAAGTGTCTTCAGCCACCTATGGCTTGCAGAAATGCACTGAAACAGATGCCATATCATAATATGAAGCTCACAAAACATGTTCAGCATTTTAAAATAATATACTCTTAAATTATAGTAAGGTTTGGCCTTAACACAGTTACTGCAGCTTAAGAGAAGTCAGTCTTTTCAAATAGGAGTCTGATTCACAGCACACAGCATAAGGCGCGGGTAATAACAAGCATCAGTAGGAAGAGAATAGGGTGAGAGTGTAGAGTATGCTGAAAAGCAATTGAGGAGTGTTGGCTTTCTTTACTTTCTCAGCAATTCCCTTTATTCCCCCTAGCAACACCACATTACTCAAATGTGTCCAGAGAAGGGCAACAAATCTGGGGAGGGGTCTGGAGCACAAGCACTATGGGAGTGGCTGAAGGAGCTGGGGTTGCTTAGCCTGAAGAAGAGGAAGCTCATGGGAGACCTTATTGCCATCTACAACTATGTGAAGGAGGTTGTAGCCGGGTGGGGGTTGGTCTGCTCTCCTAGGCAACCAGCACCAGAACAGGAGGACACAGTCTCAAGCTGTGCCAGGGGAGGTTTAGGCTGGATATTAGGAATAAAACCTTCACAGAAAGAGTTGTTGGCCATTGGAATGTGCTGCCCAGGGAGGTGGTGGAGTCTCCATCATTGGAGGTGTTTAAATAGAGACTGGATGAGGCACTTGGTGCCATGGTTTAGTTGATTAGATGGTGTTGGGTGATAGGTTGTACTTGATGATGTCTGAGGTCTTTTCCAAACTGGTTAATTCTGTATTCTGTAGCTCCAAGATCCTTGCCATGGGTGGGGACACCTTCCTGGTGATATAGCAGCACTTGTACCACCACTTTGATGCAAAAGTCTCAAATGTCTTTGATGCAATAGCCTCAAGCTGTGCCAGGGGAGGTTTAGGCTGGATTTTCAGAAGAAGTTCTTCACAGAAAGAGAGATTTGCCATTGGAATGTGCTGCCCAGGGAGGTGGTGGAGTCACCATCACTGGAGGTGTTTAAAAAGAGCCTGGATGAGGTGCTTAGTGCCATGGTTTGGTTGATTGGATGGTGTTGGGTGGTAGGCTGTACTTGATGATCTCGAAGGCCTTTTCCAACCTGGTTAATTCTGTATTTCTGCATTTCTGTACTTTTCAAAAACAGGACAAAGTCTCCTTATCTGACTTGATGATAGGGAAAAAAATAATAAAAAGGCATGTTCAAACCAATGCAACTGTGTTTTCATATAAAATATTTTGGGGTAAGACAGGCACAAAAGAATGAAGAATGAGATGCACAAGTACTCTGATTCTAAATGCAAGCTTAAAATAGGAAAATATCAGCTGATACCTTTCATCTGCACTCCATAATGTGCTACATAAAGGTATCTTAGAAAAACAAAGAGATATTGTAGAGAACATCACTCCAAAAGTATGCCCAGAAATTTGTGTATTTGCTTGTCACATTTTCTGTAATATAGTAAACTACTGTGAAAATACGAACACAATAATGTATAGGCCGTCAGGAAATGAACACTGGTGTTTGGCTAGGGACACAACTACTCTAGTTGCTTATGGTTTTGGCCTTAGGGCATTGTTTATGTTAGCAGCCATCTCATTACAGTTCATAAACAGATCACATCGAAACTAGTCCTAAGAAACCACTGCATTCCTATATCAGCCTATCTGAGACCAGCAGAGCCTCCTGTGACTTGAAAATGAGCTCTTTCCAAAAATGCTTTGAGGCTCAGAATTCCATTTAAGCCATTAGTGAGAACAATTACACAGCCTTAGGAAGGGTATGGTTTATTCTGATGTAAGGAAAAGCAGTTGCACTGAAAGAGATGGGGGAAATGCCTGTGCAATGTTTGTGGGTTTTACAAGAAAGGGTTCGCTAGTGCATTTTGCACATGCTTTTACTCAGAGAGCGGTTATGACATCAAACTCCTTAATGTATTCAAGCCAAATAGTTCATAGATCCCTCTCAGGTTTTGTCACAGCATTTTAAAGTCTTTCCTACAGCTCCTCTGGCTACATGTACAGCCAGGATTCAAAGTACCTAAGAAGTTCAGCGTGGAAAAGTGCTGCTTAATTAGGCAACAGTCTACAGGAGACTTATAAGGGTTGGGATTTTCACCTCTGTGGGAGGATTATGTCCTTTTTCTTTAGGCTGTAAATAAAAGCCTTTAACATACGCCTAAAATTACAGAGCTTTAGTAGGAGCATTAAAGCTCCTCTTTGTGGCTGTTTGGTTTTGTTTTTTTTCTGTTAGAATCGTATTTTTAGGAGTAGATCTTCACAAAATGCCAAAAAAACCTTTCCATTCCTATGTAATTTGAAGTTTCACTGTTCTTCGTGCTATGTTCTTGCCTTAACAGAAGCATTACTTTCAAGCTTATTTTCAAAGCATGCTATGGATTTGACTGCAGCAAATACACTGAGTGGGAAAATGCTATGGTTTGGGAGATCTTCTGTTCATCCTTAGCGTGACTTAAATGAAGGTGAAATGCTAAATGAAGTGAAAATGCTATGGTTTGGGAAATTGTTTTGTGTATTCTCAGTGTGACTTAAGCAGGATGGCTTTGCCTCCCTGACAAAAATGTATAGGTAGGTTTTTCAAGTGTCATAAAAGAATTGAAGTCTGAATCCAGGTAGTTAATTTCCAAATTCCTTCTTATATCCTGGCAGCTTGGAGGATCAAGGCATATTACTTAATGGGCAGCCCATTCCCCAGGCAGCCCATTTCAATGGGCAATCAGAGAGAGTGATTGCCCATTGGAATGGGCTGCCCAGGGAGGTGGTGGAGTCACCATCATTGGAGATGTTTAGGAGGAGACTTGATAGGGTGCTTGGTGCCATGGTTTAGCTGATTAGGTGGTGCTGGTTGATAGGTTGGACGCAATAATCTCGAAGGTCTCTTCCAACCTGGTTTATTCTATTCTGTTCTATTCTGTTGTATTCTATTCTATTCTATTCTGTTGTATTCTATTCTATTCTATTCTATTCTATTCTATTCTATTCTATTCTATTCTATTCTATTCTATTCTATTCTATTCTATTCTATTGTATTCTGTTGTATTCTATTCTATCCTGTTCTATTCTATTCTATTCTATTCTATTCTATTCTATTCTATTCTATTCTATTCTATTCTATTCTATTTATGTTATAATTAATTTGTGATTCCTTTAGCAGTTAAAGATTCTGGCCAGACAACATAACTGCCAGGATGGAATGTTTACAACTCTTGCGGCGTTATGTGATCATTTTCTCATTAAAGATTTCAGTCAATAAAGCATCTTGAGATTATATTAAGCTTCTGTATTATTTACCACATACATCTCCTTCTTCTACTGATCAGTGTTTCCACAAGGCATTCCACTACATTCACTACATTAACAGGGAAGCTGACACCTCAAAGGTGACCTTATTGGCCCAGGATGGTCATCTAACTAGTCACGGTGTCAGACTATGAATGAAATCTATTGGTATAATGAGTGCACCAGGGATGCTACTGCCTAGCAGTAAATGGATACAGCTTCTCAAACCATGTCCAGGCTGTAGTCAGAAGGGAGGGCTTCTATTAAAATTAATAGCCTGCTTGCTCTCTTTTTATCAATGCATTATTGAAATGGTGTTCTTTCAAGGTTGCACAGCTGGTTTAATGCTGATTATATTTTAAGCCAGGGTGGATAATTAAACAGGATAGAAATGAGTGTAAGGTTATTCATGACAGAAAAGATGCCAAGAACAGTACGATAAAGACATTTTGCTAAAGAAAAACCCAAACCCAAACCCACCCAACAACATAAAACTACCCAAACCCCCTCAAACTAATAAACCCCCCCAAAAAATTACAAAAATGATGAAGATAAATTTACTGCAAAATTATTAATCTCTGAGGTGTCTGCTCTCCTGCAGAAGAAGTTACTTTTCAAAGACTACTTTGAATTTTCAACACATTAAAACAAATCTCTTCATTGTTACTTCTGTTGCAGAAACATGAAGGCAGCAAAGAAAAACCCAAATGACAGGAGTTCCCAAAGTTGTATGGATTTGAAGCTGCCACTAACACAAAGCATCTTCTCAGGTAACCCTAGGTTATACAATAAGCAAGCACAAGAATTCTGATAAACATGATGTTATTACAAAGTCTTTACACTAGACTGTGATGTTTCACATTGTAATGTCTAATGTTTCATTTCATTAATTGCTTCATTTCAGGCAGTTGGGATTTTCTGAATATGCTGAATGCTATCTAAGTCTCATTAGCATATAATTACATCCCTTATTCTTGTTGATAGTGTATCTGTACCTGGTGTATCTCTATCTGGCGTATTTGAATACTGGAGTCCTATGAGTTTGGTCAGGAAAACTTATTCATGCAGTTATTTCCACAACATTTTTGGAAGCAGTAAGAATACAGTTTTATGATTTCACTGGAATCATAGAATCATAGAATTTTTAGGGTTGGAAGGGACCTCAAAGATCATACAGTTCCAACCCCCTTGCCATGGTCAGGGACACCTCACACTACAGCAGGTTGCTCACACCCACATCCAGCCTGGCCTTAGAAACCTGCAGGGATGGGGCTGCCACCGCCTCCCTGAGCAACCTGTGCCAGTGTCTCACCACCTTCATGGGGAACAACTTCTTCCTAACATCCAATCTGAATCTGCCCACTTCTACTTTTGCTCCATTCCCCCCAGTCCTATCACTCCCTGACACCCAGAAAGTCCCTCCCCAGCTTTCTTGTAGCCCCCTTCAGACACTGGAAGGCCACAATAAGGTCTCGTCAGAGCCTTCTCTTCTCCAGACTGAATAGATCCATCTCTCTCAGTCTGTCCAGCCCTCTGATCATCTTCATGGCCCAGGGTGCTCCACCCCTCTGATCATCCTCATGGCCCTTCTCTGGACATGTTCCAGTACATCTAGATCATCCTGTAACAGGGGCTTCAGAACTGGGCACAGTACTCCAGCTGGGGCCTCACCAGAGTGAAATTCAAGAAGTATTACATCCCTTTTTTTTTTTTTTTTTTTTTCTTTCTCAAATGGAATATATTTTACTTCCTCTGTTTTTACATTAAAGGAGAAATCATAGCTAATCATCTTTTTCAAATGGTGTAATTTTTTTGATGTAAAAAAAAAAAAAGTAAATAGAAAAAAAAAAAAGAGGTAAGTTAACCTGTTTGGATGGTGTGATATTGTTTCAGATGGGGTAACAGGAAACTGATATATATAGATAGATAGACAGAGATAGAGATGGAGCTAGAGAAAGAGGTGAGATAGAGATTGAGATTGAGAGAGAGAGAGAGAGGATAGAGATGATAGAGATAGAGATAGAGATAGAGATAGAGATAGAGATAGAGATAGAGATAGAGATGGAGATGGAGATGGAGATGGAGATGGAGATGGAGATGGAGATGGAGATGGAGATGGAGATGGAGATGGAGAAGGAGGTGGAGATGGAGATGGAGATGGAGATGGAGATGGAGATGGAGATAGAGAGACAGAGAGACAGAAAGACAGACAGAGATATAGACAGGGACTGGTTAGAGATATAGACAGAGATACAGAGAGAGAGATATAGAGATACAGAGATGAGAGAGATAGACATAGAGATACAGAGAGATAGAGATAAAGATGATAGAGAGAGATACAAATAATATGATGTGTAGTTATGTAAAAATATCTTGCAACAAGCTTGTTCAGAATAAATGGGTTTAGTAAATGATCTGATATAAATGATATTTCTATGAGTGAGTGACTGCACAAATAGGTTTAGGCTAGCATAGTGCAAATATCTGTGAAGGTTCCTCCTTGTGGAAGTAAAAATATGGAAGCAGTGGTTCAGGTCGGTGAGCATCCTATGTTGCCTCATTTTCTCAGATGTGAGAGGAGATGTGCACAATGTAGGATCAATGCACAGAAAATGTTGTTTCACAACGGAGAGTAGACATGGACAGAATGATGCTCCTTTAAAAGTGATTTTTATAGCTTATGCAACAGTCTGAAAGCAAAATTGGTTCCACAGTATTTTGCTGAACATCCTTGTTCAGTGTATCACAATAGATAACATTTTGTTGCTCTTATACCATTACATCAGCTTTTCTAAGGTACTGCATAGCAGACAGAATTGAGAATAAACTAATGCCCTCAGACTCTACTTCTCCAGTCTCAGAGATCTCTCTAGAGAAAAATGCATATTTTTTTCCCCTCTAAGCCAGGATTTTGCATAGGTTGTTAAGCACATTTTCCAATTCCTCTTCACTTTAGATTTCACATTGATTGCCAGCTTTCAAGTGGATGCAAATTATTTTGCCTGAATTTTATCCATTAAATTTCTGAAGTTGTTTGCCTGAGACTTTACATCTGAGGAGTGGGGGAAAAGAAAAACACAACAAGCAACAACCAAAACAACGAGCACAACACAATTTAGATGTAGCCCTAAAGCACAACTGATTTTTTCTTTTTGCTAGAGTTTTCACAAAGAGAGTGATTGCCCATTGGAATGGGCTGCCTGGGGAGGTGGTGGAGTCACTTCATTGGATGTGTTTAGGAGGAGACTTGATAGGGTGCTTGGTTGCATGGCTTAGTGGATTAGGTGGTATTGGATGATGAGTTGGATGAGATGATATCAAAGGTCTCTTCCAACCTGGTCTGGTCTATTCTATTCTATTCTATTCTATTCTATTCTATTCTATTCTATTCTATTCTATTCTATTCCACTGATGGGAAGAGTTCAAAGCTGCATCAGGGAGATTCAGAATGGACATTAGGAAACATTTCTTTACCAAAAGCTGGTCAGACACTAGAACAAGCTTTCTGGAGAGGTGGTCAGTGCCCCAAGCCTGTTAATACTTAAGAGGCATTTGAATAATACCCTTAAGAATATGCTTTAACATTTGGTCAGCCCCGAAGTGGTCAGGCAGTTGGACATAGAATCATAGAATCAATAAGGTTGGAAAAGACCTCAATGATCAAGGCCAACCTGTCACCCAAGACCTCATGACTACTAAACCATAGCTTCAAGTGCCACATCCAGTCCCTTATTGAACACCTCCAGGGATGGTGACTCCACCACCTCCCTGGGCAGCACATTCCAATGGCTAACAACTCTCTCTATGAAGAACTTTCTCCTCACCTCTAGCCTAAACTTCCCCTGGTGCAGCTTGAGACTGTATCCTCTGTTCTGGTGCTGGTTGCCTGGGAGAAGAGACCAATCCCCACCTGGCTGCAGCCTCCCTTCAGGTAGTTGTAGAGAGCAACAAGGTCCCCCCTGAACCTCCTCTTCTCCAGGCTGAGCAACCCCAGCTCCTCAGCCTCTCCTCATAGGTCCATTCCAACTGAAAATATTCTATTCTAATTTATTCTAGGTGCAGAATTATTTATATGTACTTCTGTAGTATAGTTTCTAACTGGGGTTTTAGGAGAACAGCACTTACCACAGCAACTGTTCCCGTTTAAAAGAGGCCTGGGGGTGCCTGGGTGAGCCTATCTTCGCTCATACACTATTCAGTATTTTCATCAACAAATTGGGTGTTACACCTAAAGATACAAATAAAAATTACAGGTTTTAACTTGTTTCAACAAGTTGTGAATTCAGCCTTTGGGGATCTCATTTAGCAACTCTTATTTACATTGTGTTTCTGTAAGAATTTTAAGTGGAAGTAGCTCTAAAGCCTTAGTGTATTAAGCAGTTACAGTTTCCTCATTTTGAAAGACAGTTACACTGCCAAAGAAAGCAAATATTTTTAATTCTTTAAATATATGTAGAATAGAATAGAATTATCCAGATTGGAAGGGACCCCTGAGATCATCAAGTCCAACCTATCATCCAACACCATCTGTCTAATCACAGAATCAGTCAGGGTTGGAAGGGACCACAAAGATCATCTAGTTCCAACCCCCTGCCATGGGCAGGGACACCCCACACTAGATCAGGCTGGCCAGAGCCTCATCCAGCCTGGTCGTAAATGCCTCCAGGGATGGGGCCTCAACCACCTCCTTGGACAGCCCATTCCAGGGTTTCACCACTCTCACGGTGAAGAACTTCTTCCTCACATCCAGCCTGAATCTCCCCACCTCCAGCTTCATTCCATTCCCCCTAGTCCTAGTCCTAATCAACTAAACCATGACACCAAGTGCCTCATCCAGTCTCTTGTTAAACACCTCCAGTGATGGTGACTCCACCACCTCCCTAGGCTGCACATTCTGATGGCCAGTCTCTCTTTCTATTAAGACCTTCTCTCTAATATCCAGCCTAAACCTCCCCTGGTGCAGCTTGAGACTGTGTCCTCTTGTTCTGTCACAGGTTGCCTGGGAGAAGAGACCAATCCCCACCTGGCTACAACCTCCCTTCAGGTAGTTGTAGAGAGCAATAAGGTCTCTTCTGAACCTCCTCTTCTCCAGGCTAAGTGATCCCAGCTCCCTCAGCCTCTCCTCACAGGGCTGTGCTCCAAACCCCTCCCCAGCTTTGTTGCCCTTCTCTGGACACGTTCCAGCAACTCAACATCTTTCCTAAACTGAGGAGCCCAGAACTGGATACAGGGCTCAAGGTGTGGCCAAACCAGTACAGTGTACAGGGGCAGAATGACCTCCCTGCTCCTGCTGGCCACACTGATACAGGCCAGGATGCCACTGGCCTTGTTGGCCACCTGGGCGCACTGCTGTTTTCATTCAAACCAATTCATTTTCTGTTGGGCTTTTTTGTTTTTTTATTTAATAATGAGGACTTAATAAAAATGCTTTAAAGATTAGCTCCTTTTTTCTACTATAGTTTTGACCAAGTCTCCAGGCCAGTGAATTTACAGAGCCTAAATAACGACATAGTAAAGTATACTTACGGCACAGCTGCGATGTAGCCAGACCTGTGAAGAAATAACAACCAGCATTTCTTACAGGTTCTGTGCCACACTAAAAATCTGAGGATTTGTAAACATTTCTCAGAGGAATTTTAGAAATTAAAAAAAAAAATCCTAAATCCTGGAGCAAACTACCATGAAAAAGAGAAATAGAAGGTGTGAATACAGGGTGGGAAATAACAGTTAACCAGCACAGCTGGAGGGAACATTCTGGGAGATCTGGGGTTGTAATAGTTCATAACTTAAAAGAGCACTAAGAAAAATCAAGACCTATTGGAGAACAGATTAAGAGGCTTGTAATATGTAAGATGCAGGATATAATTTCATTGAGGCACTGTGAGCTAAATGGAAAAACGACAAAGATTAACAATGATAATAAGGGAAAAGAAGAACACGACCTAAGACTGAAAAAAAAAATGAAGGAACTAAATTGCTTTCATTTTGTATCAAAACAAACAAACAAACAAAAGAGTCAAAAAGGACTGCAGGGGACTTCTTATGAATTTTCAAACATGTATGGCTTGATTTATCTGCCTGTGGGTGGTTTAATATTTTTCTGTTGCTCTTCTGTTTCAACTAATGCCTTTATAAAATGTATACCATGTGAAGAAACAGAAGTCTGTATTTTCTGCTTCAAAATAGTTTGTTTATGTGTAAAAAGAAAAGACATAGGAAAATGATGCATGCATCACTGTATCCATTGAAAACAGACATAATCAGCTTAACTTGTAGATTAAAATATTTAATTCAACTATTAAAAAAATGCATTCTTACTATAAAAGAAATTAAGCACTGGAATTGGACCTGAAAACACAAAATCTACACCAATATAGGCTGGGCAGGGACTGGCTTGAGAGCAGCCCTGAAGAAAAGGACCTGGGTGTGCTGGTGGATGAGAAGCTCAACATGAGCCAGTAGTGAGCACTTGCAGCTCAGAAAGCCAATCACATCCTGGGCTGCATCAAGAGAAGCATAGCCAGCGGGTCGAGGGAAGTGATTCTCCCCTTCTACTCCACTCTGGTGAGACTCCACCAGGAGTACTGTGTCCAGTTCTGGAGCCCCTACTACAGGAAGGATCTGAATGTGCTGGAACATGTGCAGAGAAGGGCCATGAGGATGATCAGAGGGCTGGAGCTCCTCTGCTATGAGGACAGACTGAGGGAGTTGGGACTATTCAGTCTGGAGAAGAGAAGGCTTTGAGAAGACCTAATTGTGTCCTCCCAGTATCTGAAGGGGCCTACAAGAAAGTTGGGGAGGGACTTTTTAGGGTGTCAGGGAGTGATAGGACTGGAGGGAATGGAACAAAACTAGAAATGAGTAGATTCAGATTGGATGCTAGGAAGAAGTTCTTCCCCATGAGGGTGGTGAGACACTGCAACAGGTTACCCGGGAGGTGGTGGAAGCCTCACCCCTGTTTTTGATGGTTTTGAGGGCCAGGGTGGATGTGGCTCTGAGCAATCTGCTCTAGTGTGAGGTGTCCCTGCCCATGGCAGTGGGGTTGGAAATGGATAATCCTTGAGGTCCCTTTGAACCCTAATAATTCTATGGTTCTGTGATTCACTTAGAAAAACTTTATAAGATAATCACAAACCAGAATGTTTATTTTTCCAGGAAATATTTGAGTCAAGTCATATTTCAGTTTGCCAGCTGAACTGTAACCGCTCTGCATAGCTTGAGCTATTAATCTGCTAGGGTCAATCAACTATATCACATACCAACAAACATTTGCTTTTCATCTCTGCAGCATATTTTCTCTAAACTACTCAGAGCTTACAAAAGAAAGAGAAATTATCCTCACGTTTCTGCAGATTTTTTCCATCTTTTGCTCTCTTCAGGGGAAATGATTTATTCGTGCAGGAGGCAGAGAGTCAAGAGTGGTTGAAGTCTGGCACCAGATGGTATAATGAAAAGGTATTGAACTAGGTAGGGCACAGTGGCTGATTTGGTTTGGGGTGAAAATGGGACAACCTTTATGGAAATTACTTAGATGCTTTCAGCAGATGCATTCCTTTGTTTCTCTCCTATAAGAAATAGTGCAAATACTGAATAATCTATGAAGTGAAGTGTTAAAATTAGCATGGACTGATAATCCCTTGACTTTGTGATGTGGTTTCAGGAATATCCTAAAACTAATGGGGACTGACTAAGCTTGTAATGAAGAAGGACCTGGAGAATATATCTGATGGAGAGCAACTGAAGGAGCTGGGGCTGTTTAGTTTGAAAAAGAGAAGGCTGAGGGGAGACCTCATTGCTCTCTTCAACTGCTCGAAAGGAGTTTGTAGAGGGGCTGGTGTTGGTCTCTTCTCACAGGTCATTAGTGGTAGAACAAGAGGGAGTGGCCTCAAGCTGCAGATGGGTAGGTTTAGGCTGGACACTAGGAAAATTTTTTCAGGGCATGAGTCAGGCATTGTAATGTGCTGCCCAGGGAGGCGGTTGAGTGTTTAAAGGTCATTCGGACGTGGTCCTTGGGGAAATGTTTTAGGGGTGAATCATGTAGAGTAGTGTTATAGGTAGGACTTGGTGATCCTGAGGGTCTTTTCCAACCTGAATATTTCTGTGATTCTATAAGAAGAAGGTCATTTAGTTTATTGTGGATCTGCAATAAACAGCTCCAGGCTTTGCTGCATATGATGTTCACTATACTGACTTATATTATGTTGTTCCATATTCTCTTCCTGCTCCAGTGAATGTACACATGTTCTGGGAAAGCAAACAAGGGTAAGAAAGCTAGAGCAATGTTTCAGGAATCAGCAGTGACTGGAAGAACAGGAAAACTGACGAGTAGCCATGTGTTGAGCCATCTGTGTGACTGAGTACAATACCAGAGACCCACACAGCAGCAGTCCTTTGGACATGGATGCAGTGTGCTGAATGACTACAGTGCTTCTCCAGCAGACAGCATACATAGCTCCTCAGCAGAACTGATTACTTGAGGTATAATCCCATGGTTCTACATTTCCAAAGGAGTCTGGAAGTAGCTCAAGTATCTCTGAACAGTATGGTATTTGTCCATGAACCTGTACCTAGAGACCTTCACCACTGTCAAACTTGCATAGACATATCTGAACTCCTGTTTTTCTGTGGCTCTCATTAATACCTGGTTCGGATTTTTCCATCATACAATGTAAAGCTCATGCTGCAGCCAACGGGGACTTCCTAGAATAGAATTCAATTACAGCTTGTGACATTTTCTGCACAAAACCTATACATTTATTTCATCCAACACAGGCTGTGAAATAATTGAACTCCTGAAATAAACATTAGGAAATTTATGGCTTTTAGTTATTGAGCTTTGGATGTTGTGCTTCAGCATCCCCAAATCTGATCATTATTTATTCATTTTGGTTTCCTGTTTTGGTAGATTAATAAAATGTTCTTAGTTTTAAACCTTGCTGAAGATGAAGCTCAGTTATTGAGTGTTTCTGGTGCTCCACGATATTCTGAAGAGCAGTGTTAAACCCCTATGCACCCAGGAAAGAATCAGATAAACATCATTAGTATTCACCTCACATTTTGGTAACTTGCCAAATGTTTTAGCAATAGATTGCACAAATACTTGAAAGTGCTGGAAATCTACAGTAATATATACACATATGCAATACAGAATTCAAAATAACTGATTGGATACCTCCTTAGATTAGATTTAAGGGCTTTTTCCACTGATGCAGAAAAAAAGGCATAGCTGATGGACTACAGTAACATTAAGGAGCAGACTTATTGTTATAGAGGAACCTGAAGTTTCTGATTTCTTTATTATATTGCAGAGAGATGAGTTTTATCCTAAGAGAGTTGCAACTGTGGAGAAGAATCTACGTGTGCTGCATTTCAAGTCTCCATGAAAATAAATTTCTGTGCCTGCTTTGTTTAGCTGTGGCTTTGCACTGTAAGGCTTTGTTTCAAAAAGCACTCCTGCTCGTGCTTACCACAGCTGTAGGTGCAGAAGGGGAACTGAACGATGTCTGCCTTCCAGGTTCCTTTCTCTTACACCTACAGTGCAAATAGTGGGATAGAACAGCACCAGATGTCACTTAGTTTGGACTGGATTGCCTGTGTTTATAGCAGTGATTTTCACCTTGCAGGCTTCTGAGGTGATAGTTTTGTTCAGACACTAAATTCTGTCGCTGGGGGAAACCAGCAGAAATTCTTTTACATTCAGTGGGGGCTTAATACATTTAACCTGAAAGCATAATGCTCCATACTGTATGGAGTATAGAAGCATTGCTAGCCACTATGAAAATGCAGCCAGCTCTAGGATTCAATATAGCAGCTGTTGCACAGTTCTTCTCTTATGGAAAATGCAAAGGTTGTCAGAAGAAAGTTTTGGATAATAAAAGATAGGAATTATGCTTTGCAACCTGACTTTCAGTGTATGGAATTTGTGGGATGTACACTAACAATGGGTTGCCCAGGGAGGTGGTGGAGTCACCGTCCCTGGAGGCGTTCAAGAGGGGATTGGATGTGGCACTTGGTGCCATGGTCTAGTAGTCATGAGGTCTTGGGTGACAGGTTAGACTTGATGCTCTTTGAGGTCTTTTCCAACCTTGTGGATTCTATGATTCTATGAACTGAAATTCCAAAAACAGTTAGGAGATTTTGGCTTTTATATTTTGCTCAAAGGCCAAAAAACTGTTCTGAAACTGACAAAAATGCATTTCATGTTAACATAGATTATATTCTACATTAATTTGATTGATGTTCTAATTAGTATAACTGACATTGCGTTATGCTAAAAATAATACTATCTACTAATAGTAAATATGTTACTATGAATGTTTCATTTTAATCCCCTCACCTCCCAAAGGGCTTCTGGCCTGCATCAGAAATAGTGTGGCCAGCAGGAGCAGGCAAGTCGTTGAGCCCCTGTACTCAGCACTGGTTAGCCCACACCTTGAGTCCTGTGTCCAGTTCTGGGATTCTCATTTTAAGAAGGGCTTTGAGACTCCTGAACGTGCCCAGAGAAGGACAGCAAGGCTGGGGAGGGGTCTGGAGAACAAGCCCTGTGAGAAGAAGCTGAGTGAGCTGGGGTTGCTTAATCTGGAGAAGAGGAGGCTCAGGGGAGACCTTGCTGCTGTCTACAACTACCTGAAGGGAGGTTGTAGCCAGGTGGAGTTTGGTCTCTTCTCCCAGGCAACCAGCACCAGAACAAGAGGACACAGTCTCAAGCTGCACCAAGGGAAGTTTAGGCTTGAGGTCAGAAGAAAGTTCTTCACAGAAAGAGTAATTGTCCATTGGGATGTGCTGCCCAGGGAGGTGGTGGAGTCACCTTCCCTGGAGGTATTAAAAAAGATATTGGACGTGGCACTTGGTGCCATGGTTTAGTAACCATGAGGTGCTGGGTGACAGGTTGGACTTGATTATCTCTGAGGTCTTTTCCAACATTATTGATTCTGTGATTCTATGATTTTATGATTAAAATCAAGTATATTGTGGCTGTCTGAGAAAATGGCAGCAGAGTTTCCTAACTGAAAGCTGTATTCTTGATATTAACAAACAATTTTTCTGTGTTATGTAGACAAGACCATTTATTTATAACGCAGGAAAAGGTCACATAGTTATCTTTTGTTCTGTTAGTTTTGACACCAGTGTGGATTTTCTCTTTTTATTTTTTGTTTCATTGTTTTGGACTGTTGACTTTCTACTTCTCTTATACAAACTCCTTTGGCATTTTACTGGACCCTTTTCCCTGTGGGCTGAAGTTCTCTTCCTTTTTAATTAGGTTGACCTTTTGGTTCACTTGGCTGCCCTCGGAATGACTGAGAATGACTGCTCCCTCAGAGGGCAAGTGGAAATCAGCACAGGAAGACTGAAAACAGCCATGTGAAATAATGCAGCTATCCTAGCATTAGAAGTGCATAATCATTACGTGCATCGCCTCTAACACAAAGAAATATTGGCCTCTGCAAATTTGGTGACATTTTAACGATGGCAGGTTGCTTCTCCTCTTCTTGAATGAATACTTTTATAGCTCACTCTGTGACTAATAGTTTTCAGAGTGTATTTTTACCCTCCCATGATTTGCCTTTTCACCCTTCCGAGTTACAAAGGTTAAACTTTAAGTAACTACGAAGCATAAGGCCCTTTGCTCCCATTGATTATACAATTTGGGGTTTTATTTTATTTCATTTCATTATTTTCTACTGGCATCATATAAAGAAATGACTGCTGAAGTTACATTTTCTAGGTTAAAGACTAAAATCAATGGACTGTATTCAACTCTGAAAGTGATTACACATCATTCAGGTAGTTGGGAAAGAAGTAAGAACAGCGTCCTACACAGGTTTATATAATCGTTCTGAAAGTTTAATGGGTCAGGCACAAACTCTTTTTCACTTTATCCATTAAGATAACAGTGAGCAAAATGCTCATTTTCATTTACAGGAATTCTAGCAACTTACCTGAAACTAGGAAGCAAAGTCTTCTTTTCCTGATACTTCAGGGGGTAACAAGGAATATATGCAACATCTTCCTACTCCGTTGAAGGCTCTCTGTTATACAAATTCAGCAGGATACATTCCCAGTCAGGGAAGACTGCACAGAATTAGGACAAGTAGCAATGGATGTAAGCTACAGCACAGCAGGTTTCACCTCAGCACAAGGGGAAACTCACAGAGCACTGGAAAAGGCTCCCCAGAAAGGTTGTGGAGTCTCCTTCTCTGGAGACTTTCAAGGCCCATCTGGCTGTGTTCCTCTGTGACCTGAGCTAGATTGTATGGTCCTGCTCTGGCAGGGGGGTTGGACTCAAAGATCTCTTTGGGTCCCTTCCAACCCCTGAAATCCTGTGATCCTGTGATTTAAGAATGCTCCTTGTTTATCAGCTTTGGGATTGGTCCACATTTCATGAACACTACATTTTGATTTCATTTATTACTTTAGAAATCTCATTAAAAATGAGGACTCCACACAGGTTTGTAAAATTAAACTGGACACATTCAAGATGCAGAATGCAAAGCTGTTACTAAAAAGATGTCATTTCCAACCCCTAACATCCTGTGATCCTGTGAATTCCCATTAATAATAATAGAAAGGTGTCTGAAATTCAAATATGAGTTACTCAACCAAGATTAATTTAATCTATGAGGGCTTTAAACTTCTCCAAAACTCTGTGAGAGAAATCATAGAATCATAGAATAAATCTGTCTTTTTGCTACTTCTCTCTGGGACCAGAACATTTAATCTATTTTTCTTTAGCCAAGGAGTTGCATTCTCTTACTTTCAGAAGCTTGGTACATTTTTAGGGGAAAAGAATCGAGTGGTCAATCCAGTTGATCAAATATCTAGCAGTTTCCCCTCCAGAACAATGAAGTCTTATGTTAACAACTCATGTCTCCCCTGTCTGTGCATGCGCATCAAGACAGGCCAGCACAGTGCTCTGAAACGAGTTCCCCAGCTACCAGCCCTGAACCACCACTAGTAGCTGAAGGTTTTGCTTTTCCCTCTTGCTACCAGTAATCTGGGCCATGAGGATGATCAGAGGGCTGGAGCTGCTCTGCTGTGAGGACAGACTGAGCAAATTGGGGCTGTTCAGTCTGGAGAAGAGAAAGCTCCAAGGAGACCTAATTGTGGTCTTCCAGTATCGGAAAGGGGCTACAAGAAAGCTGGGGAGGGACTTTTTAGGGAGTCAGGGAGTGACTGGGGGAATGGAACAAAACTAGAAATGGGCAGATTCAGATTGGATGTTAGGAAGAAGTTCTTCCCCATGAGGGTGCTGAGACACTGGAACAGGTTGCCCAGGGAGGTGGTGGAAGCCTCATCCCTGGAGGTTTTCAAGGCCAGGCTGGATGTGGCTGTGAGCAATCTGCTGTAGTGTGAGGTGTCCCTGTCCATGGCAGGGGGTGTGAAACTTGATGATCCTTGAAGTCCCTTCCAATCCTAACAATTATGATTCTATAATCTGCTGATAACCATTGCCACTTTTGCAACAGTAGAATCACCAGCAGCTATCTGCATTTTTTGTTCTTGCTTGCTTTCTTTTGCTTCTGTAAAGATGCATCTTACTCTCAAAGGTCTCTTCCAACATGGTTAATTCTGTTCTGTTCTATTCTATTCTATTCTATTCTATTCTATTCTATTCTATTCTATTCTATTCTATTCTATTCTATTCTATTCTACTCTTGTCTAATCTAGTCTAGTCTTGTCTAGTCTATGAGCCTCTATAATTCCTGGTTGTTAGCACTCCAGCTAACATCCTGCTCCACTGGTATGCTTTTGGGATGTTTACTGCTTTATCTATTTTTAAGTGTAATAAGCATCTTTATTTTCAGGCCTAAACCAAGACATTTTATAGAACAGAAATTGTATAGAATAACCTAAAATTCCTACCATCAAGGCTAATCATCCCTGTTTAATAAGAAAGCAGAAAGGTTTCAACTCATCTGTTTCCCAGTCTTTTTTTGTTTGTCTCCTCCTGAAGAGGTCTCTGAGTAAAAAGAGGACACAGAGCCTTGAATATTTGCTACAAAGAATTTTTCATAGTATAAACTTTAATGTCTCTGGGAGTAGACACTTAATATCCCCTTAATATTAGGCTTTTATCCCAGCTGCTACTAATCAGTTACATAGCTGCAACTGGAGAATTAATTGCTCCATCATTAGGTCATTTATTTTTGCAGTGCAAGATTTATGCCTTCATCATAGTTCCTACAGAATTTTGGGTAGTGAGGAGTTGATTTGTGCAGAACTTTAAGGTGGCAACTTTCTTCGGTGTTGTTAGCCTGGTGAAATTCAGACCTGTGAACCAAGGCAGTGAACATAACTCTCTTCAGAGCAAGGAAAAAACCCTTCGTTCTCTTAATGATTAGGCAGATGTCGTTTGGGTAGACCAGAGGGAGCAGCAGATCATGTTGTCCTCCTACACTTTCAGGGCTGATGAGTCAAAAAAGTTGGAAAAGCGAACAGCTCTTTAGACAAACTTTGTTGTGAAGAGGTTTTGTTGCGTTTGGAGGAATGCATCAAGGCTGAGCATCCTGAAGTGCAACCAAGTGTAGAAAAGCTCATCTGTCTCTTCAGGCATTCATGAAGGAAAATATTAAATAGCTGGGTATTTTTTTCCCCCAAAAAATTGTGAGCAATCACTGCTGCATTCCTTAAGGAACTAGACAAAGTATTAAATATCAGCCAAGTATATTGGCTGAAATTTTGGAAGACTTTTCATCACATTACAAGCCCTATGAGGAGAGGCTGAGGGAGCTGGGGTTGCTTAGCCTGGAGAAGAGGAGACTCAGAGGAGACCTTATTGTTGTCTACAACTACCTGAAGGGAGGCTGTAGCCAGGAGGGGGTTGGTCTCTTCTCCCAGGCAACCAGCACCAGAACAAGAGGACACAGTCCCAAGCTGTGCCAGGGGAGGTTTAGGCTCAAGGTGAGGAGAAAGTTCTTCACAGAAAGAGTAATTGGCCATTGGAATGTGCTGCCCAGGGAGGTGGTGGAATCACCATCCCTGGAGGCATTCAAGAGGGGATTGGATGTGGCACTTGAAGCCATGGTTTGGTTAGTCATGAGGTCTTGGGTGACAGGTTGGACTCAATTATCTCTGAGGTCTTTTCCAACCTTATTGATTCTATGATTCTATGTCCCTGCTTACTTCAGGGAGGTTAGACTAGATGACCTTGAAAGGTCCTTACATGGCTGTCTACAATTATCTGAAAGGACATTTTAGAGAGGCTGGTGCTGATCTCTTCTCATAGGCAATTAGTGATGGAACAAGATGGAATGACCTCAAGCTGTGACTGGGCAGGTTTAGACTGACATTAGGAAACATTTTTTCCCAGCAGGAGTGGTCAGACATTGGAATGTGCTGCCCAGGGAGGTGGTTGAGTCATCAATTCTGGATGTGTTTAAGGGTCTTTTGGATGTGGTGCTTGGTTTAGGGGTGAACCTTGTAGAGTAGGGTTGTGGGTTGGACTTGGTGATTCTAAGGGTCTTTTCCAACCTGAATGTTTTTGTGATTCTGTAATACTGTTACTCACTCCAGGAGTTAATTTGTATGCAGCTTTTCACTGTCAGTAAAATTAGTGTCAGCACTGGGATCATCTCTGTTGGGATTCTGGAAGTTTCTGAAATTCCAGAAGATTCATTTTCACAGAATCACAGAATCACCAAGGTTGGAAGAGACCCCAAAGATCATCAAGAGATCACCAGAGAAGACATTATCCAACATGAATGATGTGTCTTCGAGTTGTTATTTTAAGTGCTCTTTGTTAATTTTGGAAGTGTCTGTATTTATATAAAAAAAGAATTATTCATGAATGTTCACAGAAATATGATGTATCCGTACATCACTACAAGATTAATACAGCTGCTGTTTATCCTGTTGGATCTTGTGTCGCTTTTACCAGTGCCCTCATTGTAATTGAGCAATCTCATCATCTGTGCCTCTATCCTCAAGTGCAGGGAAAATGAGAGCAGATTCTTCAGTTTCTAATTCCCCTTCATGTCATTTTGAGGTTATTATAAAATGTGTTTTCTATGTATTTGTAGAAACCATAATGTAGTTTCTCACACGTTATTTCCTCAGGCTTCAAATGGGTGATGCAGTGCTTGACACACTGGCTGTTCTGATGAGCTACCATACACACTGCCTTTGTTTTCCTTTATCCAGAGATTAAAATGTTGGCACTCTGGCATAATGAGAGATTATCATGACCCACGTTGCAAAAGGGAAAAAAGGAATTCTTGGAGGTGTACCTGCTGTCATTGCTGGTACGTCCACACTAGGGGACTGGAGCACTGCCTGGCGAGGAGAGGCTGAGGGGCCTGGGGCTTTGTACTCTGGAAAAGAGAAGACTTAGAGGGGATTTAATAAATGTTTAGAAATATCTGGGGGTCAGGAGGGAGGGGACAGGCTCTGATCACTTGCTCCCTGGGGTAGGACAAGGAGCAATGGATGTAAGCTGCAGCACAGGAGGTTCCACCTCAACACAAGGGAGAACTTCTTTACTGTAAGGCTCACAGAGCACTGGAACAGGCTCTCCAGAGGTGTTATGGAGTCTTCTTCTCTGGAGACTTTCAAGGCCCATCTGTATGCATACCTGTGTGACCTGAGCTAGATTGTATGGTCCTGCTCTGGCAGGGGGTTGGACTCAATGATCTCTTTGGGTCCCTTCCAACCCCTGACATCCTGTGATTTAAGAATGCTCCTTGTTTATCAGCTTTGGGAATGGACCATATTTTGTGAACGCTACATTTTGATTTCATATATTACTTCAGAAATCTCATTAAAAACAAGGAGTCCACACAGGTTTGTGAAATTAAGCTGGATACATTCAAGATGCAGAATGAAAAGCTGTTACTAAGAAAATGTCTCTGTATATCATCAATCCAAGTCAGCATGCAACAATAATCATGGCACTCCAGTTGCAATAGTTTTAATAACAAAAGAAATTCCCCCCTCAGATTCCTTTTAACAGAATCACAGAATGTTAGGTGTTGGAAGGTACTTCAAAATTTCAACCAGTCCAACTCCCCTGCCAGAGCAGGATCACCTAGAGCAGATCACATAGGAACACGTCCAGATGGGTTTTGAATATCTCCAGAGAAGGAGACTCCACAGCCCCTCTGGGCAGCCTGTTCCAGGGTTCTGTCACCCTCACAGGAAAATAAGTTTTCCTCCTGTTTCTGTGGAACTTCCTATTCCTCAGCTTCCACCCACTGCCCTTTGTCCTGTCCTCGGGCATCACCAAGCAGAGCCTGGCTCCGTCCTCTTGGCACTCATCCTTTACATAACATGAATGAGTTCACCCCTCAGGCTCCTCTTCTCCAAGATAATGAGCCCCAGCTCCCTCAGTCTCTCCTCATAAGGAAGATGTTCCACTCCCTTCATCATTTTTGTGGCTCTGTGCTGCACTCTTTCAAGCAGTTCCCTCAGGTCCTTCTTGAACTGAAGGGCCCAGAACTGCACACAATATTCCAGATGTGGCCTCCCCAGGGCAGAGTGAGGCCACATGAATATGAAATATTATTATTAAAAGTTTCCCTAGGCACGAAGTTTTTGTCAGGGATAGAAAGTAAAGAAAGTGATTTGTCTGTGCTGCTCATTACCAAAGTACCTTTTTCAGTATTATCTTTGTAGCTGGTTTAATAAGTGCTAAATAAAGCCAAGATTATAATGAAATTTAAGTGTCTCAAAATTTAATTGTGGATTTTGGAGGTGTTCTTTAGAGCAAACAGAATATTGGAATGCTGACTGAATTTGGAATGGAATTTGCAATGCTATAACCATGCCCATTTATTTTTGCTAATGTGTTGCCTTTTGACTAGCATCATAGGGCAACAGAAATGATGCACAGCTATGGGAATTTATAATGGAGATGGGAAAAATTCAGTTAAGAGTTGCGCTTGTGCAGAATTCCTCTGAAAACGGAGGCTGAGGATAAGGAGGAGAGATTAAGGACAATGCCCTAGTGACTCCAGCAGGGCTTTCAAACAGGGCTGTACAAATTTCACAGGAAAAGGGAAGGGAGTTACTGTAGAAGATCTGTTCAAGATCTTAATTAGCAGTATATGAAGTTTCCTATACAAAATTCAAGATAGTGAAAAAGTAAAGCTATTTAATTTTATAGTGCTGTCACCTTCCAGGTCATCCTTTTATAGAATATAAACTTGGTCTTTTTTTCCCCTTTCATTACTGTTAATCCAAGATTTCCCAGAAAATCCATAGATTGGTTAATATCTTAAAGTATATTTTCAATGATGCTTTCTTGACTTCTTTTGTTGGGTCTTATTTGCTTCTGACCAAGCAGTGTGCCCAGGTAGCCAAGAAAGCCAAAGGCATCCTGCCTGGGATCAGAACTGCTGCGTCCAGCAGGAGCAGGGAGGGGATTGTCCCCTTGTGCTCAGCTCTGGTGAGGCCACACCTTGAGTATGGTGTCCAGGTTTGGGCACCTCAATACAAGAGAGATGTAGAGGTGCTGGAGACAGTGCAGAGGAGGGCATGGAAGCTGGGGAAGGGCCTGGAGAATAAATGTTATGAAGAGCAATAGAAGGAGCTGGGGATGGTTAGCTTATGCCTGCTTCTGTAGTTAAAGATATGTGGAGATGATAAGATTTCACTCAAAAAATCTTCTGCTTTAAGAAAATGTCAAGTTTTGGCTTTGTTTCTACAAGTACATTTTAGCTCAGTATCTAGGGGTTTATGCAACTTGTGATGGATGGAGCTGGGCTTCAGGTCAGCATCATGGAAAGATCCATTTTATAAGCTCCATTTTTTATGCTTGTTTTGGTAAGACTGTGACTGGGGGAAAAAAGGATGTGTTGAGGAAGAAATGAAATACCAGTTTTTTGTGCATGTTCAACTAGTGGCTGTCAAATGAAGTGCAATTTATATAAGAATTGTTCATGTTCCTTTGACTTGAAGGAACTTGATATCTTATGTTATGTGTAAATGCCTGTCTTTATTGATTGCATGCGTGCAAAGTGGCTTCTATGTGCACACTCAGCTTCAGAACTAGGGAGGTGATTGTCCCCTTGTACTCAGCTCTGGGGAGGCCTCACCTTGAGTATTGTGTCCAGTTTTGGGCACCTCGATAGAAGAGAGATGTGGAGGTGCTGGAGCCAGGGCAGAGGAGGGCAAGAAAGCTGTGGAGGGCCTGGAAAATAAGTTTTATGAAGAACAACCGAAGGAGCCAGGGATGGTTAGTCTGGAAAAGAGCAGACTGAGGGGTGACCACACTGCTCTCTACAACTACCTGAAAGAATGTTGTAGAGCAGCTGGTGCTGGTCTCTTCTCACAGGTAATTAGTGATAGAACAAAAGGGAATGGCCTCAAACTGGGACTTGGTAGGTTTAGGCTGGACATTAGGAAACATTTTTTCATGGAATGAGTCGTCAGGCATTGGAATGTGCTGCCCAGGGAGGTGGTTGAGTCCCCAACCCTGGTTGTCTTAAAGGTCGTTGGGATATGGAGCCTGGGGATACGGTTTAGGGGTGAGCCTTGCTGAGTAGGATTATTGGTTGGCCCTGGTGATCCTGAGGGTCTTTCCCAACCTGAATGTGTCTGTGATTCTGTGAAAAGCCTTCAGGCAAAAGATGTTGACAGCTTCTTCCTAATGGCTGATTATAATCATGGCACTGTATTCGTGCTACTTGACCTTTCAGCAGCATTTAACAATCTTGATTGTGGGATCTTGCTGTATTTTTGAGACATAATGTAGGACAGGTTTTTCCAACTTTCCCCTCTGTCTCGCTCTCCCCCTTTAGCCCTCATTCAGAGTTTGCCAACATGGTCCCTTGCATCTCCCATGTTGTTTAGGAAGGGTTGATAGTTGAGATGTTAGTCAAGACTCAAGATGCAAACACTTGCTTGTTTTGTAATTCTATTTGTTCATTCAAGCGATATATCAGTTTAGGGTTCTCTTTTCCTTTTTTTGAATTGATTTGTCAATATATAGGGTTTTTTTCAGGAAAACAAACAAACAAGTAAAACAATAAACAAACACCAAAATCAACAATCCCCAAACCTAAGTATTATTATTTGGAAAATTATTCATTGAGACCTTACAATAGTATAGAAGCATGGAATTGTTAGGGTTGGAAGGGACCTCAGGGATCATCTGGTTCCAACCCCACTGCTGTGGGAATAGAATGGAATAGAATAGAATAGAATAGAATAGAATAGAATAGAATAGAATAGAATAGAATAGAATAGAATAGAATAGAATAGAATAGAATCATAGAATCATAGAATCAGTTAGGGTTGGAAGGGACCACAAGGATCATCCAGTTCCAACCCCCCTGCCATGGGCAGGGACACCTCACACGAGATCAGGCTGGACAGAGCCTCATCCAGCCTTAAACACCTGCAGGGACGGGGCCTCAACCACCTCCCTGGATAACCCATTCCAGGTCTTCACCACTCTCATGGGGAAGAACTTCCTCCTCGTGTCCAGCCTGAATCTCCCCACCTCCAGCTTCATTCCATTCCCCCTAGTCCTATCACTACCTGATAGCCTGAGAAGTCCCTCCCCAGCCTTCCTGTAGGCCCCCTTCAGATACTGGAAGGCTACAATGAGGTCACCTCGGAGCCTTCTCTTCTCCAGACTGAACAGCCCCAACTCCTTCAGTCTGTCCTCATAGGAGAGGTAGAATAGAGTAGAGTAGAGTAGAGTAGAGTAGAGTAGAGTAGAGTAGAGTAGAGTAGAGTAGAGTAGAGTAGAGTAGAATAGAATAGAATAGAATAGAATAGAATAGAATAGAATAGAATAGAATAGAATAGAATAGGAGTAGAGTAGAATAGAATAGAACAGGAGTAGAGTAGAATAAACCAGGTTGGAAGAGACCATCAAGATCATCATGTCCAACCTATCACCCAACACCATCTAGTCAACTAACCATGGCACCAAGAGCCCCATCAAGTCTCCTAACACCTCCAATGATGGCAACTGAAGGGATACCTCACACTAGAGCAGATTCCTCAGAGACACATCCGGATATTGGATACAACAGGTCAAGAAGCAGGTGTTTTGGTTCTTTTTAAAGCCTTTGAAGCCTTTTAAATATATTAAAAAAAAAACCCACCTTTAAAAATTAGTTCAATGTTCAGTGCTTTATGCTAAGGTCTTTGATTATGCTGACATAATATTGCCTTCCTCTTCTGTTTATCTTATTTAAGTGATTATCTTACCTTACTGTGGTGGGCTATGCCCATCCTGAAAAAAAGACACAGGGCTTGTGAGAGTTTTTTTGCCCTCCCTGGAGGATGTTTTCCCACTGGGAAACTGACTTGGTCTGTTCCACTCCCCCTCCCCGCCTTGTCCAGCAGGGGTATAAGAGGGAGGACATTGCAGCCATTGCTCTCTCTCTCCCTGATGCTTCCACACTTTGCAAAGAACTGGTTCTGTATCTCATGTTTTTTTCTTTTCCCTTTCCCATCCATCCTTGTTCCTTACCCTTGTGAACCCTGCCTGTTATTGTTAAATATATATATACATACTGTTTAAAGAAAAAAAAATTCTTTGTCTCTCTACTTCCAAGCCAAACCCAAATTATTTCTTGGTGGATTTGCTCCCCTTTTTTTTTTTTTTCTATTGGGGAAGAGGAGGGAGGGAAACAGGGGAGGGATTCTCAGCCTTGCCCCCATCTGAGCTTTTAGGCCCCAGTTAAGGCTCAAACCACCACACCTTACAAAATGTGTGCATTATGATGCAGTGAATACAATTTTACACTTAGGGTGGTACAGCTGCACACAGGGCAAAGAGCCTTGCAGTTACTCATGGGGTAGCATTTGTTATGCATTGGTAATAATGCCAGGCTCATTCCTGTGATAATAATGGCAAGAACATGCTGGCATTTTAAACAGAGCTTTTGATTTGTGACATTATTCAGCCGAATAACTGTTGAAAACTTGCACAGGGAAATATTTGCTATCCAGCACAATTAGTGGAGTGCATTATCAGCACGAGAGCTGGGGATTCTGAGCTTTAAAGATGAGGAATGTCAAATTCCACTTGAAGGGAAAGTGTAACCAGATGATTTGTGATGATGCTGACAGATAACTGCCACACTGGAAGTGAATTTTTGGGCGGTTTTGTTTAGCACTCTTAATAGATTTTTCTACACATTAAAACTTGAAAATATGGAATACACTCTTAGCAAAAGGAGGCCTTTCTGTAGAAGGTTTTACAAGCTGATGGTAAGAAACCTAGTGCAAATGCCACGAGAAAGTACTTACACAATTAAAAACTACAATAAAAAATCTCTCTAAAATTATCCTTTAAGTAGGTGAAAAATACTATTTGAGCATATGAGAACAGAATAGACTAGAATAGAATATTAGTACACTTTATTTCTTGTCTCTTAATTAGTTTTAAATTCAGAGTTAGGCTTTTTACTCCCCTAGAGTTACAGAATTATTCTTCCTTCTTTATGTCATCTTATTTGGTCAGTCACTGAGCTCATCTTCAGCTGGCTGTCTCATTAATGGAATTCTTGACCAAATCTCTTAATACAAACACATTCTACTGACATCTGCTCAAGCATAATAGCCAAGTCCAATCAGTCTTACATCATATATATCAGTTTATTAATACTCTTAAAAGGAAAAATAGTTCTATTCTCAGTTTTAGGTATTACTGACTTGATCATAGTCAGCAGGTCGAGGGAGGTGATTCTCCCCTTCTACTCCACTCTGGTGAGACCCCACCTGGAGTACTGTGTCCAGTTCTGGAGCCCCTATTACAGGAAGGATCTGGACAATCTGGAACATGTTCAGAGAAGGGCCACTAGGATGATCAGAGGACTGGTGTTCCTCTGCTATGAGGACAGACTGAGAGAGTTAGGGCTGTTCAGTCTGGAGAAGAGAAGGCTCTGAGAAGACCTTATTGTGGCCTTGCGGTATCTGAAGGGGTCTACAAGAAAGCTGGGGAGGGACTTTTTAGGGTGTCAGGAAGTGATAGGACTAGGGGGAATGGAAAAAAAAACTAGAAATAGGTAGATTCAGATTGGATGTTAGGAAGAAGTTGTTCCCCATGAGGGTGGTGAAACACTGGCACAGGTTGCCCAGGGAGGTGGTGGAAGCCTCATTCCTGGAGGATTTTAAGGCCAGGCTGGATGTGGGTGTGAGCAACCTGATCTAGTGTGAAGTGTCCCTGCCCATGGCAGGGGGTTTGGATCTAGATGATCCTTGAGGTCCCTTCCAAACTTAACAATTCTATGATCAAAAAGATTGATTAATGAGTAGTTTGTAACTAGTGTCTCCTTCTTCCCTGAATCCAGGTACTGAAAAGTTAAACAACAAGTAAACAATAGGTAAACAATTATCTGGCACAACCATCCTGGTCAAAATTACAGCCTCGAAGTATGAGTAATATGTTCTCAGTTTACTTTGTGTTGCTAGTCCTGCAAGGATGATCTCCAAAGGGAAGATTCCAGAGAGAAAGTGAAGTCCAGATCTCCCTGATCATTATACCAGTTGCAGAAGGACTGACAGGAAGTTTCCTTAAGTCATCTGAGTCAATGATCACATTATCAAATACAAGATGTATGTCTTGTTCCCACTTTGCCACCTACGGATGTTCACTTTGTTTTCCTTCATCCAAAACCAAAAGAGGTTTGCAACAGGATGTGCAACATTAGCCCTTCTTGGACTGAAAATTTAAATCAGAAAAGCCTTGGAACTGACATTTTCCTTGAAAATTTGATTAGAGAGATCCAAGAAGGAAACAGCCCCAAAAAAACATCACGAGCAATCTCTCCAGTTCGGAGCTGAGGTATGGTAAAAGAGATAAATCAGAGCTGAATGGCTAGTCCAGAGGTGAGACAGGCAAACCTGAGATACTAGCAGTCTGCCTTTGCAGTGCATGACTTCCATCAGTCTGGCAGCACTGAATTCATTTAAAAGGAGCCTTGTGACATGTGTCTGAATTCTGTAGCATGCGTATGTACTTTGTTTGCTCTTAGCTAACAACTTTTTTTTCTTTCCCTACCCCCTCCCTTTATTATTTTTCTTTCCACAATTTTTTTTTTTGTTTCCATTCTTTCCACCTTTTCTCAGTCTTTCTTGAAACAGATGAATCTCAAAAAAGGGAAAAACAAACAAAAATTCCTGGCAGCTTTCCGGCTACCTTTCCATCTTGAACTTAACAGGCAAATGGTATGGAACTTGTAAGCACAGTAGTCAAAGCTGCCTTTGCAATCTGTTGTTTGGCAGTTTGCAATTAAAGGGTGGGAAGATTTAAATGTTTTTTAAGAGAAGCAATCTTCCTATCACAGCTCTTAGCACTTCAGCTACGATTTTCGTCTTCACAGAGAGGGAGAAGAAAAGGAGGAAGAGAGTTGGGTGGTGTTTTTTTTTTGAGGTGGCCAAATGATCTTAGCACTTCTTGCAAATTTTGGCAGCTTTCATGCCCTGATTTTTTGCAGATGGATCTCTCAGCCCAATCTGAAGTTGCTGAGTGCAAAGTGTGGAAGGATCTTCTGGCAGGAATCACAGCAAAATCATGTCAAAGGCATTATGCATCAGGTCTTGGCTCTGTGGGAATTCCACAGCACCTCTCTCACACAGCCATAGTTCTACAAGATGCTAAAATATTGAATGATAACAGGAGAACAACATAAATCCTAGAATCATAGAATTGTTAGAGTTGGAAGGGACCTCAAGGATCATCTAGTTCTAGCCACCCTGTCATGGGCAGGGACCCCACACGCTAGAGCAGGTAGCTCAGAGCCACATCCAGCCCAGCCTTAAAAACCTCTGATCTCTGCATTTTAAAGACCAGAAAATGTTAAGACTGAAGCTGTAGATGGCTACATTCTACATTGAAATTTATTAAAGTTGTATTCAGGATATGCAAGCCCAAAAGGATTGTCAGAAATAGCTCTCCAGATGGTCTGCTTGGGTCCTGCAGATTTCATGCCCAGAGTGCCAGCTACAGGGTTGAACCAGCATGAATGGATTTAGTGCCACCAACTGGAGTCAGAGTGGAGGTATAAGAGACTTTGGCCTGTGCTGCCAGCAACTGGAAAAAATGGATTATCTCAGTGCCATCCACTGGTGGTGGTGAAGGTCTCTGCTGCCAGCTACTAGAGCAGTGTGGTGGGTTGAAATTCCTTCCAACACAAAATTGCCAGACCAGCTCAGTTGAAAGCAAATGAAGCTGTATCTACAAGCAAAACTACAATCTGGAGTGCTGTTGGGATGGTAAGTTTTGGTTTGGTTTGGTTGGTTGTTTTTATTTGTGGTTGTTTGGGGGTTTTTGGGGGGTGTAGAGATCTTATGTTTTGGTTGGCTTGGGGTTTTAGAAGTGGGGGTGAGGGGGTCATTTTCCTTTCAGCTAGCAAGATTGTACGACTACTTCCTTGCTCTGCAGACCAGTCAAGTGTTTCATCACAGCCCTCTTCTGTAGGAGTACCTTTACACCCTTATCATGCTTACTGTTTTCTTGTTACTGGCTGTATTTCACATCGTGGCTCATGCAACAACTGCATTCCACTCTCCAGAGGTGGAGGATGTATTTTGCTGAGTTTAGGAATCCACGCGTGTCAAATGCCACTACCAATTATCACTGCAAATGGGAACAAGACCACACTCCACCCAGTGGTATGCATGAAGAATGGAATGGAATGGAATGGAATGGAATGGAATGGAATGGAATGGAATGGAATGGAATGGAATGGAATGGAATGGAATGGAATGGAATGGAATTAACCAGGTTGGAAAAGACCTTCGAGATCATCGAGTCTGACCTATCACCCAACACCATGTAATCAATTAAACCATGGCACCAAGTGCCTCACCCAGTCTCTTCATAAACACCTCCAGTGATGCCAGATAGGAGTAACTGGATAGAGTAAGTGGATAGGAAGAGTACACTAAGATACTCACTGCTTAAAGAACCAAATCACCTTGCTTTGAATCACCTCAAATCCTGAATGTATTACCAATTAACCAGAAATTACTGCTAAAACCATGATTAGGTGTAGCTGCTCCATGTGAGATCTTCAACCAGAGCTTCCACAAAACTTCTCACTGGGCTGTAGAAGTTTAAAAAAAAATAAAGTTTAAAAATCAAAATCAGGCTTTGTAAAAGGCTGTAATAAATGGTACCCACACATGGAAAATGAAAAGTGATTCTTTTGGTGCTGCTCTGTATCTCCTCTGTGAAGAAAATAGAAACCCTGAAGAATGCAATCTCTTCCCCAAGGCAGCTCTGCACGATGAACATCTATTTTTCTTCCTCCTGGAGAATTAACAGAGCACACAAAAAGTTAAAATTATGTAAAAAAAAAGTAATAATTGTCAGGAAGATGCAGTTGGATGATGATGATTATGATGATGATGATGATGATTGTATCTTGCATTTTGTTTTCAGCTATAAAGATTGTTTGAACAATCATTTGAGACCTGTCTGAAAACACCAAGTAAATCAAATGAAGAGCAGCTCCTTGGCAACTGCTTCATAGAGTTCACTTTTATGATTATTAATTTTATTTTGGCTTAATGAACTTTTTAGTGCAATTGGCATTTTAAAGCTGTTTTCTGGGTGGTAGAATAGGATAGGATAGGATAGGATAGGATAGGATAGGATAGGATAGAATAGAATAGAATAGAATAGAATAGAATAGAATAGAATAGAATAGACCACGTTGGATGAGACCTTCAAGATCATCGCGTCCAACCTATCATCCAACACCACCTAATCAACTAAACCATGCAACCAAGCACCCTATCAAGTCTCCTCCTGAACATCTCCAGTGATGGTGACTCCACCACCTCCTCAGGCAGCCCTTTCCAATGGGCAATCACTCTCTCTCTGTAGAATTTCTTCCTAACATCCAGTCTAAACCTCCCCTGGCACAGCTTGAGACTGTGTCCTCTTGTTCTGGTGCTGGTTGCCTGGGAGAAGAGACCAACATCTGCCTGTCTACAACCTCCCTCAAGGTAGTTGTAGAGAGCAATAAGGTCACCCCTCAGTCTCCTTCTCTCCAGGCTAAGCAACCCCAGCTCCCTCAGCCTCTCCTCACAGGGCTTGTGTTCCAAACCCCTCACCAACTTTGTTGCCCTTCTCTGGACACCTTCCAGCATGACAACATCCCTCCTAAACTGAGGGGCCCAGAACTGGACACAGTACTCAAGGTGTGGCCTAACCAGTGCAGTGTACAGGGGCAGAATGACCTCCCTGCTCCTGCTGGCCACACTCTTCCTGATGCAGGCCAGGATGCCATTGGCCCTCCTCGCTGCCTGGGCGCACTGCAGGCTCATGTTCAGCCTACCATCTACCAGCACCCCCAGGTCCCTCTCTGCCTGGCCACTCTCCAGCCACTCTGACCCCAGCCTGTAGCACTGCCTGGGGTTGTTGTGGCCAATGTGCAGAACTCGGCACTTGTGATTGTGAGTTTCCTTACTTGTCCTTGCTCGACAGACTGAAGGAGTTGGGGCTATTCAGTCTGGAGAAGAGAAGGCTCCAAGAAGACCCAATTGTGGCCTTCCAGTAACTGAAAGGGGCTACAAGAAAGCTGGGGAGGGACATTTAAGGGTGTCAGGGAGTGATAGGACTAGGGGAATGGAAAAAAAAAAAACCACATAGAAATTAATAGATTCAGATTGGTTGTTAGGAAGAAATTCTTCCCCATGTGTGATGAGACACTGGAACAGGTTGCCCAGGGAGGAGGTCAAAGCCTCATCCCTTGAGGTTTTTTAAGGCCAGGCTGGATGTGACTGTGAGCAACTTGATCTAGTGTGAGGTGTCCCTGCCCATGGTGGGGCAGTTGGAACTAGATGATCCGTGAGGTCTCTTCCAACCATAACAGTTCTATGATTCTATGCTTCTTGCCTTCTCACTCCATTTTATTCCAGTTCACCAATGTAAGATAAAGGCAGCACTCAATGCCCATAATGGGCAGAAACACCCCAAAATTTCAATAGATTCAGCTCAAGGCAAGAATTTTATGATCACTATGAATCTTTTCTCAGCAGAGAATTGCTTTAGACAGAAGTCTAAATGCTAGGGGGAAAAAAACACACCAACCACAAATCACTGAAGAAATGATGGGAAAAACAGATAGATACAAATTAGTGCTGCAGCAAGACAAAATGAAGCTTGCTTCAGGACAATAAAGAAAAATCAAAGTAGGAGGGTCTGTAAAAATTAAAACATTTTCTTTTCAGAACTTTCTCAATAACACTTCTGACGTGAAAATTCCACAAGACATGATGGCATGGAACCTTTGGCAAAGTTCATGAGAAGTCCAACAAGACCAAGGGCAGGGTCCTACATCTGGGTCGAGGCAATCCCAGGCACAAATACAGGCTGGGCAGGGCCTGGCTGGAGAGCAGCCCTGAGGAGAGGGACTTGGGGGTGCTGGTGGATGAGAAGCTCAACAGGAGCTCTCAGTGTGCACTTGCAGCCTGGAAAGCCAATCAGATCCTGGGCTGCATAAGTGTGGCCAGCAGGTCAAGGGAGGTGATTCTCCCCCTCTGCTCAGCCCTGGTGAGACCCCAACTGGAGTACTGCGTCCAGTTCTGGAGCCCCTATTACAAGAAGGATCTGGAGGTGCTGGAAGGTGTCCAGAGAAGGGCCACGAGGATGATCAGAGGGCTGGAGCACCTCTCCTGTGAGGACAGACTGAAGGAGTTGGGGCTGTTCAGTCTGGAGAAGACAAGGCTCTGAGGTGACCTCATTGTGGCCTTCCAGGAACTGAAGGGGGTCTACAAGAAGGCTGGGGAGGGACTTCTCAGGCTATCAGGTAGTGATAGGACTAGGGTGAATGGAATGAAGCTGGAGGTGGGGAGATTCAGGCTGGACAGGAGGATGAAGCTCTTCCCCATGAGAGTGGTGAAGCCCTGGAATGGGTTGTCCAAGGAGGTGGATGAGGCCCCGTCTCTGCAGGTGAGATTACAGGAGAGATGTGGACGTGCTGGAGCGTGTCCAGAGAAGGGCCACGAGGATGATCAGAGGGCTGGAGCACCTCTCCTATGAGGACAGACTGAAGGAGTTGGGGCTGTTCAGTCTGGAGAAGAGAAGGCTCCGAGGTGACCTCATTGTGGCTTTCCAGTATCTGAAGGGGGCCTACAGGAAGGCTGGGGAGGGACTTCTCAGGATCTCAGGTAGTGATAGGACTAGGGGAATGGAATGAAGCTGGAAATGGGGAGATTCAGGCTAGATGTGAGGAAGAAGTTCTTCCCCATGAGAGTGGTGAAGCCCTGGAATGGGTTATCCAGGGAGGTGGTTGAGGCCCCGTCCCTGGAGGTGTTTAAGCCCAGGCTGGATGAGGCTCTGGCCAGCGTGATCTAGTGTAGGGTGTCCCTGCCCATGGCAGGGGGGTTGGAACTAGATGATCCTTGTGGTCCCTTCCAACCCTGACTGATTCTATGAAGGAAGGAGAAGGTGTTTAAGGCTGGATGAGGCTCTGTCCAGCCTGATCTCGTGTGAGGTGTCCCTGCCCATGGCAGGGGGTTGGAACTGGATGATCCTTGTGGTGCCTTCCAACCCTGACTGATACTATGATTCTATGATACTAAGTTGACTACTTGACATGAAAACTAAAACTGAAGTGCAGGCTTCTTCTGCAACATTTGGCATCCTGGCCTGCATCAGGAATACTGTGGCCAGTAGGAGCAAGGAAGTCATTCTGCCCCTGTACTCAGCACTGGTTAGGCCACAACTTGAGTCCTGTGTCCAGTTCTGGGCCCCTCAGTTTAGGAAAGAGGTTGAGTTTCTGGAAAGTGTCCAGAGAAGGGCAACAAAGCTGGGAAGTGGTCTGGAGCACAGCCCTGGGAGAAGAGGCTGAGGGAGCTGGGGTTGCTTAACCTGGAGAAGAGGAGGCTCAGAAGAGACCTTATTGCTCTCTACAACTACCTGAAAGGAGGTTGTAGCCAGGTGGGGGCTGGTCTCTTCTCCCAGGTAACCAGCAACAGATCAAGGGGACACAGTCTAAAGCTGTGCCAGGGGAAGTTTAGGCTGGAAGTTAGGAAGAAGTTCTTCATAGAAAGAGAGATTGGCCATTGGAATGTGCTGCCCAGGGAGGTGGCAGAGTCATCATCCCTGGAGGTATTCAAGAAAGGTTTGGATGTGGCACTTGGAGCCATGGTTTATTTGTCAGGAAATGTTAGGTATTAGGTAATAGGTTGGACTTGATGATCTCTGAGGTCTCTTCCAACCTGGTTGATTCCATGATTCTGTGACCCTTTGATTTTTAAAAATAAATACATGATTACATCTGAGTGTGAGCCTAAAATTAACCAGGTTTTAGTTGAAATTCTTTGGACTTGTAGCGCATTCCCACAAATAATATTTTGACATTCCAGGAGTGTTATGAAATTTCCAGCGCTTGCTGGTTGCCTTGGTTGCAGCCAGTAACAGATGTTTCAAAACAGAAGCCAGGTCATGAGCCACAGATCTGAACAAACAGCTTAAAAAATAAAATAAAATAAAATAAAAACAACTGGGGGGATAAGAAAAAACTTCAGAAAATAAGAGAAATATTATCTTAGTTTATTATGCTTACCTAAGATGCAACATTTCCCCTCGCTTGGCTTTTCCTTTGTCTCCTGATTATAACAGAGCCTGAAACTTAGTCTGAGTCAGGCAAATCCCAGTTTGCATTATCCTGCCAAACTTCTGATGTCATTTATTCTCTATCATTAAATTAAAATCAGACTTCTGATTTACTGAAAATTCAGAAGTGAAGAAGCATGGTCCAAAAGGACACAGTCTCAAGCTGCGCCAGGGCAGGTTTAGGCTGGGGGTTAGGAAGAAGTTCTATACAGAGAGAGTGATTGCCCATTGGAATGGTCTGCCTGGGGAGGTGGTGGAGTCACCATCATTGGAGGTGTTCAGGAGGAGACTTGATGGGGTGCTTGGTGCCATGGTCTAGTTGTTTAGGTGGGTTGGATTGGTTGATAGGTTGGACGCAATGATCTTGAAGGTCTCTTCCAACCTGGTTTATTGTATTGTATTGTATTGTATTGTATTGTATTGTATTGTATTGTATTGTAAAGTTCTACACAGATAGAGTGATTGCCCATTGGAATGGGCTGCCTGAGGAGGTGGTGGAGTCACCATCACTGGAGGTGTTCAGAAAGAGACTTGATAGGGTGCTTGGTGCCATGGTTTAGTTGATTAGGTGGTGTTGGATGATAGGTTGGACACGATGATCTTCAAGGTCCCTTCCAACCTGGTTTATTCTATTCTGTTATTCTATTCTATTCTATTCTATTCTATTCTATTCTATTCTATTCTATTCTATTCTATCCGATCCTATCCTGTCCTATCCTATCCTATTCTAAAACATTTCCCTTGGAGCAAGGGGTTCTAACAAAATTTGGGGATTTCTAGGAATCTCAGATATCTAAAGAAGAGGGGAAAATAGTTTCCAAAGTGCATTTTGCTCTCAGATGTTCACAACATCCATTTTATTTTTTTCATTACATAACCAACTCCCATTTATGTATCTCAAGTCATTCATGCTTGGTTGGGTTCCTCATTCACTCCTCTCCCTTGCTTGCATGCATCTATTTGCAACTGCTACCAGAAACCTGAGCATATTTGCATAGTGCTACCATTATCTCAACGCAGAATACAACTATGCAGTCCACAGAAAAACTGCTACTGCTCTGGCAGTCTGGCTAGAGATGATGGTGTTTATTTCTGGTCTGATATCATAAATAAAGCTCCAAGCTCTGTCCAAAAGAGAGAAGAGAAAGGAGCAGAGAAAGGTGATGCTAGACTTAACCAAAACAATGCAGCCAAGGTCAAGCAGAAGTAAATCAGCATCGCTCCAGAGTGATGAGGGAGAGGAGAAGAAGAGACGAGACGAGACGAGACGAGACGAGACGAGACGAGACGAGAAGAGAAGAGAAGAGAAGAGAAGAGAAGAGAAGAGAAGAGAAGAGAAGAGAAGAGAAAGAAGAGAAGAGAAGAGAAGAGAAGAGAAGAGAAGAGAAGAGAAGAGAAGAGAAGAGGATGAATTGTTTTGGTATAGTCAATCTTGTGGTAGATATATCTCCAATGGAATCCAATGGTCCATTGATCTTGTTGAAATTTGGAGGAGAGCTGTGGATACTGAAGGTCTGCAGACTTTTAGTCTGGAAAAGAGAAGACTTAGACAGCATTTAGTAAATGTTTGTAAATAGCTGAGGGCTGGGGTTCAGGAGGGAGGGGACAGGCTCTGCTCACTTGTGCCCTGTGATAGGACAAAGAGCAGTGGATGTAAGCTGCAGCCCAGGAGGTTCCACCTCAACACAAGAGGGAACTTCTTTACTGTGAGGATCACAGAGCACTGGAAAAGGCTGCCCAGAGAGGTTGTGGAGTCTCCTTCTCTGGAGACTTTCAAGGCCTGTGTGGCTGTTGTTCCTGTGCGACCTGATCGAGATTGTATGGTCCTGCCCTTGCAGGGGGGTTGGACTCGGTGATGTCTTTGGGATCTTTCCAACCCCTGACATCCTGTCATCCTGTGAATGGAGTCTGAAGCTCTGTAAAAAGACTCTTTGATGCCAGTTAAAACAGTGTTATCTGGCTGTTCACTGATTCCTCTTCACTGGTCATGATCTGCCTGTGGCAAAGCACTTCTGCTCATGATTGTGAAGATTGCTCTCCACAACACTCCTTCTGACAGTGTGAATATTGACTTGTACTTAGAAAGGTCAGGCAGCTCCTGCAGTTATCAGGAGCGAGAACACTAACTCCAGCAAGGCTCTCTGAGAAGAATTTAACCTTCAAATTACAAAACAGAGTGCTCAGCCAGCTTGAAAGTTAACCTTATTCTCTGCAAACACAAATGTGGAGCTCAGTGTTGCCCTACCAAAAGAAACAATGAGTAAATAAAGAAATAAATAGATCAAGCAAGCAACAAAGTGGGCAAAGGATCCAAGAGATACACATTTAATTTTGCTTTCTAAAAGACTGGTAGACTGTACAAAAGGAATCACTTTTGGGGGGTGGGATTTACTAGCTTCCAAACCAAATAATGATGTCTCAAGCTGCGCTAGGGGAGGTTTAGTCTGGATGTTAGGAAGAAATTCTCCACAGAGAGAATGATTGCCATTGGAATGTGCTGCCCAGGGAGGTGGTGGAGTCACCATCACTGAAGGTGTTTAGGAGGAGATTTGATGGGGTGCTTGGTGCCATGGTTTAGTTGATTAGATGGTGTTGGATGTGATGATCTCAAAGGTCTCTTCCAACCTGGCCTATTCTATATTGTATTGTATTGTATTGTATTGCATTCTATTCTATTCTATTCTATTCTATTCTATTCTATTCTATTCTATTCTATTCTATTCTATTCTATTCTATTCTATTCTGTTCTATTCTATTCTATTCTATTCTTGAGCTTTTAAGAGCATTGTGAAGAAAGATAAAACCAGAAAGAGTGATTGGCCATTGGAAT
>CM066585.1:5027500-5500000 GCA_033816785.1 Picus viridis | reverse complement strand
AATATGAAAATGAAAGATTAACAAATACAATAGTTGAAAGAGTTTCATTGTTCTGCTACAGATCTAATTAAATTGATTTTTATAAATTAAAATGAAATTTCATGGGCAATTAGAGTGTGAAATAAATCACTTCTTATGGATAAAAAAACTCCAACACAGTATGAAATCAAAGAAAATATGTGGATTATATGTTTAAGGTGAGTGAAGAAATTAATCAAGGATGTTCTTCTTCTCTAGACATTACCTAAACCACTCTGTCTCTTTTATCAAGCGCCCCATCCAGTCTCTTCCTAAACACCTCCAGGGACAGCAACTCCCTCACCTCCCTGGGCAGCACATTCCAATGGCCAATCTCTTTCTATGAAGAACTTCTTCCTGACATCCTGCCTAAACCTGGTGCAGCTTGAGACTGTGTCCTCTTGTTCTGGTGCTGGTTGCCTGGGAGAAGAGACCAACCCCCACCTAGCTACGACCTCCCTTCAAGTAGTTGTAGAGACCAGTAAGTTCTCCTTTGAGCATCCTCTTCTCCAGGCTAAGCAACCCCAGCTCCCTCAGCCTCTCCTCACAAGGCTTATGCTCCAAACCCCTCCCCAGCTTGTTGCCCTTCTCTGGACACCTTCCAGCATCTCAACCTCTTTCCTAAACTGAGGGGCCCAGAACTGGACACAGGACTCAAGGTGTGGCCTAACCAGTGCTGAGTACAGGGACAGAATGACTTCCCTGCTCCTACTGGCCACAGTATTCCTGATGCAGGCCAGGATGCCATTGGCCTTTTTGGCCACCTTGGCACATTCCTGGCTCATGTTCAGCCTACTATCCACCAGTACCCCCAGGTCCCTCTCTGCCAGGCCACTGTCCAGCCAATCTGTCCCCAGCCTAATAATAATAGGATATTATGGGACTGTCTGTCCATGACACCATGCTAGGTTTGCCATCTTGCAGATCCTGTATTCTCAGGAGAGAGTGATGTTTGTCCTGTGACAGTGCCAGCTGGAAGCAACATCATGCACAGGCTGTAAGCAGCTACCTAACATCCTGCATCATGAGCTGGAGAAGGGAGGATTTTTATCTGCAGGAATTCTCAAAGAGTGCTATTACTAAATGTTCAAACTTTCTTTATGCTTCCTTAAGCCTGCACTCAGGCTCAGCTGCTGAAACCAAGAGAAAGCAAAGTGCAAGAAAGACCTAACTGAAAGGAGCTAACAGTTAACCTGCAGTTAGGAGGTACTGTGGGGTTATGAAACTAATCTGCCTGCTGATGTTAGATGGTGCAACTTGCCCCTGTAGCACCCTATATATATATTCATTAGTATGGATGTTTTTTCTGTGGATACAGAATCACAGAACCACAGAATGTTAGGGGTTGGAAAAGACATCCAGAGATCATTGAGCCCAACCCCTCCACCAAAGCAGGATCACGTAGAGCAGGCTGGACAAGAATGCCTCCAGGTGGATCTTGAAATTCTCCAGCGAAGGAGACTCCAGAACCTCTCTGGGCAACCTATTCCAGTGTTTTGTCATGTGTGCCATGAAGAAGTGTTTCCTCATGTTGAAGTGGAACCTCCTGTGTTCTAGCTGGTACCCATCATTCCTTGTCCTATTCCTGGGCACCACTGAAAAGAGCCTGGCACCTTCATCTTGACACCCACCCTTCAGATATTCATAGATATTGATGAGATCCCTTCTCAGTCTTCTCCAGGCTAACCAGTCCCAACTCTCTCGGTCTTTCTTCATAGAAGAGATGTTGAAGTTCCTTCATCACACTCATAGCTCTCCATTGGACTCTTTCTAGCAGATCCCTGCCTCTCTTGAATTGGAGAGACCAAACCTGGACATAGCATTCCAGGTGTGGTCTTACCAGGGCAGAGTGGAGAGGAAGGAGAACCTCCCTAGACCTGCAGGACACAGCTCCCTTAATGCACCCCAGGATGGGTAGGCTGGGACTTGATGATCTTAGAAGTGTCTTCTAACCTGGTTGATTCTGTGATGCCATTGGCCCTCTTGGACACAAAGGCACATTGCTGTCCCATGGATAACTTGCTTTCTGCTAGGACTCTAAGGTCTTTTTCCATTAGCTGCTTTCCAGCAGGACAACCCCTAGGCTGTACCGGTGCCTGATGTTATTCCTACCCAGATGCAGGACTCTGCACTTGTCCTTATTGAACGTCATAAGATTTGCCTTCTTCTAGCTCTCCAGCCTCTGCAGAGCTCATTGGATGGCAGCATAGCCTTCCAGTGTGCCAGCCAACCTTCTTCAGTTCCAGAGCAACTTGGAAGATACCTTCCAAAAACCACAACATGCCTCACTGAAAGTAATAACCACAGCTCCTCGTTACAACAGGGAAAATTTAATACTGGTGTGAGCATGGTCAGAAAACTCATTGTTCTCAACAAATCTCACAGTCTAAGATGTCTCTCAGGTTAGTAGAAGAATCAAAAACCCTTCCAGACAGCACCTCAGTGGATATAAACCCCTTGTTCATTAACATAGAGATGGTATCTGCAGCACAACTAGTGGGGCTGCAGGAGGAAGGACAGAAAGCTTTCTCGTGGAACTAGAAGGCATTTTCTCCCATCTCCAACTATATCTGTTCTCTCACTAGAAGACACAGTTGTACTAGGGTCAAAGCACCAAAAACAGTGGCATGAAGAGTAGGAAAATAGAATGTCAGAAGAAAGTTCTGGATGTGCTGGAGCATGTCCAGAGAAGGGCCACGAGGATGATCAGAGGGCTGGAGCACCTCTCCTATGAGGACAGACTGAGGGAGCTGGGGCTGTTCAGTCTGGAGAAGAGAAGGCTCCAAGGAGACCCATTTGTGGCCTTCTGGTATCTGAAGGGGCCTCAAGAAACTGGGGAGGGACCTTTGAGAGTGTCAGGGAGTGATAGAACTAGGAGAAATGGAACAAAACTAGAAATGGGTAGATTCAGATTGGATGTTAGGAAGAAGTTCTTCTCCATGAGGGTGGTGAAACACTGGAACAGGTTGCCCAGGGGGTGGTGGAAGCCTCATCCCTGAAGGTTTTTGCAGCCAGGCTGGATGTGGCTGTGAGCAACTTGCTCTAGTATGAGGTGTTCCTGCCCATGGCAGGGGGTTTGGAACTAGATGATCCTTGAGGTCCCTTCCAACCCTAACAATTCTATGATTCTATAAGGCTGTCTCAGCCCTGCAAAACCAAAACCAAATCAAGACCCAACCAACCAACCAAAAAACAACACCACAAAACAAAACAAACAAAAAACCCCACAAAGACAAAACCAAAGAGAAAACTCACAAACAAACAAACAAAAACAACCCACAAAAACCCTCTAAAGGTGTGGAACTGTATTTTTCTACCCATACTGGCTCACCAGATGCCTCATTTAGAATGTCACTGCAAGGCACAATTCAGAAGACAGTAAGAAAACAGGCTTGCAGACTCTACATCACAGAGAGATTGATAACTCTGGGATCTGGTTACCAAATCGTTCCAGAAACAGAAGTTCCAAAGACTTCACACTAATTTTCACTCCAGCAACATCTGTTGTGGAATTTATGGTTAGATCTTCTCTTGGGCAGCCACTAGAGGACAACCTGATCACATACTTTTAAATTAATCTGACGTTTCTACCCACAGCTGCACACAGGCACCAATAGCCTTTAATCTGCAAACCCTTCCCTCCAACAAACCTCATCTCTAAGTGGCTTGAAGGCTCAAAAGTTGTCAGCATATGAAACAAGAAGCATCTCACAGCTCTGCTTGAGAATCTGGACGAACCTGACCCCTAAGTTTTTGATCTGCAAGATTATATGGAGCTAAAGGTTGTGGATTTTTGCAAAGCAAAGGCAATTTCATAGGAGTAACTAAACAGAAAATAGGGGACAGAGCAGCCTTTAATTTGCTGGACCTGAACTGATGCAGGTGTTTTGAAGTATCCCCATCTTATGTTTGAGGGAAAGGAATTCACATAAATGTACAGTAACTATTCCACTGGAACATATTTACTACAGGACTGTCAAAAAGGCCTCAATTTGCCACATGCAGTTATAATACAGGAATAATCGTGCAACCTCTGCTTTGCTGGACCTGAACTGCTGCAGGTACTTTGAAGTATCTTCATCCTGTATTTGAACAGACTGAGAGACTGGCACAGGTGCCCAGGGAGGTGGTGGAAGCCTCATCCCTGGAGGTTTTTGCAGCCAGGCTGGATGTGGCTGTGAGCAACCTGCTGTAGTGTGAGGTGTCCCTGCCCGTGGCAGGGGGTTGGAACTGGATGATCCTTGAGGTCCCTCCCAACCCTCACAACTCTATGATTCTATGACTCTATAAGAAAAGAAATATTCACATAAATGTACAGTAACTAATCTATTGGAAGATATCTACTACAGGACTGTCCAAAGGTCTCAATTTGCCACACGTAGTAGCAATACACGGCGCAAGTTTCTTCTCTTAGAAGCCTTACTGTGTGAACAGTTAATGCAGAAAGCATGACAAAATGAAAAGGGGAATAAAAGCAGTTCAGTGCTGTGTACCACCTGAAACCAGGGGATGAAAAGAGAAGCAGTAACAGGATCTGCTCTGATATGCTCCTGGTACCTCAGAGGTAGCAGTGCTAGGAATAGCAAACACTTTCTGCCTGCAGAGATTTCCCTTAACTTGATAGCTCCTGTCTTTGAAAGCAAAAAAAAATAGAACACTTTTTTTTTTGTGGGGGGCAGAGCACTCAGCACTCATTTATATTGTTCAGTAAGGGTGATCAGATTGTTATTCTCATGCTCATTAGAGGGGCTGATAGAAAGAAAATTGCCTATTGTTCCAGCATCCCTTTGTCTGCTGTACCACATCTAAGAGTGAATTCTTTCTCTCCTCGTAGGCTTCTACCAATTTCTTTTCTAACTTCCACCTAGTTATCCACACAAAGCACATTGTGAAGTCTGGAAACTTCCTTCTCTCAAATACACTTCCTCCTTCTCCCTATTTTTTTGACAGACTCTCCCCTGAAGTAACTCTCATTACATCCAATTTCCATCTGTCCACAATTTGCACAATGTGAGGCACCCCCAGAAGACCTCTTTATCACTGGCATCTACAAAGGGTTCGCATTTTACCCCATTTTACCTTGCATTAGGTTTTCCCACACCAAACCAGGGCTTCTGGCCCTCCAAGGGTTAGGAACTCAATGTATACCGAAAGCTCACTGGGGTAGGAGCAGCAAAAAGCACAAAGCGTGAAGTCAGAGCGGCAACAGAGAAACAATGTCAGCGCAAGGACAATAAACGCTGTTATTCTTGGTGCTCCACAAAGAACAGTGATTATTGTTCTTGTTTTAACCTCATGTTGTTTTCATGGCTTTTTTTCTGGACAACAGCATAGTGTGAAAGGCAGTGCTGACGTGACCCAGAGGGAGTGTTTAAAATGATGAAATGGAAAGGGAGAGAGAAGTGGTTTCACTCGATTTTGCTGTACACTGATTCTGCTTTAACGGTGCAGAAACCAAAAACCACCCAGAAAGATGTGCATGGTTATTTGTTTATTTGTTCTTGGTAATAGTAGCTTCTGAATTATCATGGCACACATACAGCCATGTGTATGGCCCCATAAAGGACCTGGGGGTACTAGTTGACTGAGCTAGCAGTGTGCCCAGGTGGCCAAGAAGGCCAATGGCTTCCTGGCCTGCATCAGGAATAATGTGGCCAGCAGGAGCAGGGAGGTCATTCTGCCCTGTGCTCAGAGGTGGTTAGGCCACACCTTGAGTCCTGTGTCCAGTTCTGAGCTCCTCAGTTTAGGAAAGAGGTTGAGTTGCTGGAATGTGTCCAGAGAAGGGCAACAAAGCAGGGGAGGGGTCTGGAGCACAGACCTGAGAGGAGAAGCTGAGGGAGCTGGGGTTGTTTAGCCTGGAGAAGAGGAGGCTCAGGAGACACCTTATTGCTGTCTACAAGTACCTATAGGGAAGATGCAGCCAAGGGGGGTTGGTCTCTTCTCCCAGGCAACCAGCACCAGAACAAGAGGACACAGTCTCAAGCTGCACCAGGGAAGGTTTAGGTTGAATGTTAGGAAGAGATTCTTCCCAGAAAGAGAGATTGGCCACTGGAATGTGCTGCCCAGGGAGGTGGTGGAGTCAGCATCACTAGAAGTGTTTAAGAAGAGCCTGGGTGAGGCACTTGGTGCCATGGTTTAGTTGATTAGATGGTGTTGGGTGCTAGGTCTTTTCCAACCTGGTTAATTCTGTGACTATGTAATTCCTTATTTCCCCTTCAGCCATGCAACATTCTTTTACACTGTAGCTTATAATAAAATTGTTGGATTTTGAAAGAGGGATCCTCTCCATAAGTGATGCATCTGGCAAGCTGAATGCTGTAGAATAAAGCAGCCTATTGAAAGTGTATTACTGTTCTCCGCAGGAACATTGATATTGAAAAGGTACTAATAAGAAAACTGGGTTTATGTGTATCACTGTATTGATGGACAGTGGGATTTAATGGATGCTGTGCATCATAGAATCATAAAATTGTTAGGGTTGGAAGGGACCTCAAGGATCATCTAATTCCAACCCCCTGCCATGGGCAGGGACACCTCACACTAGATCTTTTTGCTCAGTGCCACATCCAGCCTGGCCTTAAAAACCTCCAGGGATGAGGCTTCTACAACCTCCCTGGGCAGCCTGTTCCTGGGTCTCACCACCCTCATAGGGAAGAATTTCTTCCTAACATTCAATCTGAATCTACCCATTTCTAGTTTTACTCCATTCCCCCTAGTCCTATCACTATTAACTTTATCTACACAGACACTAGCTGCCACTGTAAAGCATTTTTTATTCTGCTCCCAGTTACAACATTGTGTTACCCAATAGTGTTGCTCAAGTACTACCTCACCATACTAAGGGAATTTGCCCAAAGCAAGTTTCAGTACATTGTCATACACTGAGATGTCCACTGTGCCTCTCTACATCATCCCTATAGACCAAGCAATGCAGTACAGGAGCTGTAAAGTTACAGTCCAATTTCCCCAGTGCTGTTCCCAAATGTTCCAACTCATATTTCAGTGCTGATTTGGACAGCTGAGAGCCAAGTGTCAGCTACAGAAAACACTTAGCAGTTTCAGACCTGAAAGCACAGCTCAGGCTTCTAATTTTTCTGTTAGCACCTGGTTCTGTGAAACACCCTTCCATGGGATTTGTTCCTGGGATACTAGGTCTGATCTCCAGAGATAAGTATCAATACACTTGTTAAAAAAAAAGGATAAATTAAATAACTTTCATTTTCTTTCACCTTTTTTCTTCTAGTTTGCAACATGACCTGAGAAAACTAACATCACAAATCAGCATAATCAGCATCATCTTTGAGTGCTTGTTTGATACACAGTCTCCATCTATTAGGTCATATGGGGGAAGTCTGTTCCTCCTATGTTCCTGAAAAAACTCTCAAAAAGAAAAGGCATAGGAATTAAGTAAGTCATTATACATCCCAGACAAAGGCTACTCTGCTGCTTCTTTCTCTCCAGAAAGCTCAAATTGCCTCTACTTTCTCATAGTGCTCTATAAATGCTTTGGCTTTGTCCCTTTTGATTTCAATTGCTGTGGAAGCAAAGGAGACATAGTACAGGCTGAATTGCACTGAAAGAACTTTCACCTCCAGAAATATTTTATCTTCCCAACTCAGCCCCTTCCATTTCAAGACCTTGTCAGTAAATACACAAAATAATAGCACAACTGTTAAGGCTACAAACAGGCAATAGAAAAAGGGATCATGAAGGGAAAAACATTAATAATATATGGACTAAAGTGGGCTGATCAGGAAAAAGGAAAAGAGAGAGCTGACAAAAATCACTCAGACAAAAACCCAACTCTCTTTTCACACAAAGTACTTAGGCAATCTGAAGGCAGGATGCGTGGAGGCTGCAGATATACCACCCAGCCCTAAGCAGTATAGCCATTGGCATTCACAAGGCTTGGGAAAATCTTTTTGTGGAGATCATAAGATTTCATATTATGGAGCGGAGGAAATGGCAACAGATGCAACTAGAGATCACATAAGAAAGGCACTTTGTACTGACACTGGACTGCAGTGCCAGGCATTGCAGGGAACTATGAATCCAGAAGGAGTCACATCTCCTGTAGTAGATTGGGCTTTATGCATTTGTGCAAAGCTCCATTTTACACAAGGAGCCTTTTAGCTGCCATAACTACCTTTCTCTATTACTCAAACTACTAAGTAACCTACTACTGGTGAGAAGTCTGGAGCACAAGCCCTATGAGGAGAGGCTGAGGGAGCTGGGGTTGCTTAACCTGGAGAAGAGGAGGCTCAGGGGAGACCTTATTGCTCTATACAGCTACCTGAAAGGAGGTTGTAGACAGGGGGATTGGCCTCTTCTCCCAGGAAACCAGCAACAAAACAAGAGGACAGAGTCTCAAGCTGCACCAAGGGAGGTTTAGGCTCAAGGTGAGGAGAAAGTTCTTCCCAGAAAGAGTAATTTGCAGTTAGAATGTGCTGCCCAGGGAGATGGTGGAGTCCCCATCCCTGGAGGTGTTCAAAAAAGGATTGGATGTGGCACTTGAAGCCATGGTTTAGTTGTCATGAGATATTAGGTAACAGGTTGGACTTGATGATCTCTGAGGTCTTTTCCAACCCCGCTGATTCTATGATTCTAAATCACCTACAAAAGGACTGTAGGAGGAATGGTGAGACAGGCATGCAATTAAGTTTTCCCACTGGGGAATTTAGATCAAAATCTTGATCACTGAGTTCAGCCACGGGATGTTTGTGAATCTAGGAGTGAAAAAGCACCTGACAAAAGAAATCTTGGAGCACAAGCTCCTGAGGAGGAAACTAGGGAGCTGCAGATGTATTTGCCTGTGTGAGACAAGTATTTACAGAGAGTGGTCAGGCACATATGAGTTTCTTGCATTATCATAACTGCAAGACATATTGCCAGCAAAGGTATGACTTTACAGTTCAAATGAACCAGTCTAAGCTGGCTTTAGACTGTCAGATTCCAGTACTATTTTAGTCATTGCAGATAGTAGATCCAGCAGCACAGGCATTTACCCCAGGGTCTGATGCTAGCATCTCAGCTGTCCGTATAGAGTTTTCTGCACCCTAACTCAGATACATTTATATCATCCTATGCCTGACAACCATCAAGACCTACCAGCAATATCTGTGTAGAATCCAAAAAAGCTAACACTTTTCAGTTCAGCCAAACTCAGGCATCACAGGGGCTGTCTATGCTCCCCAGCTTTTGCAGCCAGTATCCCTTAAGTTATTTCTAGAGACTGACAGAAGTTACATTAGCAAAGGCTGACTTTTCATCAGCATTTCCATTTGGTTGTGCCCAGCTCTTATGATTCACTTCAGTAAGGTTGGCCAGACCATGCCAGTAATCACATGAATGAGATAATTATAGACACAAAGGGATTTTACAGTGTTGACTCTGCTAGTCAAATGAGCTGCTGATAGTGAGGGCTGCAAGACATCTGTTATTCTTTCACTTCTTGAAAACAGTTTGTCAAAACCAGCAGTGTTTGTGGCTGTAAAACGAAACACTGGAAGAAATCCTTAATTTCAAACAGCCCAGACACATACAATTACTCTGCAGCTACTTAACTTTATCTCTGGAGAAATTAAGAAATAGGAGTCCAAAATGGTTCTTTTAATACATGGCACTTAATGTTTCTGCAAACGAAAAACCAAGGGGTGTCTATAGTCTTTGAGCTAAAAGAGAAGGGATAGAATGGAAGGAGAAAAGTAGACAAAGAGAAGAGAAAGCAAGAACAATACCAGGAGAAAGCCCAGTATTAACTGATTTTTAACCCAAACAATCTCTGGAAAGATTCCAAATGAAATTGCTTCAGAGAAATGTGAAAGAGTGTGCTGAAAAAGACTGAAAAGCCTTTAGGAGTGGTTGTAATATCCCCACTGGATTTTCTGTTTCAGATGTCATGAAGTCATCTAATTAAACCGGGTGTTTTTCCCTCGGATTTTCCATTGTTTGTCCCAGTCTTAAAGCAGTCACTTTGGACAACTATTGGAGCAGGATTTGAGTAGCATCAGCTAACATTGTAATTCACAGTCATTATGGAATTTGTCACTGAACATTATTTTTTCTTTCTTTCTACATTCTGTGCCTTTCAGTAGATTTGTCCCTGACATGCAAGTGCAGAGGTCAGAGTCTGCTTTTTTGGCTGGGTTACTTTTATTCAGTTAACTATAAATGAGGACACACTAATGCTCTCATAGGTAGGTAGATTTCCCTTATCTTTTCTTCTTAAATTATCTTTTTCTCCCCTTTCCTTTTTGGGGGCAAATGATCTCCGTTCTTTGCATCACTTCTTTAACTCTGACACGGCAAGTTAAAAAAGGCCACATCTGGCTGTGAACAGCTCTGCAGATGACCCTTGGAACATTTTTGAGTCAGTGCCACTTCACATTTCCAAACAAAGTGGGAGCTACTTGCTGAGGCTGATGGAGTTTTATTGCTAGTCATATCAGCCCAGCTTCCCAGCTGCATACCAAGACCATCACTCCTTATGGCGGTTTTCCCCTTAACTAAGTACGAGTCTGTTTGTCCCTACAGACTTCTTTGAGACCTACAATGCTTTCTAGGTTTCACATGGAATGAAAAACTATGCCTTGGAGGCATCCTAATTTATATGCTTTATCTGAAAACGCCCCTCCAGCCAGAGTCATTTGGTAAAAGTGATACCACAGCCTCACATAAATGAAATGCCAATGCATTTTTTTCCCCGTCCCAACCTCCATTTATTTGTCAAAACAATTCTTTTCCTCCTTTCTGTAATTCATATTCTGGTCCTAGTAGAGCAAAGATAAAATCAACATGCGCCTGATTTATTTCAGTGACGAGCTAAGTCCTTTTAAGTAACTGATACCAGCTGAAAAATTGTTTCCCAGTTGCACACAGAGTGATGTTTATAGTTTGGGTACCTCAAGGGCTTTTCTGTGCTGCAGTGAGTTTCATTTGATTGTGTCAGATTTAGTGAAACAGGTAATTATATTCCTGAAGGCATAACTGTGGTGTGTTTTATTGTTGCATTATTATTTTTTTTTTTTGTAAGAAGCAATAAATGTTTACAGTTTTAAAGTTCCAAAATATTTAGACTAGGCATGGAGAGTTAGTAAATACTTTTAGACACGAAATACTCCGGGCCTACCTCTGGCTCTGTGAGCCTGGAATAAATCAAGGGGTGAGGCTGAGAGGGAAGAGGCTCCTCTGTAAGCCACTCACTGGGAGCGCAGAGCTCTGTTGCATGGACATAGCTTGTTAGCTGTAAAACTATTTCTGTCATGGTAACTTTAGACAGATAAACATAGCATCAAGTGAGGTCACAGCATGATCCAATATGAAAGACTCTTTGGATCATTCAGGTTTTACAATCATACACAATTTTGCACGAGTATTTTCATTCTCCTTAAGAAGGTCTCTTTCTTTGTGGGTTTTTTTTTGGTGCAGTTTTAGATGGTGTTGGGGTTTTTTTTTCCTCTTTTTTTTTTTTTTTTAAAAGATCTTTTTCTCTGTAGATGCAAATTAAAGAATCTTTTAGCTCCTAAAGCTCTTAAAGAGCTGATGGAATTTATTTATTGATTCATTTATTTATTTGTACAGATGTTGTGCCTTCACCAGACATTTCCACCAGAAATTCATTCACAAAAATGTTCATATGCTTTTCATCTGGGCTTGTCAGTTCTCACCAATATTCTAACTCAGTTCCCACACTGACAAGATCATTTTGGTTGCTTCCAGCCAACCACGAGTTAGTGCTCTTTGAATACTTAAAACTGTAGGCACATCATCATATCTTAATACACCAATTGGCTTCAGTAGTTCTTGCTGGCAATGTGTGGTAGTTTTAGGCTATGCCTTCAAAAAATGTTCACAGATCTTGAACAGAAAGTAGTAAGGATGTAAACAAATCACTTCTGGGTGCAAAAAAAGGGAAAATAATGATAATTCTACAAAATCCCAATGGAAAGTTATCAGACTTAAGCTAGTAATGCAAACATTTTTTCTCTCTTCTTGCTTCCTTGGGCTGGGAGATACTAACTTCGTTTAGGCTGGATGTTAGGCTGGATGTTTAGACTGGATGTTAGGCTGGATGCTAAGAAGTTCTTCATAGAAAGAGTTATTGGCCATTGGAATGGGCTGCCCAGGGAGGTGGTGGAGTCACCATCCCTGGAGGTGTTTAGGAAGAGACTGGATGGGGTGCTTGGTGCCATGGTTTAGTTGATTAGGTGGTGTTGGGTGATAGGTTGGACTCAATGATCTCAAAGGTGTCTTCCAACCTGGTTAATTCTATTCTATTCTATTCTATTCTATTCTATTCTATTCTATTCTATTCTATTCTATTCTATTCTATTCTATTCTATTCTATTCTTTGTGCTTCTGCTGGCTTCTTCTTGACCTTGGCTGCATTGTTTTGGCTAAGTCTAACATCCCTCTGCTTCTGTCTCTTGTCCCTTTTGTACAGGGTGGTAAGGGGGAGGCAGAGAAGGAGAAGCTAGTAGCTTCCCCTGGTCCTTGGCCAGCGGGGTCCTGGTGCTGTTTATTAATTGTAAAGATCTGTAAATATTGTATATTTGTACATATTCATTGCATTCCATTGTAGATTGTAGTTTTGCCTGCAAGTACAACTTTGATTTGCTTCCAACGGAACTGGTCTGGCAACTTTAATGTTGGAGAGGGGTTGGAATTTTGAACCCACCACACAATGAAATGTCATCCAGTTTGTGTTTGTCAAAGCTAAGGCTAACCCTGAAATTTACAGCAGCATGGTGTTGAGCTGTAAAGGAACTAATACAGCCATGGCCAAAGCTCTCTTTTTTTCACATCCTGACTGTAAAAGACATTGTTGCATCTTCCAGCACCCCAGCACTCCCATGTTTTATTTGCAGTGTATTTAACATTAAGGATGCCCTGGCTCTTGTGTGTCACAGGCTTAGAAATGGCATTGCTAATTTCCTGGAAACTGGCAATGGATGGTTTGCACCATTCTTCAGCCTGTGTCACAGCTAAATGAGGAAGATTTATTGATGGGGTAGAATATGGATGAGTGATTTGTCTATTTTATTCCTTGTGGTGAGTCACTTTGCAGCACAACATCCACACTCATTGTGTACAAGCTTTTGCTTAGTTTTTAGATAAATCCACATAACAGACACAACACTCACCCTGTTTTGTCTGGGGCTTTAAGTCAAATTGTTAAAATGAATATTAAAAATATTCATTCAACAGAAAAAAAACCAAACCCCAAACAGTCACTTACAACATAGAATAAAATAACGGACTCCATGGCCAAATAACTATTTATCAGGATGAACCTGCCCCCAAAGCTTATGTAAATGAAACTTTATTGAACATTCAGTTCAATCAGAGTGATGGCTTTATGTGCTTCTACCAAACCATTGACAAATACAGATGGGAAAGGGTCAGTGCATTTTCATTCCTAGCTGTTATTTGGACAGATGGTGAGTCACTGCAGTTGTGGAAACTTTTTTTTTCTTCCCCCTCCACCTCTAATTTAAATTTAATGAAGTGCAAGAGATCCACCAAAAATTATTTTGCTTTTTAACAATTTCCTGGGGGAAATAAATGCTGCTGCCTCCCTCCTCCTACAAGCAACAGTTTTGTCTCCCTGTGCAGCTGCTGCTTAGAAAATTAACAAATGCAGCTCTTACCTACACGAAGATCTTGATTCCCAGAAAAACATGGCATGGAATATAACATTTTATCAACATTTGCACAGTGAAGTAAACACCTCTCTGCTTGGGAAGAGTTTTGGTTCGGTTTGTGTGGTTGAGGGGGTTTGTATGTATGTATTTATGTAGCTCACAGAATCACCAAGGTTGGAAGAGACCTCAAAGATCATCAAGTCCAACCTGTCACCACAGACCTCATGACTAAGCCACGGCACCAAGTGCCACGTCCAATCCCCCTCTTGAACACCTCCAGGGATAGTGACTCTACCATCTCCCTGGGCAGCCCATTCCAGGGCTAGTTGAGACCTAGTTTTTACCTAAGTGAAACTGATCTTCCATATTTTTAAATGAACTTACCTGATCCCATTAATCTCTGAGTAAAATTTAACTTCCAAAGAAATAATCATACTCTCAATTTGTGTATACAGATGTAGTCTTCCAGCCCAAACTGTTAACTCAGAAAGTCTATTCCCAGAACTATGTGGACATCATTAATGATGCAATCGCAGATGCTTCTGACAAATTAAATGATAAACAATTAAATCTCATTGGCTGGGAATCAGGAAGATGGGGAGGTGGGGGTAGGGGTGTGTGTGGAACAGTGTTTACTTGAATGGAAATAACCAATCTGGAAATTACAGGGAAGATAGTAACAGCAGTGTAGGAAGGAGAATAATCATCAAAACCAAATGATATCTGAATTTCAGAACTCTAGAACTTTAACAAAATGTGCATGTGAATATCAGACCTGCCTCAGTTAAGCCATAATTTAAATAAGCTTGAGCAATAACCTTTAATCATAGTCAGAATACAGAATACAGAATTAACCTGGTTGGAAAAGACCTTCGAGATCATCGAGTCCAACCTATCACCCAACACTGTCTAATCAGCTAAACCATGGGACCAAGCACCTCATCCAGGCTCTTTTTAAGCACTTCCAGTCATGGTGACTCCACCACCTCCCTGGGCAGCACATTCCAATGGCCAATCTCTTTCTGTGAAGAACTTCTTCCTAACATCCAGCCTAAACCTCCCCTGCCACAGCTTGAGACTGTGTCCTCTTGTCCTGTTGCTGCTTGCCTGGGAGAAGAGACCAACCCCCACCTGGCTACAACCTCCCTTCAGTCCTTATCAGTTAGCATTTTAACATCTCATTAGTAATACTGTGTTATTTGCTACAACTGAAAATCATTTAGCTGGAAATGGAAATAAAACAAGCAAGCAAGCAAACAAACCTCTTTTCAGAGAATCACAGAATGTTAGGGGTTGGAAGGGACCTTGCAAGATCACCCAGTCCAACCCCCTGCCAGAGCAGGATCACCTGGAGCAGACCACACAGGAATGAATCCAGGTGGGTTTTGAATATCTCCAGAGAAGGAGACTCCACAACACCTCCTGGGCAGCCTGTTCCAGTCTTCTATCACCCTCACAGTGAAAAAAATTTTTCCTCTTGTTTCCATGGAACTTGATGTTTTATTGTAGATAAAGCATTCATCTCATGTTTATGGTGATACTCCATCCTCTAGCATTCACCCCTTATAAACACTAATGAAGTCACCCCTCAGTCTCCTCCTCTCCAATCTGAAGAGCCCCAGCTCCCTTGGTCTCTCCTCATAAGGAAGATGTTCTGCTTCCTTAATCCCTCATTTTTTTCTGCTAATACTACATTTTTCTTGCTCTCCATTTGAATTCCTATTTAACTGAGTAGCGATGTCAACTCTACCAAGCAGTAGAAGCATGGTTTCAGCAGTTGTGTTAGATGGCTCTCTGGTAGGTTTGGGGTGCATGGAACCTTCTTGCTGTCTAGAAATACAGCTGCAAAAGAACCTGTGCAGGACTCCTTTAAAGGAGATGTCTGTGTAACACCACTTTCTCCAAGTGGTAGAAACAAAGCACCAACAGTCTGGAGATGAGAGAGGAAATTTTGTTTTGGCAAAGTCAAACTGCTCTTCATTTCTTCTTTTACTTGCAGAGTAGTAAACAAGAAGACCAGAGGAGCCCTTTTTCTTTTGAGTGTGAGACCTCTCTGTCTATTAGTTTGCTGAAGTGATTGAGACAACTGTTAGAGTAACAGGCTAAGCTGGTTGATGCTCAAGGGAAAATCCTCACTATGTCCTCAGAATAGCTTCATACATGAGGCTAAAAATAATAACAGATGAAGAGTATGGAGCAACAGTCAGCACATGAAACAAGAACATCATATCTTTCTTCTAGGCTGGAAAAGAAACAGTTAATAGGAGCTAACAGCCCATTTTGAACTGGGTGTGTTGACACAGCTGCAGACTAAGCTGTGTATGAATATAATCAAATTAACTAACAGTGGCTTTTGGCCCTGGCAAATTTGGGGTGAAAGCAGGTTTTGTGAGGTAGCTCTACTAATCACTGTCAGTTGAGTAAGTCACTGAGAAGTGTTTTCAAGAAGCACTAGAAGTTCCTGTTGTACAGTGAGCAGAAGTTTACTTTCATTTTTCTGGTCTTTTTACCCAGACATAAGAGTTCATGTGATTGACACATCCAGGATAAACAAAGATTTGGGTTGGAGTTCTTATATGTTGGTGAGAAACACTGTCTGTGGTTGACAATCAAGAAGGGCTCATTAGTTCTTACTTGGTTACACAGTGGAAGAAGTAGCCCCCTGCAAGGACCATGACAGTAACAAAGAGTGAAAGTATAGAATCACAGAATGATAGCATGGTTTTGGTTGGAAGAGACCTCCAAAGGTCATATAGGGCAAACCCCCTGCAGTCAGCAGGGACATCCTCCACTAGATCAGAGCCTTGTTGAGCCCGAACTTGAATATCTCCAGGGATGGGGCCTCAGCTACTTCCCTGGGCAACCTTTTCCAGTGTTCCACCAACCTCATGGGAAAGAACTTCCTCCTAACATCCAATCTAAATCTTCTCTTCTCTCATTTCAAACCATTGCCTCTCATCTTATCACTCCAGGCCTTTGTAAACAGTCCCTCTGTAGCCTGCTTGTAGGCCCTCTTCAGGTACTGCTATTAGGTGTCCCCACACCTTTCTCTTTTCCAGGCTGAACCTCCCCCAGCTCCCTCAGCCTGCCCTTGCAGCAGAGGTGCTCCAGCCTCCTGATCATCTTCATGGTCCTCCTCCGGACTCATTCCATCAGGTTAATATCCTTTCTGAATACTCTTTAAAATGAGAAAGGTATTATACCGTTCATAAAATACTTTCTCCCAGGTAGGAACACTTACCTCAAGAGGTGCAAGGAAGGATGTTTCAATCAGTTGTGGGGAAGCAGAAACCGTTTACAGCCCTTTTTGCTTTTAATTGCTGACAGATATGGACTTTTAGGTTCCATTTTGAAAATGGAAAAGTGTAAAGAAATTTACATCCTTGGTCACAGTTTAATAGGGAATGAAGCCTACTAACAAGAATTGTGCCAACAGGGATTTGGTTTTTGGTTTATTTTGGTTTATTATTTAACTAAAAGAAGGATGAACAATTAGCTTTTATTCATGTTTGTTATGAAAACAAATTACAAGTACAAAAATGTGATCTATCTCTGTGGAACACAAGCCCTATGAGGAGAGGCTGAGGGAGCTGGGGTTGCTTAGCCTGGAGAAGAGGAGGCTCAGGAGAGACCTTATTGCTCTTTATAACTACCTGAAGGGAGGTTGTAGACAGGCGGAGGTTGGTCTCTTCTCCCAGGCAACCAGCACCAGAACAAGAGGACACAGTCTCACACTGTGCCAGCGGAAGCTTAGGTGGGAGGTTAGGAAGAAACTCTACACAGAGAGAGTGATTGCCCATTGGAATGGGCTGCCCGGGGAAGTGGTGGAGTCACCGTCATTGGAGGTGTTTAGGAGGAGACTTGATGGGGTGCTTGGTGCCATGGTTTAGTTGATTAGCTGGGTTGGGTAATAGGCTGGACGTGATGATCTCAAAGGTCACTTCCAACCTGGTCTAGGTTGGACTCAATGATCTTGAAGGTCTTTTCCAACCTGATCTATTCTATTCTATTCTATTCTATTCTATTCTATTCTATTCTATTCTATTCTATTCTATTCTATTCATCAAACCAGGAATGAAAGTTTGTATGGTTTCTAACCAGATTTGCTTTCTCATCACTACCACAAAGTCCGCAACTGCACTGCTGAGGCCCAGAAAATTAAGACCTGACTGTGTGAATACAAGTTTGATGATTCTACCTTGATCTCAAGGATTATAGACAGAATCTCTGCTTCACAACCAATTTCATTTTCTCCAAATGCTACCCTGCAAGTCGGATTATTTTCAGCATTATAAGAGTTTCTTTTGCTGCTTTCTGACTACAAGTAAGTACAACCTAGTGAAATAGAACAATAGAACAATAGAATAAACCAGGTTGGAAGAGATCTCCAAGATCATCGCATCCAACCCATCAACCAATCCAACCCACCTAATCAACTAAACCATGGCACCAAGCACCCCATCAAGTCTCCTCCTGAACACCTTCAATGAAGGTGACTCCACCACCTCCACGGGCAGCCCATTCCAATGGGCAATCACTCTCTGTATAGTAAAAAGTTACTTGGTTTCTGAAAGTCCTGTGTATTAATAAAAATAGTAATAAAAAGCCCATTTCAAATCATCCTTCAGTGGAATATGTTGAAGAAGGGTACTGTAGACTCCACAATATTGCAGTGATTATAGCGTTTACTCGGAATAGAGGAGGCTCTGTAGAAACTGAGATCGTCAATCTGTTTCAACCGTTCATAGAATCATAGAATTGTCAGGGTTGGAAGGGACCTCAAGGATCATCTGGTTCCAACACCCCTGCCATGGGCAGGAACACCTCACACTACAGCAGGTTGCTTACAGCCACATCCAGCCTGGCTGCAAAAACCTCCAGGGATGAGGCTTCCACCACCTCCCTGGGCAACCTGTGCCAGTCTCTCACCACACTCATGGGGAACAACTTCTTCCTAACATTTAATTTGAATCTACCCATTCCTAGTTTTGTTCCATCCCCCCAGTCCTATCACTCCCTGACAGACTAAAAAGTGCCTCCCCAGCTTTCTTGTAGGCTCCCTTCAGATACTGGAAGGCCACAATTAGGTCTCCTTGGAGCCTTCTCTTCTCCAGACTGAACAGCCCCAGCTCCCTCAGTCTGTTCTCATAGGAGAGATGCTCCAGCCCTCTAATCATCCTCATGCAGCTGCAGTACCATCTTCTACAAGAAAATATTACCCCCAAAAAAAATATTTTTAATTTGGGTTGTCCAACTAAAGAGGTATAGATATCTGACACTGTGGAAAATCAGATTCTCCAGAGTTAAAATACACTATTAAATACTTTAAACTTTTTCCTTCTTCTTTGTTTTTCTTTCTTTCTTTCTTTTTTTTTCCCTTTTTTTTTTTTCTTTTTCTTTTTTAATATCACAGAATCACAGAAATATTCAGGGTGGAGAAGACCCTCAGGATCACCAAGTCCAATCCACAATCCTATTTTACAAGGGTCACCTCTAAACCGTATCCCCAAGCACCACATCCTGATGACCTTTAAGACAACCAGGTTGGGGACTCCACCACCTCCCTGGGCAGCACATTCCAATGCCTGACCACTCTTTCCATGAAAAATATTTCCTAATGTCCAGCCTAAACCTACCCAGTTGCAGCTTGAGGCCATTCCCTTTTGTTCTATCACTAATTACCTGTGAGAAGAGACCAGCACCAGCTGCTCTACAACATTCTTTCAGGTAGTTGTAGAGAGCAATGAGGTCTCCTCTCAGCCTCCTCTTTTCCAGACTAATCATCCCCAGATCTTTCAGTTGCTCTTCATAGGATTTATTCTCCAGGGCCTTCATAGCTTCCTTGCCCCCTCTGCCCTGGCTCCAGCACCTCCACATCTCTCTTCTATTGAGATGCCCAAAACTGGACACGATACTCAAGGTGAGGCCTCCCCAGAGCTGAGTACAAGGGAACAATCACCTCCCTAGTTCTGAAGCTGAGTGTGCACATAGAAGCCACTTTGCACACATGCAATCAATAAAGCAGGCATTTACACATAACATCTCAAGTTCCTTCAAGTCAAAGGTACATGAACAATTCTTATATTAACTGCACTTTATCTGACAGCCACTAGTTGAACATGCACAGAAAACTGGTATTTCATTTCTTCCTCAACACATCCTTTTTTCCCCCAGTCACAGTCTTACCAAACCAAGCATAAAAAATGGAGCTAATAAAATGGATCTTTCCATGATGCTGACCTGAAGCCCAGCTCCATCCATCACAAGTTGCATAAACCCCTAGATACTGAGCTAAAATGTACTTGTAGAAACAAAGCCAAAACTTGACATTTTCTTAAAGCAGAAGATTTTTTGAGTGAAATCTTATCATCTCCACATATCTTTAACTACAGAAGCAGGCATAAGTTAACTCTACATTATGATGCTGTGGGAGCTGGGTTTTTCAGTCTAGAGAAGAGAAGGCTCCTGGGAGGCCAAATGGCGACCTCCCAATAATTGAAGGGGGCCTACAAGAAGGATGGAGAGAGATTGTTTACACAGGCCTGTAGTGATAGGAGGGGGGGCAATGGCTTCAAACTAGAGAACAGTAGATTTAGATTGGATGCTAGGAAAAACTTTACCATGAGGGTAGTGGAACACTGGAACAGGTTGCCCAGGAGGTCGATGGGGCCCCAGCCCTGGAGATATTCAAGATCAGGACTGTGGGCAACCTGATCTAGTCGAGGATGCCCCTACTTACTGCAGAGAGGTTGGACTAGATGACCTTTGGGGGTCCCTTCCAACTTAGACCATTCTATGATTCTATGCATACTTATGTTTATTCTTTAGGAAACATGGATACAGTGTGCAATGCTGCAGCCACGATCAGAGTAAAACCTTTCCCTAGCCCTTTCCAACAGCTTCCCTGATTAGTATAATTGTGTACAAGCCACATTGCTGCCTAAATTGGGACAAGATTCTAAAAAAAAACCCAAACAACTGGCTAAGAATAGAATAGAATAGAATAGAATAGAATAGAATAGAATAGAATAGAATAGACCAGACCAGGTTGGAAGAGACCTTCGAGATCATCACATCCAACTCATCATCCAACACCATCTAAGCAACTAAACCATGACACCAAGCACCCCATCAGGTCTCTTCCTAAACACCCCCAATGATGGTGCCTCCACCACCTCCCTGGGCAGCACATTCCAAAGGGCAATCACTCTCTCTATGTAGAATTTCTTTCTAACATCCAGCCTAAAACTCCCCTGCCACAGCTTGAGACTGTGTCCTCTTGTTCTGGTGCTGGTTGCCTGGGAGAAGAGACCAACCCCCACCTGTCTACAACCTCCCTTCAGGTAGTTGTAGAGAGCAAGAAGGTCACCCCTGAGCCTCCTCTTCTCCAGGCTAAGCAACCCCAGCTCCCTCAGCCTCTCCTCATCGGGCTGTGCTACAAACCCCTCACCAACTTTGTTGCCCTTCTCTGGACACATTCCAGCAAGTCAACATCTTTCTTAAACTCAGGAGCTCAGAACTGGACACAGGACTCAAGGTGTGGCCTAACCAGTGCAGTGTACAGGGGCAGAATGACCTCCCTGCTCCTGCTGGCCACACTGTTCTTGATGCAGACCAGGATGTCATTGGCCTTCTTGGCCACCTGGGCACACTCCTGGCTCATGGTCAGCCAGCTGTCAGTCAGTACCCCCAGATCCCTTTGTGTCAGTGGCTGCTCTCCAGCCACTGACCCCAGCCTGTAGCACTGCATGGGGTTGTTGTGATCAAAGTGTAGCACCCGGCACTTGGGTTTGTTGAATGTCATCATGTTGTACTCTGCCCATCTGTCCAGCCTGTCAAGGTCCCCCTGGAGAGCCCTGCTACCCTCTGACAGATCGACACCTGCTCCCAGCTTGGTGCCGGCTGCAAATTTACTGATGACTGACTCAATGCCCTCATCCAGATCATCAATAAAGATATTGAACAGGATGGGGCCCAGCACTGATCCCTGGGGGACACCACTGGTGACTTAAAAGAATACTGTTGATATAAACACATATGTAAGACCTTAAAAAATATACTGACTCTATACCAAAAAGGAAGGAGAAGGAAGTGAAAATACAGAGAGGTCTTTCACATTTTAGCCACAGAAGTCAGCTAAAATTAGATATGCTGATGTTGAGCTTGGAAAGGGAACAAGTCTGAATATGATATTAGGAGAAGTTGGAGTATGGTTTATGCAAAGGGCAAAGAAGATCGATGTAAAGGAGAACAATTTCAGAGAAATCAGAAAAACATCTAGAACAAGTTATATCTCTAAGGCCTTGGACTCAAACTCATCATTGAAGACCCTTTTATCTATTACACTAGCTATTGGAAATCAGGCTGTCACAGAATGCTTCATATTAAGGACTGTTTCAGCATGTGCCCTCTGTAAAATAGACAACCAGAGTGAAATCAGTGTTCTTTATAGCCTTGTTATTAGGATTCAAAGTTTCTGCAACCATGAAAAATGCTATTGAAAAAGAATTAAATTTAATAATCAGACTATTAACCAAGGATATTTGCTGCACATTACACAGAGACAAATTAAAAAGATTGCAACAGTTCCCAAAACCATCTGTTAAACAATGTCAAACTGATGATAAAGAAAATTGAGTTCCCTTTGCAGTTAAGTTTAATCCAGCTGTACTCAGCTATAAAGGAGCTATCAAAGGCAACTATTCATTTGCTGTTAATTCAGAAACGTTATCACTAGGGGATCCTTAATACCCAAGTCTCAACTTTCTGCCAAGTTCTTGTTTTTTTCTGAATCAGTGGAAATGTGGATAGATAGGGACTTAAGCTTCCCCCACCTTCTGTTGCAGCTTCCCCAACCTTCTGTTCAGAGGGCAGCTGCTGGACGCGTGCGGAGTGCAGGATTCCTTAGCTGACCGATTCCTTAGCAGCTGCCTAGAACAAAATAATCACATTCCATGTGTGCCAAGAACAACAGCCTCACGTTGGCACTCTTGGATTGGAACATGCTGCAGAAGCCACCTCCTTGACATGCTGCCACCTATTATTGGGAAGAGATTTTAGCTTTTGTCATTGAATCATAGAATTGTTATGGTTGGGAGGGACCACAAGGATCACCTAGTTCCAATCCCCCCCCCCCCCCCACCCCCCCATGGTTGGATTTTACTGGATAAAGGATTGGTAACAAAAAGTATAAAAAACATCCACTCTGAGCAAGAGACCCTCTGATTAGGGCTGATAAGGACTTCTGCTTCTCTTAGTTAGCTACTTCTGGCCAGGGCTTCAGGGTAGGGATGCTGCTAGGGATATGCTCAGGACTTCTGCTTCTGTTAGCTGCTTCACCTTAAACTTCTGTTAGCCCCCCACTTCAAATAATGCATCCAGTTCTGATGTCCCCATCATAAGAAGAAGACAGAGCTCTTGGAGTAAGTCCAGGGCAGGGCCACAAAGATAATCCAAGGGCTGTAACACCTCTGCTATAAGGATAGGCTGAGGGAGCTGGGGATGTTCAGCCTAGAGAAGAAATGACTCTGTGGGGACCTTAGAGCTGCCTTCCAGTACCTAAAGGCATCCTACAGGAAGGCTGGAGAGGGACTTTTCATAATCATGTCTAGCAATAGGACAAGAAGGAATGGTTTGAACCTTAGGGAGAGTAGGTTTAAACTGGATTTTAGGAAGAAGTTCTTCACTACAAGGGTAGTGAGACTGGAATAGGCTGCCCAGGGAGGTTGTGGACACCTCTCATTATTCTTCAAATAAACTGATTTTTCCATTCCTCTTCCCGATTTCTTTTTTTCTTCTCAAAATTGACATTGATAAATGCAACCAATAAAAAATAAAATTCTAGAAACTTAATTAAATCACAGTTAAAATAATGAAGAAATGTGATGCTATATAACCTCAGCATGACAAGACAACTCAGGCTGGAAGGGACCTCAGGAGGTCTCTCAAAGCTGGGTCAGATGTAAGGCACCACGAAACTACTCAGGGCATTATCTATTACAGTCTTAATGACTTCTGAGAATAAAGCCTTCACAATTTCTCTTAGCAACCTGTTTCACTCCTTACCTGTCTTTATAGGGAGAAAAAATCTTCCATATCCAGCCTGGCCTTCAAAACCTCCAGGGATGAGGCTTCCACCACCTCCTTGGGCAACCTGTGCCAGTCTCTCACCACCCTCATGGGGAACAACTTCTTCCTAACATCCAATCTGAATCTACCCATATCTAGTTTTATTCCATTCTCCCCAGTCCTATCACTCCCTGACAGCCTAAAAGTCCCTCCCCAGCTTTCTTGTAGCCCCCTTCAGATACTGGAAGGCCACAATTAGGTCTCCTTGGAGCCTTCTCTTCTCCAGACTGAACAGCCCCGACTCTCTCAGTCTGTTCTCATAGCAAAGGAGTTCCAGCCCTTTGATTATCCTCATGGCCCTTCTCTGGACACATTTCAGTACCTTCAGAACCTTCCTGTACTAGGGGCTTCAGAACTGGATGCAGTACTCCAGGTGAGAGCAGAGTTGAGTGGTTTCATATTTGGAATTCCTCTTCCAATTTGCTTGGAAGAGGAACCAAGCTGGTGGAAGGGCCTTGAACTGGTCTGGTGAGGAGCAGCTGAGGGACCTGGGATTGTTCAGCCTGGAGAATAGGGGGCTGAGGGGAGACTTCATTGCTCTCTACAGCTGCCTAAGAGGAGGTTGGGTGTTGGTCAAGAGGACAAGAGAAAATGGCCCCAGGTTGTTCCTGGGGAGGTTCAGGTTGGCCATTAGGAGAAACTTCTTCCCAGCAAGGGTCCTCAGGTCCTGTCTCAGGCAGCCCAGGGAATTGGTGGTGGAGATTGAGGTGGGGTCTCACCAGAGCAGATTTGAAGGGGAGAATCACCTCCCTCGACCTGCTGGCTATGCTTCTCTTGATGCAGCCCAGGATGTGGTTGGCTTTCTGGGCTGTTGAACTTCTCATCCACCAGCACCCCCAAGTCCTTTTCTTCAGGGCTGCTCTCAAGCCAGTCCCTTCCCAGCCTGTATCAGTGCTTGGGATTGCCCCAACCCAGATGAGGGTCTTGTATTTGTCCTTGTTGAACCTCATGTGGTTGTCATGTGCCCACCTCTCTAGCCTGTCAAGGTTCCTCTGAATGGATTCCTTCCCTTCAGTGTGTCTGCCACTCCTCAGAGGTGTTCCTCAGCTTGTACTGTTGCAAAAGGATCTTCCTTTCCAGACAGACTTTTCATTCATTCTTTTGTCTTGGCTTAAAGTAATACCACCACAAGCTATTGACATTCTTTCTTATGAAAACAAATGTGCACAAACTCAACCTTAAAACCTAACATTCTGTAAACAATCAATTATGAAAACAAACAAAGAAAACAAAACCCCAACCTAACAGTTCATTACAATAATAACCCTAAGACAAGAATTAGGCTGGCATAATGCACTGGATGAGTCACTTAGTGCCATGGTTTATCTGATTAGATGGTGTTGGGTGATAGGTTGGACTTGATGATCTTGAAGGTCTTTTCCAACCTGGTTAATTCTATTTAATTCTATTCTATTCTATTCTATTCTATTCTATTCTATTCTATTCTATTCTATTCTATTCTATTCCATCCCATCCCATCCCATCCCATCCCATCCCATCCCATCCCATCCCATCCACTCCACTCCACTCCACTCCACTCCACTCCACTCCACTCCACTCCACTCCACTCCATTCCATTCCACTCCATTCCATTCCATAGAAGTCCAGCTTAATGGAACTGATCTCAGTAATACAAATTGTGTTATGAGAAGTAAACATATCAAGATAAGAACAGCAGCTGTGGCTCAACATTACTGTTGAACACCACAAAAATAGCTGAAAACAGTACCCAAGAGTGCAAGTCCATTGGCAGAAATATGAAAGCTTCTTGCAATGTTAACAAATGCAAGAAGAGCCAGCCACCACAAACAAATAAGATAATTATGGCTGCAAATTTTTTGCAACTTTTCCTTATTATTATTATTATTTTCCCCCTGTCTGGTTTCTGGGAGAACAGACAACCAGCGACAGAACAAGAGGACACAGCCTCAAGCTGCACCAGGGGAAGTTTAAACTAGAGGAGAGGAGGAAGTTCTTCAGAGAAGGAATGATTGGCCATTGGCATGTGCTGCCCAGGGAGGTGGTGAAGTCACCATCCCTGGAGGTGTTCAAAAAGGCTTGACTATGGCTCTTGAAGCCATGGTTTAGTTGTCATGAGGTGTTAGGCATTAGGTTGGACTTGATGATCTCTGAGCCTTTTCTAACTTGCTTGATTCTGTGATTCTGTAATAATCATAACTGAAAATCTGCAGTCAATGACACTCAAGTGTATGTTGTTGGTGGTTTTTTAATCATGAATTGGTGTATTCTGTATGCTTTTGTACTGTTGCATAGATTGTGAATAGTACTTCCATTTAAACTTCCAATTCTTTCCAGTCCCTTGCAGAGAGTTTTCTTTTTCTCCTTTGGGGAGGGGTAAAGAGCTTCTGTCCACTCCCTAAAACTTCAACATCTTTCTGGGCAGGGGGATGGAGAGAAGGTTGGGTGAGGAAAGGCTGAGGGAGCTGGGGTTGTTCAGCCTGGAGGAGATGTAGAGGGGACCTTATCACTCTCTACAACTGCCTAAAAGGAAGCTGTAGTCAGCTGGGGATCAGGCTCTTCTCCCAGGCAACTTGTGACAGAACAAGAGGGCATGACCTGAAGCTGTGCCAGGGGAGGTTAAGGTTAGATATTAGGAAGCACTTCCTCATGGAAAGGCTGATTAGGCACTGGAACAGACTACCCAGGAAGGTGGTGGAGTCACCATCACTGGAGGTGTTTAAGAAAAGTTTGGATGTGGCACTTGCTGGCAAGGTTTAGCTGATGTGGTGGTGTTAGGTCATAGGCTGCACTTGATGATCTCAGAGGTCTTTTCTGGCCTCAATAATTCTGTGATTCTGTGATTCTAACATACCAAGTAAATGAAGCTCCTTAATCATCTTCTGTATTTCCTATTTTATGTGAAGATTGCACTGTTACTCATCTATAACATTCATCTTAGAAATAAAACCATTAATCACTTTGGCATCCAAAAAAAAACCTGGTTGCATTTTATTCCTTGTGATCTCTAAGGTGCAGAACTTGCAGAAGATATTAGCTTTTATTAATTCTGATCCACTGATGTGGATTTACCATGTTGAATACACAGATATTCCTCCAATAAATTTCAGTATAATGCAAAGAAAGAAAACACTCATAATTCTGTGTTGTTTTAAATATCATACATCACAGACTGTATTTCTCCTGCTATAGGATTAATAGTGAATGGAAAAGAGAGGTATTCCTACTGACAAACTTCAAATTCTGATTACCTATATTACAAAATAGATCCCAGAGGACTCTTCTGCAGTTTGTAAAGAAAGACAAACTCCTTCAGAAAGCAACCCAGTGCACATAATCATAGAATCATAGAATCAACCAGGTTGGAAAAGACCTCAGAGATCATCAAGTCCAACCTATTACCTAATACCTAACATATCATGACAACTAAACCATATCTCCAAGTGCCACATCCAATCCTTTTTTGAACACTTACAGGGACGGGGTCTCCACCACCTCCCTGGGCAGAACATTCCAATGGCAAATGACTCTTTCTGGGAAGAACTTTCTCCTCACCTCCAGGCTAAACCTCCCCTGGCACAGCTTGAGACTGTGTCCTCTTGTTCTGGTGCTGGTTGCCTGGAAGAAGAGACCAACCCCCACCTGGCTATAACCTCCCTTCAGGTAGTTGTAGACAGCAGTAGGTCTCTCCTGAGCCTCCTCTTCTCCAGGCTAAACAATCCCATCTCCCTCAGCCTCTCCTCATATGGTTTGTGCTCCAGACCCCTCCCCAGCCTCATTGCCCTTCTCTGGACACGTTCAAGTGTCTCAATGTCCTTCTTCAATTGAGGAGCCCAGAACTGGACACAGTACTCAAGGTGTGGCCTAACCAGTGCTGAGTACAGGGGCAGAATGACCTCCCTGCTCCTGCTGGTCACAATGATCTGGATGTATCCTGTTCCTGATACAGGCCAGGATGCCCTTGGCCTTCTTGGCCACCTGGGCACACTGCTGGCTCATGTTTAGGTGGCTGTCAACCAGCACCCCCAGGTCCCTCTCTGTTTGGGAGCTCTCCAGCCACTCCGACCCCAGTCTGTAGCTCTGCATAGGGTTGCTGTGGCCAAAGTGCAACACCTGGCACTTGGTTTCCTTGAATGCCATCCTGTTGGACTCTGCCCATCTGTCCAGTCAGTCAAGGTCCCTCTACAGAACCCTTCTACCCCTAACTGACCAACATCTACTCCCAACTTGGTGTCATCTGCAAATTTGCTGATGACTGTCTCAATCCCCTCATCCAGATCATCAATGAACATATTAAAGAGGATGGGGCCCAGCACTGATCCCTGGGGGACACCACTAGTGACTGGCCTACAGCTGGAGGTGGCACCATTCACCACCACTCTCTGGGCTCGGCCCTCCAGCCAGTTCCTAACCCAGTCTTCATTTCTGAGCAACAGCAACAACAAAACCCACTGATTCTTATTATCTAGCATTAGATATCACTGCAATCCATAGTTTAGTTGTCATAGTTACCAGGTACGTGCTTAAGTCCGTTGTTCTTTTCCTGGGATTTCCTTAGGATATAAACATAAGCAGTGAAATATTTGGGGGTTTTATTTTTCCTCTTAAAAAGCCCAATAAAATTTTCACTATTGAAGATAAATGTGTTTATTTAAATGTGTTTATTTATTTATTTAAACTTCAGCAGAGCAGGCAATCCAAAAATGTGAATACCAAGTGGTTATTTAAAATGCTGGCAGACTAAGCTGCAGCAGTTGAAAGCTATTCAATCTGGTTCACAGAATCTCTCAGCATAGTTGTTTCTGAGCTGAGGTATGCAGAAACAGATTTAGAGATTAGCAACTGGAGCAAGTAAGCAGAATTCTAGGTTAGGACAGAAGATGCTAGAAATTGGCAAAGCCACATCACAGCAGCATCTATGATTTCCACATGACCCTAACACAAGTAGCAGCACTGAGACCCTCAACTCCAGCCTTATTCTGAGGCCTGGCAGCCCTATCTAGAACAGGAATCTCCCAGCCTACTAGAGACTTCCAGCTCTACCTGTTATGGTTAGCATCTGATAAGGAACATGCCCTTAGCTAGAGAATAAAATTTGGCTGTTGAGTATCTTCTAGATTCTTCAAACCTGTCTGGAAATTATCACCTCAACTAACCATCTAATTTCCTTTCTCATAACAGAGTTGCATGCAATTATACAAACATTTTTATTTTATTTCTTCTTTTCCTTTCCCCTCATTTATCATCTCAATAACCTTTGTGTCTTGACTACCTAATAAGGCAAAATCTAAATTTTCACAACTGAGCAATTATATATTTGAATTAATAACAATGCAGTTGACAAGAGGAGATTAAGGGCCTGGTGTTTATAATACACACAGATTTGCTGACACCCTTTCACCTAGGTAAACATCTTGCTGGTTAGCTGCTGGATGCATAAAACAGATAATTATGCTGACATCTTTATCAGAAAATTAAATTAAAATAAAAGAAAAGAAAAGAAAAAAGGAAAGAGAAGAGAAGAGAAGAGAAGAGAAGAGAAGAGAAGAGAAGAGAAGAGAAGAGAAGAGAAGAGAAGAGAAGAGAAGAGAAGAGAAGAGAAGAGAGAGAAAGAGAGAGAAGAGAAGAGAGAGAAGAGAGAGAAGAGAAGAGAAGAGAAGAGAGAGAGGAGAGAGAGAAGAGAAGAGAAGAGAAGAGAAGAGAAGAGAGGAGAGGAGAGGAGAGAAGAGGAGAGAGGAGAGGAGAGGAGAGGAGAGGAGAGGAGAGGAGAGGAGAGGAGAGGAGAGGAGAGGGAGAGGAGAGGAGGAGAGGAGAGGAGAGAAGAGGAGAGGAGAAGAGGAGAGGAGAGGAGAGGAGAGGAGAGGAGAGGAGAGGAGAAGAGAGGAGAGAGAGGAGAGGAGGAGGAGAGGAGAGGAGAGAGAGGAGAGGGAGAGGAGAGGAGAGGAGAGGAGAGAGGAGAGGGAGAGGAGAGGGAAGGAGAGGAGAGGAGAGGAGAGGAGAGGAGAGGAGAGGAGAGGAGAGGAGAGGAGAGGGAGGAGAGGAGAGGAGAGGGAGAGGAGAGGAGAGGAGAGGAGAGAGGAGAGGAAGGAGAGGGGGAGGGAGGGGAGGGGAGGGAGGGGAGGGGAGGGGAAGGGGGGGAGGGGAGGGGGAGGGAAGGGAAGGGGGAGGGAAGGGAAGGGAGGGAGGGGAAGGGAAGGGAAGGGAAGGGGAGGGAAGGGAAGGAAGGGAAGGGAAGGGAAGGGAAGGGAAGGGAAGGGAAGGGAAGGGAAGGGAAGGAAGGGAAGGGAAGGGGAAGGGAAGGGAAGGGAAGGGAAGGAAGGGAAGGAAGGAAGGGAAGGGAAGGGAAGGGAAGGGAAGGGAAGGGAAGGGAAGGGAAGGGAAGGGAAGGGAAGGGAAGGGAAGGGAGGGAAGGAAGGGAAGGGAAGGGAAGGGAAGGGAAGGGAAGGGAAGGGAAGGGAAGGGAAGGGAAGGGAAGGGGAAGGGAAGGGAGGGGAGGGGAGGGGAGGGGAGGGGAGGGGAGGGGAGGGGAGGGGAGGGGTAAAGGAAAGGAAGGTTTGGGAAGGGAATGTTTGGAAAGGGAAGGTTTGGGAAGGGATGGCAAGGCAAGGCAAGGCAAGGCCAAAGCCAAACAAACCCACCATCTCCTTCCCCTGAAATAATATTGTTACAAAGCAATTTCAAAGATCATTGATGCAATTCTGGAAACAGTTGTAGTGAAAACAAAAAACCAAACACAAACAAACACAAAACACAACACCCACCCCACCCACCCCCCCCAAAAAAGCCAACCCGCTAAAACCCCTCAGAAAAAGCTGTTTCTAATGGGGGAATGGATGATATAAAGGAAAACTTTCAGATGCTGCACAGCAGCAAGAAAAATTTTTTTGCAGGGACAAAGCAGTTCTTACTAATCTGGTGAATCAAAATAAATTTGTGGCCAAGTTCTCCTGAAAATGAAGAATGCCACAATCTTAATGCACAGTGCATCAGCAGAAGCTTTTCCCACACCAGCAGCTGAGAACTGTGGGAATCTGAGCTCTTTAGTCAGATATCTGGCTAGAATCTTCGTGAATCAGAACCACAGGATTGTTATGGTTGGAAAAGAACTTCAAGATCATGAAGTCCAACCACTATCTAACTCTACCAGGGCCACCACTACACCATATCCTTGAGAACCACAACTATGTGTCTTTTGAAATTCAGCCACTTTGTTGGGCAACCTGTTTCAGTCCTTAAGGCTTTCAATGAAGAAGTTTTTCCTAATGTCTAACCTAAACTTCCCCTGGCATAAGTTGATGCCATGTCCTCTTGTCCTATGAATTGTGACTTGTGAAAAGAGACCAACACCCATTTCTCTACAACTTCCTTTCAGATAGTTGCAGAAAGTGATAAGGTCTCCCCAAGCCTCCTTTTCTTCAGACTAAACAACCCCAGCTCACTCAGCTGCACTTCATAAGACTTATTCTCAAGCCCCTTTGCCAGCTTCGTTGCCATTCCCGGAGCATATTCCAGCACCTTGATTTCTCCTACTGTGGCACCCAAAACTGAATCTAGTACTCAAGGTGTGCCTCAGCAATGCCAAGCATAAGGGGACAATCACCTCTCTAGTCTTACTGGCCATGATGTTCCTAACACAGGCCAGGATGCTGTTTGCCTTGGCCACCTGAGCACACCACAGACTCATGTTCAGCCAGCTGTCAAACAGCATCCTCGGGTCCTTTTCTGTGAATGACCACATTTCAAGAGTTAAAGGTCCAATCTAAGATGTCATCAGGAGCATTAAGTTTGATGGAAAGGGTCAGTGCAGCTTTTTCTGACTACTTCATAATCCTGATAACAGGAGGCAGCTTTAATAGGGCAGGGAATAATTTCAGGTGTTCACACCACCAGTAAGGTAATGGCTACAGTAAATAACAGAGTTCATATTGAAGTAGAATTCTATCATTGAGCCTTAAGGGACTCAAAATGTTATTGCATCTTCTTTAATTAAACTCTTCTGTTTGCTTAATAAATGAGCAAAATGAAGCATACAAGTTACACATCTCCACAAATGTTATAAACCAAATCTGTAATGAAGCTAAAGGTATCAATCAAGCAGCCTTAGTCTCAGGCCCTGCTGTAGACATACTGCAGTCTCAGACAAGCTATTCAATCACATTAAATGGAAACATATTCAGAATACTTCTAGTGCTTGCCTGAGGCTGTTAGAAGAAAGAATTCAAACCCAGTTATAGTCCCAAAGTCTTTCAAACAAACCTAATAAACAGATACAATCACAGAATCATAGAATTGTTAGGGTTGGAAGGGACCTCAAGGATCATCTAGCTCCAACCCCCCTGCCATGGGCAGGGACACCTCACACTACCTCAGGTTTCTCAGAGCCACATCCAGCCTGGCCTTCAAAACCTCCAATTTTATTTTTAAAAAAATTATTATTAAAACCATAAAAACAACAAATCTGATAAATTCTACATTCTTTTGTATGTTCTATGTAACTGGGGAAAATTAAGACTACCCAGTAACGGTAAATGAGCATGTGGGGTAAGGAACAGAATTGTAAGGAGATTTGAACCATACAAATCCTATCTCAAATAAATGTGTGGCTTGAATTTGAAGCCATGTTGCATGTATTCTTTCAGTAAATGCTCATTTTTTATCCCCCCTTGGCAGACAAGTGGATGCTTTGAACGAGTAGGGGCCAGGCTGAGAGAGCTCCTGGGGAAAAGAAGGCTCTGAGGAGACCTTAAGAGTGGCCTTCCAGTACCTGAAGGGGGCCGACCAGAAAGCCAGGAAGGGACTTTTTGCAAGGGCTTGTAGTGATAGGATGAGAGGGAACAGCTTTAAACTTGAGGAGGGTAGATTTAGACTGAAGATTAGGAAGTTCTTTACAGTGAGAGTGGTGAGACGCTGGAACAGGCTGCCCAGGGATGACCCTTTCCTGGGGGGGTTAACGGCCAGGTTAGAGGAGACTTTGAGCAACCTGCTCTAGTGGAAGGTGCCTCTGCCCATGGCAGGGGAGTTGGAATTAGAAGATCTTTAAGGTTCTTTCCAACCTAAACTATTCTAAGAATCTGTGAATAGACTGTCACAAAGGAAAAAAGGAATTCATGTCTTTACCACAGGCCAGCTCATGGAATAGATAAATGGGATTGAACTATTTGTGATTAGAGAAAGGGGGGACAAAACCTGAAGATATCTCAGTAATTATAAAAGTACTCAAAGTTTACCAAGTTTTTCTTCCTTATCTACATGAGCTACTTCTACACTGCAATTTATTTTTTTTTTTTAAGGATCACTTCACTAAATGAGTCCTTTTAGCATTAAACAGAACCCTCTCACCAGGAGAATCTGCTTTGGATTGTCAGATAGTTGTCAGATATTAGAGTGGTTGGATCGTGGGAAGACAAAAATACAATGTTGAATACCACATATCTTTAACAACTTGCAATGCAGAGTCTCTAGAGAAACCTCTAAATGTTTTAAATGGGAGGTTCCTGCCCAACACACCACAACAATCTTCATCAGCGACACTGATGAGGGAACAGTGTGTCTGCTCAGCAAGTTTGCTGATGGCACCAATCTGGGAGGCTTGGCTGATAGAACTGAAGGCTGTGTGGCCATCCAGTGAGGCTTGGACAGACTGAGAGATGGAACAGAGGAACCAAATAAGGTTCAACAAGGACAAGTGCAGAGTCTTGCATTGGGGGTGGAATAATAAACTGCACTAGTACAGGCTGGGAGGTGATCTGCTGGAAAGCAGCCCCGTGGAGAGGGACCTGGGAGTCCTGGTGGATAACAAGTTATCCATGGGACAGAAATGTGCCCTGGTGGCCAAGAAGGTCAGTGGAATCCTGGGGTGTGTCCAACAGATCCAGGGAGGTTCTCCTCCCCCTCTACTCTGACCTGGTGAGAACTTATCTTGAGTACTGCCTTCAGTTTTGGGCTCCCCAGGTTAAGAGGGACAGGGATCTGCTGGAGAGGGTCCAGCAGAGGGCTAAGAGGATGATAAGAGGACTGGAGCACTGCCTGGTGAGGAGAGGCAGAGGGACCTGGGGCTTATAGTCTGGAAAAGAGACGACTGAGAGGGGATTTAATAAATGTTTATGAATATCTGAGGGCTGGGGGTCAGGAGGGAGGGGACAGGTTCTGCTCACTTGCTCCCTGGGATGGGACAAAGAGCAATGGATGTAAGCTGCAGCCCAGGAGGTTCCACCTCAACACAAGGGGGAACTTCTTTACTGTAAGGCTCACAGACCACTGGGACAGGCTGCCCAGAGAGGTTGTGGAGTCTCCTTCTCTGGAGAATTTCGAGACCTGTCTGGATGTGTTGCTCTGTGACCTGAGCTAGATTGTATGGTCCTGCTCTGTCAGGGGCAGGGACTCGATGATCTCTTTGGATCCCTTCCGACCCCTGACATCCTGTGAGCCTGTGATCCCATGAACAATACACGAAATACATGCAGTGAATCCTGTGCTGTATGATTATTTATTTGTTTTCATTTCCCAAGACTTAAAGTCTCCATAACTTTTCATACTCTTCCCAAGAGAAGTAATGATGCAAGGGAAAACAAGAAAGTGTGGTGGGCTGAAATTGCCCCCCAAAATAGTATTGCCAAACCAGCTCGGTTGTTGAAGCTATATTTACAGGCACACTAAAATCTAGAAAGAAGAAATGAAATGAATATGTACAAAATATACAATATTTACATGTATTTACAACATATAAACCACACAAGATTCTCCCTGGACAAAACCAGGGGGCTACTAATAGCTTTCCCTGCAGTACTCCGTTCCCTTCTGTACAAGGTAAGAGAGAGAAGAACAGAGAGCGGCTTGTTAGTACTTAGCCACAACCAGAATGCAGCCAAGGTTGGCAGCAGCCGAGCAAAAGCTACCAGCTAGTATCTGCTTATCATTATTTTCTCTTTCACATCCAATGGTAATTTATTTACATTCTACTAGTTTTCTACTCAGTTTGTGGAAAACTTTCCAAGGCATCAGCCTAAAACTGCCACAGCCTTATGATTCATTATTTGTTTTCATTTCCCAAGACTTCAAGTCACCATAAATTTTCATACTCCTTCCAAGAGAAGTAATGATGAGAGAAAAGGAAAATATGAAAGTGAACTTACATCATCAGGAAAAAGCAGCAAAACATACTTCAAATGTACTGCAACCAGCACCAGAACAAGAGGGTACAGTCTCAAGCTGTGCCAGGGGAGGTTTAGGCTGGATGTTAGGAAGAAGGTCTTTCCAGAAAGAGAGATTGGCCATTGTAATGTGCTGCCCAGGGAGGTGCTGGAGTCACCATCACTGGAGGTGTTTAAAAAGAGCCTGGATGAGGTACTTGGTGCCCTGGTTTACTTGATTAGATGGTGTTGGATGATAGGTTGGACTTGATGACCTCAAAGGTCTTTCCAACCTTTTAAATTCTGTATTCTGTATTCAAAGATTTTCCTCCTGCCCTGTTGTTTCTTTGCTGATTCTATTGTCGTGGATTTGTTTTTCTGTTGTGCTTTGTTGTTGTTTTGTGTTTGTTTGTTTGTTTTTCTCCTCATCATCTCCACCATCACTGGAGGTGTTCAGGAGGAGACTTGATAGGGTGCTTGGTTGCATGGTTTGGTTGATTAGGTGGTGTTGGATGATAGGTTGGACACGATGATCTCAAAGGTCTCTTCCACCTGGTCTATTCTATTCTATTCTATTCTATTCTATTCTATTCTATTCTATTCTATTCTATTCTATTTCTATTCCATTCCATTCCATTCCATTCCATTCCATTCCATTCCATTCCATTCCATTCCATTCCATTCTATAATTTGATCTTTTTATTAGATTAAGAGTCTGTATAGTACGGTTGCCAAGTGGCAAATTACTGAGTTGCAGTCTTCTTGAAGACGTACCAGAACTGTAACTCTATAATGTGGGTGCCTGCCTTGTTTTGCTTGGGTGGCTGGGGTTTTGGGGGTATTTTGTGTGCAAGCCAAAAGCCCTGTTTTCTAATTCAGCACCATTTTTTCTGACTGTGTCCAGAATAAAACAAAAATGGTTAGGGAAAAATATTAGGAGGGAGAGTAATTCTATTCCTGAGTGTCTTCCTGCAACATGTTTTATGCAGAGGACTTCTCAGGGCAGAAGCTGCTATGGTCTTTTCATAGAGAATTCGCTGTTGGATTCATTCTGCACAAAGCTCAGGGGAGACCTTATTGCTGTCCACAACTACTTGAAGGGAGATTGCAGTAAGGTGAAGGTTGGTCTCTTCTCCCAGGCAACCAGCAGCAGAACAAGAGGACACAGTCTCAAGCTGTGCAGGAGGAAGTTTAGGCTTGATCTTAGAAAGTTCTTCACAGAAAGAGAGATTGCCCATTGGAATGGGCTGCCCAGGGAGGTGGTGGGGTCAGCATCCCTGGAGGTGGTTAAGAAGAGACTGGATGAGGCATTTAGTGCCGTGATCTAGTTGATTAGATAGGGTTGGGTGATTGCTTGGACTTGATGATCTTGCCGGTCTTTGCTTCTCTAAGAACTGAAAACTATAATTTCATGATGTCTGTGCCCAAGATAGGGTCCAGCTGTCATATTCTCCACAAGTCCCTCTCTAGTCACAAATAGTAGGGTGCCTTCCCTAGCTGACTCCCTGACTAGCTGTGTCAGGAAGTTGCACTCCACATACTTCGGGAACCTCTGGGTTGTTTCCTTTCTGCATGTTGTATTTCCAGCAGACACCTGGTAAATTGAAGTCCCCCAAAAGAACAAGGGCAGGTGATCGTGGCACTTCTAGAATATTTTGTCTGTGTCTGCATCCTTTTGGGGCAGTTGTGGTAGTTTTAGGCTGTGCCTAGGAAAATTTAGTTAGTTTAGTAAACTAACTCTTGCTCTTTTCTGCAGCTTTGCTCTAGGAGATGGTGCCTGGCTTTTGCTCAGCTGTTGCTAACCTTGGCTGTGATCTTTGTTGTGGTTAAGTATTAACAGCAACTCTCTGCTCTTCTCTCTCCTTTACCTTGTACAGGGAGGATGGGAGCAGGGAGGGGGAAGCTATTAGTAGCCGCCTGGTTTTGTCCAGGGAGATTCTTGTGCTGTGTATACCTTATATATATATATGTAAATATTGTCTATTTTGTATATGTTCATTGCATTCCATATTTCTACATTGTAGTTGTGCTTTTAAATATAGCTTCATTTGTTTTCAGCTGAGCTGGTCTGGCAATTTTATGTTGGGGGGTGATTTTAACCCACCACAGCAGTCTATAACAGAATCATGCTATAATAACTGCTTTCCCCAATGGTTCATATCAATAAGCACTCAACCTTGCCACTAACATTAAGTTCTAGACATTCAAAGCACTCTCTCACATACAGCACCACACCTCAACCCCTCCTTTCTTGCCTGTCCCTTCTGAAGTGTTTGTAGCTAGCCATTGCACCACTCCAGTCAGCCCACCACATCTCTTAGATGGAGACTATGTCATATTTTCCCTGCTGCACAGTAGCTTCCAGCTCCTCCAGTTTGCTGCCCACACTCCATCCATTATCTCAGGTGCACTTCAACTGGGCTGATGGTCCAACCATCATTTTGCAGGAAGAAGCCCTAATTCCTGCCTGACTCTACTCAGGGGCTTCCTTGGTTCCAAACTCACCAATAACCCCTGTGTTTTTGCTGACATGGTAACAGAGCATTTCACTATTGCACCATCCCACCAACACCGGTGTCTCATCCCCAAGCTTATGTCTAGCAAGCCCATTTTTCACTCCCTTACCCTTTCAAATCTAGTTCAAAGCTCTTTTGATGATCCCTGCCTTCTTCTGTGCTAAGAGCCTTTTCCCCGCTTGCAACAGGTGTCCTCTGTGCGTCGCCAGCAGGCGATGTTGTCATGTAAACCAATACACGATTAAAAAACCCAAAGCCCTGCCAGTGACACCAGGCTCAGAGCCAGGTATTGATCTGCTGGCAATTCCAGTTCATTCCCTTGTCAGTCCCTGCAACTGGAGGGATAGAGGAGAATAGGATAGGATAGGATAGGATAGGATAGGATAGGATAGGATAGGATAGGATAGGATAGGGTATAATAGAGTGGAATGGAATGGAATGGAATGGAATGGAATGGAATGGAATGGAATGGAATAGAATAGAATAGAATAGAATAGAATAGAATAGAATAGAATAGAATAGAATAGAATAGGTTGGAAAAGATCTTTGATATCATCAAGTCCAGCCTATCACCCCACACCATCTAATCAACTAAACCATGGCACTGAGTGCCTCATCCAGGCTCTTCTTAAATGCCTCCAGTGATGGTGACTCCACCACCTCCCTGGGCAGCACATTCCAATGGCCAATCTCTCTTTCTGTGAAGAATTTCTTCCTAACATCCAGCCTAAACCTCCCCTGAGGCAGCTTGAGCCTGTGAATTGTTTGAGTTCCTGATCTTTAGACCAGTTGTACCAAGGCCCTGAAGTCTCTTGTGATTGTCCTCAGACCTTTTGTTACCTGCTTGTCTCTGCCTACTTGAAAAATCAATAGTGGATAGTAATTTCAGGGCCCTATCAGAGTGGGGAGGTTTCTCTCCACATCTTTAACTTTGGTGGAGTCACCATCACTGGAGGTATTTAAGAAGAGACTGGATGAGGCACTTGGTGCCATGGTTTAGTTGATCAGATGGTGTTGGGTGACAGGTTGGACTTGATGATCTCAAAAGTCTTTTCCAACCTGGTTAACTCTGTATTCTATTCTGTACTCAGGCCCTGTGGAGGCAGCAGACTGTGTCCAGTTCGTCTGCTGGGCCTTTCACTTCTTGTCTATTAAATAGTTTTCATGGCAAAAATGGGTTTTAAACAGTTAAAACACATCCCCTTCATCTTGTATTAATCTTTTAGTATGGTCTCGTACAGACACAACATAGATTTCTGAATGTCACACCTTCTCCTTGGATTTATCTTTGACCAGTCTAATACTAATTATGAAGGAACTGCGAATGAGGAACGGTATTTATTTTTCTGCTAATGCATTATCTTGACTCACAGTGCCACAGATAGTGTTGTCTGTGTTTCATTTGGGGCATTCCACATTCACCTGTCTCAAGGTCAGCAGGATGATACAATAATGAGAAAACAGAGCAAACAGTGTCTAATGGAAGCAGCATTTCATAAAAAGCTGTGATGGCAACTCTACTAAGGCAGCAAAGGAATGCAGCTTTTTAACTGTGCACTACCTGACAGATTCAATAATCAGGGGAAAGCCTTAATTGATGACATTTCATTAGCATAACGAGTTGAAGCTGGGAAAAGAGAGTCTCTTATTAATTAATCAAGCAAAGCACGAACTGCTTCAGTCCCTTACTCTCTGCCATTTTCCATTAATCATACGGCTGTGTATTACACTCATTTGAATTCACTAGGTGTAGAGTATTCCTGGAGAAAAAGTATTGGCAGAGTGGCATGCTCAAGTGAGCACACTTATGCAAGTATGAAGCACATTAGAAATTCATGTTTATGAACTATAGCTCTCATCTCTGCAGGAAGTGCTGATAATATTTTTCCAAAGAGCACCAGACATCGCTAGCCACTGCTACACCACGGATGAAAGCTGCCTCCTCTAACAATCTGCTACCTGGCTGCAGGTGTTTCATCTGCCAGGATGAATTTTTAGTATAACACAGAATGCAGGGACTCTGATGATTGTAGTCAGAATAGAGTAGAATAGAATAGAATAGAATAGAATAGAATAGAATAGAATAGAATAGAATAGAATAGAATGGAGTGGAATAGAATGGAATAGAATAGAATAGAATAGAATAGAATAGAATAGAATAGAATAGAATAGAATAGAATAGAATAGAATAGAATAGAATAGAATAGAATAGAATAGAAAAGAAAATAGAATTAACCAGGTTGGAAGAGACCTTAGAGATCATCAAGTCCAACCTATCATCCAACACCATCTATCAACTAAACTGTGGCACCAAGCACTCCATCAAGTCTCTTCCTAAACACCTCCAGGGATGGTGACTCCACCACCTCCCTGGGCAGCACATTCCAATGGGCAATCACTCTTTCTATGAAGAACTTCTTCCTAACATCCAGCCTAAACCTCCCCTGGCACAGCTTGAGGCTGTTTCCTCTTGTTCTGTTGCTGGTTGCCTGGGAGAAGTGACCAGCCCCCACCTGGCTACAACCTCCCTTCAAATAGTTGTAGAGACCAATAAGGTCTCCTCTGAGCCTCCTCTTCTCCAGGCTAAGCAACCCCAGCTCCCTCAGCCTCTCCTCACTGGGCTATGCTCCAAACCCCTCATCACCTTTTTACCACACAGTCTGCCATGCACTGGACATTTTCCCTTGTTCTTCCCAGCAGTATTTTCATATACCTATTTTTTTTTCTCTCTATCAGGTTCTGCTTTTCAGTTGTCATTACATTTATTGTTTTCTGGAGAACATTCATAGGCTGTGATTGTGGCTGCCTCAGTAAATTTTCAGTGGCTTGGAAAATGAAGATAAATCCGAAGTCTTTCATGTCCTAAGCAGAAAGACATTTTTACTTTCCACTTTTAGGGTACCTCTCTATAGGAACAAATAAATAAATATCTATGAGGAAAGACTGAGGGAGCTGGGGTTGCTTAGCCTGGAGAAGAGGAGACTGCGGGGTGACCTTATTGCCCTCTACAGCTACCTGAAGGGAGGTTGTAGACAGGCAGAGGTTGGTCTCTTCTCCCAGGCAGCCAGTACCAGAACAAGAGGACACAGTCTCAGGCTGCACCGGGGCAGGTTTAGGCTGGATGTTAGGAAAAAGTTCTACACAGAGAGAGTGATTGCCTATTGGAATCAGCTGCCCGGGTAGGTGGTGGAGTCACCTTCATTGGAGGTGTTCAGGAAGAGGCTTGAAGGGATGCTTGGTGCCATGGTTTAGTTGTTTAGGTGGGTTGGATTGGTTGATGGGTTGGACGTGATGATCTTGAAGGTCTCTTTCAACCTGGTGTATTATATTGTATTGTAATTCTTAAAGACCAGAGAGAAGTAGCCAGAGATTTTTGTGTCTTTGTAACAGTTCTTATTTTGGAGAAGAGAAACCCATTTCCAAAGGCTGCATATTCACTCTGCACAGCTTGTATTAGTAAATTTAGTATCATAGAATCAGAATGGTTTGGGTTGGAAGGCACCTCCAAAGGTCATCTAGTTCCACCCCTCCTGCATTGAGCAGGGGCATCCTCAACTAGATAAGGCTGCTCAGAGCCTTGTCTAGTGTGACTTATGAACTGTGTAAAGGACAGAGGTGCTTCTCTCACACAGATGGTTATTCTGATCATAGGCTGGAGAACTATGTTCCTTCCCTTGAAGGAAAGAATCTTGAGGTCTTTCTTAAATCTGGCTTAGCTTCTGTAAAACAAAAAAAATAACTTCATACAGAGACTGCTTAGCTGTTTAGGCTCTCACAAAGAGTTCACTGGATACTTATTGAGGAGGAGGTCATTGGAGCAAGGTCAGGTGCAGGCAGAGTACCTGCTAGTTAATGTATATGTTTTAGAGGGAAAAGCCTATCATCTTTCTTTCAAGAAAATGCTTTTGTTTGCTGTATTTTTAATGGGGTTGTTTTCTTCATGCACATTGGCTGCAAGCTGAGCTACAGGACTGGACATTTGAGAGGCTGTAGATTCTCAACAGATATTTGGTAATTGCTCTGTCCTACCAAGGTGGCTGCAGAGCTGTGGGACTTCAGAGACATAAATGTGTTAATGCTGAATACTCTGTTGCAAAGGGCTAAGGGCTCAACAAAGACATGGGTTTAGCTTTAGTTGCCAAGGCTCTTTATTCATATATATTTCTATGTTAAAATACCACTGAAAATCCTGACCCGAGTATTTCTCTGCTTGGTAGGTGACAAACTTAATTTCTTTTCCTCTTGAAACTCAGATCAATAGATGAAGAGAGCAATTTCTGATAAGCCTCAAATTTAATGGAGTAAGGGCCCAGAAGAAAGGCATTTAGGGGTGATGGCAGGCTCTTGCCATTGCACTTGAATGTTGTGCTATTAGGTAACAAACTCTGAAGACAGGCTGATGAAGAAATGTGTTGAGTTTTTATTTTCATACACAGCATCAAGTAATTTAATACTGATGGGATTGGTGTTTGTACATAGACATGCTCTGCACTAGCTAGGTTTGCTTTCAGTGGTAAGGGTGATGTCCTGTACTACACACAGGTTCACAGTTATAGAATCGTAGAATTGTTAGGGTTGGAAGGGACCTCAAGGATCATCTAGTTCCAATCCCCCTGCCATGACCAGGGACACCTCACACTACATCAGGTTGCTCACAGCCACATCCAGCCTGCCCTTCAAAACCTCCAGGGATGAGGCTTCCACCACCTCCCTGGGCAACCTGTGCCACTGTCTCACCAACCTCACAGTGAATAATTTCTTCCTAACATCCAATCTGAATCTACCCATATGTAATTTTGTTCCATTCCCCTAGCCCTATAGCTCCCTGACTCCCTGATTCAATGATCTCCAAGGTCTTTTCCAACCTGGTCTGGTCTATTCTATTCTATTCTATTCTATTCTATTCTATTCTATTCTATTCTATTCTATTCCATTCCATTCCATTCCATTCCATTCCATTCCATTCCATTCCATTCCATTCCATTCCAAACCTTGACAGGCTGGAGAGGTGTGCCCATGACAAATTAATGAAGTTCAACAAGGCAAAGTGCAAGGTCCTGCAGCTGGGTTGAGGCAACCCCAAGCAGAAATACAGGCTGGGCAATGAATTGATTGAGAGCATTCCTGCTAAGAAGCCCAAAAGCCAACCATGTCCTAGGCTGCATCAAAAGATGCATTGCCAGCAGGTCAAGGGAGGTGATTCTGCCCATCTGCTCTGTTCTTGTGGCTTCCCACTGGAATACTATCAGTAAAAGGAGGCAATTTTTAGTCACCTTCAAAGCCCTGTCATTTTATATCCATCTAATATCTTGGGGGTTTATTTTGCTTTTCTGAGGTGTGTAAGAAGGGAGTGCAGAAGGGTTTTTCCTGAATATCTCTATTGCAAGAGAGTTAAAAAAATCTGTCAGAATTTGGTAATTCAATGTCCAATGTATTCTAGTATGAAATAATTAGCTATATTTTGCAAATAGGGATTGGTACTAGCAATGAATGCCATGAAAAGCAATACTGATAGGAATCAATATTTTCAGACTGAAAATTGCTTCCTGAATATTTATTTTCTAAAGGTAATTCCAAGCCCAATGGAATCTGTGGAGGGCTACATAAGATCATAGAATTGTTAGGGTTGGAAGGGACCTCAAGGATCAGCTAGTTCCAAACCCCCTCTCATGGGCGGGGTCACCTCACACTAGAGCAGGTTGCTCAGAGCCACATCCAGCCTGCCCTTAAAAACCTCCAGGGATGAGGCTTCCACCACCTCCTTGGGCAACCTGTGCCAGTGTCTCACCTCTTTCACAGTGAAGAACTTCTTCCTAACATCCAATCTGAATCTACCCATTTCTAGTTTTATTCCATTCCCCCAGTCCTATCACTCCCTGACACCCTCAAAAGTCCCTTCCCAGCTTTCTTGTAACGCCCTTCAGATACTGGAAGGCCACAATTAGGTCTCCTTGGAGCCTTCTCTTCTCCATACTGAATGAAGATGAAAATTATGTGATCAGAGTAAAAAGCCTGTATTTACTTCACTTGAGCAACAGATTTTCCTGAGAATGCAGGGAAGTTATGTGGCCATTTTGTACCAAGGCGCTCCAGATATCCTCAGTTTGGATTAGTTGCATTAATGGCTATATTCCAACACCAGCCTGAATATGCCTTGTGGTGGCAGCTTAAATGCAAATGTAGGTTACTGAGATCTTTGTGAATTGAAAAGCTATATTGTGTAGATAGATAGATAGATAGATAGATAGATATGGAGAGAGATACTGGTTGTTAGGAAGAAGTTCTTCCCCATGAGGATGGTGAGAGACTGGCACAGGTTGCCCAGGGAGGTGGTGGAAGCCTCATCCCTGGAGGTTTTTGCAGCCAGGCTGGATGTGACTCTGAGAAACCTGCTGTAGTGTGAGGAGTCCCTGCCCATGTCAGTGTGGTTGGAGCTAGATGACCCTTGGGCTCCCTTCCAACCCTAACAATTCTCTCATTCTGTAACAAAACAAAACACAGAGTGAAATTGGCCATACAGTAGTGGAAGATGTTTATATAGTGCTTCCAGTTAAAGCACATCCATTATTCATAGAATCACAAAATGATTAAGGTTGGAAAAGACCTCTAAGATCATCAAGTCCAACCTCCTACCCAACAGCTCCATGACCACATAACCAAGGTGACCCCCCTGGACATGCTGCCTTTGGGGGAGGGTTCGGCCTGGCCACCACGTCTCAAGGTGTTACAAAAAATGAATGTTACAAGAATGAAAATAAGGTAAAAAATACAACTGTTGGCACAAGTGTTTGGAAGCTCTACTGACCTAGCTCTGGGTGGGGTGCAACCAGCTCCTGTCATTGTGCATCTCCCTTATCCTTAAATCCCTGCGGGACCTGGGTGAGGTTGTTTCTCTTTTCGCAGTGCTGCCGGGAGGCCACTCCAAAGCTCTTCTTGCCTGGCAAGAAATGCCAGAGGGGAGAGACTGCATGGAGACATCAGATGTTGTGGCCATTCACAGTGAGACAAGGTGGCTTTGGGGCTCTCTTGTAGGTTCATCACACTGGATGAGGCTTTGGGTCTCATCTCACCTGTCCCCATCACCTCACAATGTTCCATCAGGGCTTAAAAGTCCGAATCAGCATCCAGCAGCTTAGTGTCCATCATGTCTCCATGCTTGTGACAGTATAGGTACATACTGAAGGGTGTACAAATAACACAAAGACACAGAAAAGTTCATTCCCCCTATTTTATTCTGCTGGTGTCCCCCACTTCATAGAAGCATAGAATCACAGAATCACAGAGTGATAGAGTGATAGTATCAGGGAATCATAGAATCAGAGAATGACAGAATCATAGAACCATAGAATCAAAGAATGATAGAATCAGAGAATCACAGAATCAGAGAATCACAGAATCACAGAACCATAGAATCACAGAATGATAGAATCACAGAATCAGAGCATCACAGAATCTCAGAATGGTCTGGGTTGGAAGGGACCTTCAGAGGTCATCTAGTCCAACCCCCTCTGCAGTAAGCAGGAGCATCCACAACTAGATCAGGTTGGCCAGAGCCCTGTCGAGCCTCTTCCTAAGTAAAGGATCATCTAATTTGCGGTCTTTGCGGTAACAGATCAGCACAGTGCCCAGAAAACTGTTTTGTTGCCTGATCTCATAGGTGTAGTGTGAATAAGGACACTGAAGTAAATAGGTTGGAACAAAAGAGAATGAAAATCCTACTGGGAGTTGGACTTGACAAAGATTTATTACTCCTGCATGTATTTACTGGCAGAGAGTCGGGCATCTCATGAAGCTTTCCTACCTATGGATATGGGTAGTTACTCAAGTAGCTTTTAGCTTTTTAGGTTAAATCCCTTTATAATTGTTTCAATTTGAAAGTTTTAATTGTCCCTATGAAGTACTGTACTGCTCATTTGTTTGTAAGGAAAGAAATTCATAGCTCCAGATATGACCTTTATTATTATTATTATTATTATTATTTTATTATTATTATTTTCCTGTTTTTCATAGGAAGTTATTTGGAATTATTCTCCCAGCCTTCTCAACAGGCTTTTATGAAAATAGCATCTGTACAGTCAGGTTTCACTCTAAATATAAGTGCAGACACCAAACAAAAATAAACACACTTTAAAACATGTGTTGCAAAGAGGCTTAACCAGAAAAAGAAGGAAACAAACAAACAAACAAGAACAAGAATAGAATAGAATAGCATAGAATAGAATAGAAGAATAGAATAGAATAGAATAGAATAGAATAGAATAGAATAGAATAGAATAGAATAGAATAGAATAGAATAGAATAGACCAGGTTAGAAAAGACCTTTGAGTCCAACCTATCATCCAACACTATCTAATCAACTAAACCATGGCACCAAGCACCCCATCAAGTCTCTTCCTAAACACCTCCAGTGATGGTGACTCCACCACCTCCCTGGGCAGCTCATTCCAATGGCCAATCTCTCTTTCTGTGAAGAACTTCTTCCTAACATCCAGCCTAAACTTCCCCCGGCACAGCTTGAGACTGTGTCCTCTTCTTCTGGTGCTGGTTGCCTGGGAGAAGAGACCAACCCCCACCTAGCTACGACCTCCCTTCAAGTAGTTGTAGACACCAATAAGGTCTCCCCTGAGCTTCCTCTTCTCCAGGCTAAGCAACCCCAGCTCCCTCAGCCTCTTCTCATAGGGCCTCTGCTCCAGACCCCTCCCCAGCTTTGTTGCCCTTCTCTGGACACATTCCAGCAACTCAACATCTTTCCTAAACTGAGGGGCCCAAACTGGACACAGGACTCAAGGTGTGGCCTAACCAGTGCTGAATAATACATTAGTACATATCCATGTATATATAATACATATACACATAATAATACATTTCAAATCCATATATTCCCCAAATCTGCATGTCCTATAGCAGGTTGCTAAAAATCAGTGCAAGATATCAGAGATTAACATTTTCATACCAGAGCAAAAGTATCTAGTTTGGAAACTTCTGAGACATGAGACACAGTCAGGTGGGATGCCTGGCTTTGGTATCACTCCGCTCTTGCCATGTGGAGTATGAATATTTGGGGAGTGGCAGCATTTCTTTATCTTTGCACTGCATTATAACCCAAGTGTTGTGGATACATCAGAGAGATAGGATCTCATCCAGAGGGCCCTGGACAAGCTGGTGAGGTGGTCCAGGTGAACCTCATGAGGTTCAAGAGCAAGTGCAGGGTTCTGCACCTGAGCCTGAACAATCCTCACTATCGACACAGATTTGGGGGCTGAGGTGTTAGAAAGCAGCCCTGTGGAAAAGGATTTGGGGTTCTGATGGATGAGAAGCTGGACATGAGCAGGCAGTGTGAGCCTGCAGCCATCCAGAAGGCAAATCGCATCCTGGGCTGCATCAAAAAATGATTTGCCAGGTGATTCTGCTGCTTTGCTCTGGTGAGATCTCACCTGGAGTACTGTGTGCAGGTCTGGAGCCCTCAATATAGGAGGGACATGGACCTGATGGAGAGGGTCCAGAGGAGGGCAATGAAAATAGTCCGGGGGTTGGAGCACCTCTGCTACAAGGACAGGTTGAGGGCGCTGGAGGTGTTCAGCCTGGAGAAGAGGAGGCTGTGGGGAGACCTGATGGCAGCCTGCCAGTACCTGAAGGGAGCCTACAAGAAGGATGGAGAGAGATTGTTTACAAAGGCCTGTAGTGATAGGACAAGTATCAATGGCTTCAAACTAGAGAAGAGCAGATTTAGACTGGATATTAGGAACAGGTTATTTACTATGAGAGTGATGGAACACTAGAAATGGTTTCCCAGGATGGTGGTTGGGGCGCCACCCCTGGAGATACACAAGGTGAGGCTCGACAGGGCTCTGGGCAGCCTGATCTAGTTGATGATGTGCCTGCTGACTGCAGAGGGGTTTGGACCAGATGACCTTTGGAGGTCCTTTCCAACCAGACCACTCTATGAACATGGTAAATATTTATTGGCAGTAATTAAAAATAACATGTGGGGGGAGGGATTATTCCTGGAGCATCTCTCTCCTGACACAAATAAGTGCTTGATAATTTTATTCAGTGTAGAAATAGCAAATTGGGCATATTAAGAATGATGAAGCAAAGTTTAATCATTGCAAGCACACATTTATTTCCAACCCCCAATATTTCAACTTCTCATAATAAGAACAGTGTTTTGTAGGGTAATTTGTAAGATTTTCATTCAGTTGTATGAAATTAACTTCTTAGAGGATGCAATTTTATATGTGTCTTTATGATGGATTTAATTTGTTTTCTGAATGTATGATGTTAGGTTACTTATTGCTGTTACAAACTAAACCCTCATTCCATATTTCCTGCAGGATGGATGGTACCTGATACATTTTCAGAGACTAAGATTTGTTTAAAGCAGCACAGTTGTTTTGAATGACTCTCTTAGAAGTCAAATTAAGTTTAAAGAGTAAAGTTGCTTCTTGAAATAATGCCTTCTTACTACAACATAAAAAATTCAAGTGTTTCACAGTAGCAAAGTACATTAGAGGATGGAAGGGACCTCCAGAGATCATCACGTCCAGCCCCCTGCCAAAGCAGGATCACCCAGGGTAGTCAGCACAGGAATGCTTCCAGGTGGGTGTGGAAAATCTCCAGAGAAGGAGAGTCCACAATCTCTTTGGGCAGCCTGTCCCAGTGCTCCTCGCTGTTAAGAAATTTCTCCTCACACTCAGGTGAAATCTTCTATGTTCAAGTTTATATCCATTGTGCCTTGTCTTATTACTGTGCACTACTGAAAAGAGCTTGGCCCCCTCTACTTGACACCCCCTCCCCCTCAGATATTTATACACATTGATCAGATCCCCTCTCAGTCTTCTCTTCTCTTCTCAAGACTGAACAGACCCAGGGCTCTCAGTCTTTCTTCAGAGGGGAGATGCTTAAATCCCCTGATCATCCTCATGGCTCTCCCTTGGGCTCTGTCCAGCAGGTCTCTGTCTCTCTTGGACTGGGGAGCCCAACATTTGACACATTATTGCAGGTGTGGTCTCACCAGGGTGGAGTAGGGGGGCGGGGAAGAACCTCCCCAGACCTGCTGGACACACTTTTCTAGATGCCCCTGAGGATTCCATTGGCTCTCTTGGTCACAAGGGCACATTGCTATTCCATGCAGAACTTGCTGTCCACCAGGACTCCAAGGTCTTTGTGGAGCTGCTTTCCAGCGGGGCAGCCCCCAACCCGTCCTGGTGCCTTCACATGTAAATACATTCAGTTAAGCAACACTAAAATCAGTCTGGGAATAGTTGTAATAGTCTGTTGACAAAGAAAGAATTAAACATTTCTACTTAGGTGTTTGGTTGATAGAATCTAGTTTATAAATTCAGAAAACAAAGCAACAGCCAACCAAATAACTAAACAGGTATATACTTGGTTTGACGTGAGGCAGTCTCAAGCTGTGCCAGGGGAGGTTTAGGCTGAATGTTAGGAAGAAATTCTTCCCAGAAAGAGAGATTTGCCATTGGAATGTGCTGCCCAGGGAGGTGGTGGAGTCACCATCACTGGAAGTGTCTAAGAAGAGACTGGATGGGGCACTTAGAGCCATGGATTAGTTGATTAGATGGTGTTGGGTGACAGGTTGGCCTCGATGATTATGGAGGTCTTTTCCAACCTGGTTAATTCTGTATTCTGTACATTTTAAAATGAACTCTTGTGCTGTGTTCAGAATCAAAATTGAGCTAGAAGGGAGTTAAGCTGACACTGGAAATGTTTAAAACCAGACTGGATGAGGCACTTAGTGCCGTGGCTTAGTTGCTTAGATGGTGTTGGGTGATAGGTTGGGCTTGATGACCTCGAAGGTCTTTTCCAACCTGGTTAACTCTTTATGTTGTATTCTGTAGTATTCTGTTTCCAAGGATTAACAGGTTTTCCTGGAATTTTCTGTCTGCTGTTTGTATTTGTCATAACATAATTCCTGAAATAGACATATTTTCAATTTTTCTACATAAATGTTATCGGTGTTCAGAATTTAATACTATTCAATACAATATACCAGGTTAAAAGAGACCTTCAAGATCATCATGTCCAACCTATCAACCAATCCAACTCACCTAAACAACTAAACCATGGCACCAAGCACCCCATCAAGTCTCATCCTGAACACCTCCAACAAAGGTGACTCCACCACCTCCACGGGCAGCCCATTCCAATGGGCAATCACTCTCTCTGTATAGAACTTCCTCCTAACATCCAGCCTAAACCTCGCCTGCAACAGCTTAAGATTGCGTCCGCTTGTTCTGTTGCTACTTGCCTGGGAGAAGAGATCAACTCCCACCTGGCTACCACCTCCCTTCAGGTAGTTGTAGAGAGCAATAACATAACCCCTCAGTCTCCTCTTCTCCAGGCTAAGCAACCCCAGCTCCCTCAGCCTCTCCTCATAGGGCTTGTGTTCCAAACCCCTCACCAACTTTGTTGCCCTTCTCTGGACACGTTCCAGCAAGTCAACATCCTTCCTAAACTGAGGGGCCCAGAACTGGACACAGTATTCGAGGTGTGGCTACAGAAGCTCTGGTAAGATTTGGCTTCTATTAGCATCTGCAAGTTATTTTTGAAAGCTGAAGAAAAGCCCCAAAGTCCAAATGTTTCTATGCAAAAGCACTACACACAAAAATAAAACCCCAAACCAAACAAAAAAAAAAAACAACCAACCAACCAAACAAAAACCCCAACAACATAAAACCCACAATAAAACCCAAAACCAACCAACCAAAACAAGAAAACAAACAAAAACAAACAAACAATCCCTCCCCAATCCAACCAAGACAGCAACAACAACAAACTATGTTGTGTTTAGCTTGTGGTCATTCCAGAAATAAAACCAATAACAAGTTTTGTGCTCCTGAGATGCCTGCATTTAGGTAAATTAATACACATCTTTTTTTCCTTTAGAAAATGCTTCTGAACTGGGCTCCTCAAAGGCCTTGCTGAAGTCCAGGCAGACCACATCCACAGCCTTTCCCACATCCACCAGGCGGGTCACCTGATCATAAAAGGAGATCAGGTTGGAGAGGCAGGACCTGCCCTTCCTAAATCCATGTTGGCTGGCCCTGATCCCTTGGCCATCCTGCAGGTGCACAGTGATTGCCCCTAGGATGATCTGCTCCATAGTTTTCCCTGGCACTGAAGTCAGGCTGACAGGCCTGGAGTTTCCAGGTTCCTCCATCCGACCCTTCTTGTGGATGGGCATCACGCAACTACCTGAAGGGAGGTTGCAGACAGGTGGGGGGGTTGGTCTCTTCTCCCAGGCAACCAGCACCAGAACAAGAGGGCACAGTCTCAAGCTGCGCCAGGGGACGTTTAGACTCGAGGTGAGGAGAAAGTTCTTGACAGAGAGAGTTGTTAGCTGTTAGAATGTGCTGCCCAGGGAGGTGGTGGAGTCACCGTTCCTGGAAGTGTTCAAAAAAGGATTGTCTGTGGCACTTGGAGCCATGGTTTAGTTGTCATGAGGTATTAGGTATTAGGTAATAGGTTGGACTTGATGATCTCTGAGGTCTTTTCCAACCTGGTTGATTCTATTCTATGATTCTATAACTGGATGCAAGGTGACAGTTATTTCCACTTGACAAATAAAATCCCAGCAGCAAATCTTTAAAACAGCATGTGAACTCCTTTTCCTGCTTAGCACTTACAATTTTCTGAAAACAAAGTACTGCTGAATTGTAGTTTGCTTAAACTCTGATGATAGATGTGATCTTCATAGAATCATAGAATCAACAAGGTTGGAAAAGACCTCAAAGATCATCAAGTCCAACCTTTCACCCAAGACCTCATGACTACTAGACCATGGCTCCAAGTGCCATGTCCAATCCTCTCTTGAACACCTCCAGGGATGGAGACTCCACCACCTCCCTGGGCAGCACATTCCAAAGGCGAACGACTCTCTCTGTCAAGAACTTTCTCCTCACCTCAAGTCTAAAGTTCCCCTGGTGCAGCTTGAAACTGTGTCCTCTTGTCTGTACTATACAGAGGGCTTCTATGTGTGTAGTTTACTCCATGGCAGAAAAAAATAATAATAAAGGATTAGGGTAGAAAAGACAGATCATTTAATTTAAAAAGAAAAGAGAAATGTTTCCAGGACTTGTTCATCAGATCCAGCAGACTTGATAACAATGACAGAGATTATTGAAGTACAGGTTAATAAAATTGAGTGAGCATTATTTATTACTTACACAGAGTCAAATGCTCCACGCACATCCCATTTGTAGCCTGCCTGGTTTCTATGCCGGTCTTTTTTGTGACTTGTCAACATTTCTGAGTGACTTCAACATAGAAGTTTGCAGCAGCTGTTGCCTGTTATCACTGTGCTTAGGAAGACAGACAACTGAAAAAGTTACCTCACAAATATTTGTCTAATGTAAATTTAGCAGGGCTGCCTTTATTTTTGGTTGTTATTGTGAAAGCCACTTACCAGCATGACATTAACTTCCTTTCACCCAGGTTGTAAACTCCTAGAATTATTTGTCAGCTGGTCAAATTCTTTTTGCCTGCTTATTCACCTGCATTCCTGCAACTCTAAAACCTCAAATTGCTTACACTATTAAATGTTTCACAGAATCACAGAAAGGTTGAAAAAGACCCTCAGGATCACCAAGTCCAATTCATAACCCTGCTCTACAACATTCACTCCTAAACCATAGCCCCAAGCACCACATCCAAAACACCTATAAATACATCCAGGGTTAGTGTCTCAACCACCTCCCTGGACAGCATATTTCTATGCCTGACCACTCTTTCCCTGAAGAAATGTTCCAGAATAGAATAGAATAGAATAGAATAGAATAGAATAGAATAGAATAGAATAGAATAGAATAGAATAGAATAGAATAGAATAGAATAGAATTACCAAGGTTGGAAGAGACCTTGAAGATCATCGAGTCCAACCTGTAACCACAAACCTCACGACAAGACCATGGCACCAAGTGCCACATCCAGTCCCCTCCTGAACACCTCCAGGGACGGAGACTCAACCACCTCCCCGGGCAGCCCATTCCAATGATGAATCACTCTCTCGGTGAAGAACTTTCTCCTCACCTCCAGCCTAAACTTCCCCTGGTGCAGCTTGAGACTGTGTCCCCTTGTTCTGGTGCTGGTTGCTAGAATGGAATGGAATGGAATGGAATGGAATGGAATGGAATGGAATGGAAGAATAGAATAGAATAGAATAGAATAGAATAGAATAGAATAGAATAGAATAGAATAGACCAGACCAGGTTGAAAAGACTTTTGAGATCATCAAGTCCAACCTACTGTGTCCAGTTCTGGGCCCCTCAGTTTAAGAAGGACATTGAGACACTTGAACGTGTCCAGAGAAGGGCAACAAGGCTGGGGAGAGGCCTTGAGCACAAGCCCTATGAGGAGAGGCTGAGGGAGCTGGGGGTGTTTAGCCTGGAGAAGAGGAGGCTCAGGGGTGACCTCATTGCTCTCTACAACTACCTGAAAGGTGGTTGTAGCCAGGAAGGGGTTGGCCTCTTCTCTCTAGCAACCAGCACCAGAAAAAGGGGACACAGTCTCAAGCTGCACCAGGGGAAGTTTAGGCTCGAGGTGAGGAGAAAGTTCTTCACTGAGAGAGTGATTCGTCATTGGAATGTGCTGCCCAGGGAGGTGGTGGAGTCGCCATCCCTGGAGGTGTTCAAGAGGGGACTGGATGTGGCACTTGGTGCCATGGTCTAGTTGTGAGGTTTGTGGTTACAGGTTGGACTCGATGATCTTCGAGGTCTCTTCCAACCTTGGTAATATTGTGATACTGTGATACTGTGATCATCCAACACCATCTAATCAACTAAACCATGTCCAGTCTAAACCTTCCCATCCCTAGTTTAACACTTGTTGACTAATATTCTGGTTTATATACACTGGTTCATGGACTTTATAAATGTAAAGGGAATGGGCTGCCCAGGGAAGTGGTGGAGTCACTATCCATGGAAGTGTTTAAAAAGAGACTGGATGAGGCACTTGGTGCCATGGCTTAGTTCATCAGATGGTGATGGCTGGTAGGTTGGACTGGATGATCTTGAAGGTCTTTTCCAAGCTGGTTAATTCTGTATTCTGTAACAGTTATTAATTCTATTCAGCAATGGGTGCATGTGCAGGTTATCCACAGTATCACAGTATCACCAAGGTTGGAAGAGACCTCAAAGATCATTGAGTCCAACCTGAATTCACAATGTCAAATGCAGGAGTCTTGTCCGTGACCATTATCACCTCACTCCACTGAACTTGTTGTTTGAATCAAGAATTTAAAGTCCAGGAAAAATACATTCCTCTTAGAAAGGAAAATTATTCCTGAAGATCTGCAGGAATATTTAATTAGTGGCAAATTTTCTCTCTGATATTCGTGTTCAACGATGTATCATGATTCCAGAAACAGATATATTTTCTATTTTTTTCTAAAGAAATAGTATAGGTGTTCAGAAAGGCTGCAGAACCTGTGTCTTAAATAATATCCCTCCTAAAAACATCATAGAATCATAGAATTGTTAAAGTTGGAAGGGACCTCAAGTATCATCTAGTTCCAATCCCCCTGCCCTGGATAGGGACACCTCACACTAGGGCAGGCTGCTCACAGTCACATCCAGCCTGGCTTTAAAAACCTCCAGGGATGAGGCTTCCACCACCTCCCTGGGCAACCTGTGCCAGTGTCTCACCACCCTCATGGGGAAGAACTTCTTCCTAACATAGAATCATAGAATCAGTCAGGGTTGGAAGGGACCACAAGGATCATCTAGTTCCAACCCCCTGCTATGGGCAGGGACACCCCACACTAGATTAGGCTGGACAGAGCCTCGTCCAGCCTGGTCTTAAACACCTCCAAGGACGGGGCCTCAACCACCTCCCTGGATAACCCATTCCATGGCTTCACCACTCTCATGGTGAAGAACTTCTTCCTCACATCTAGCCTGAATCTCCCTATCTCCAGCTTCATTCCATTCCCCCTAGTCCTATCACTACCTGAGATCCTGAGAAGTCCCTCCCCAGCCTTCCTGCAGGCCCCCTTCAGGTGAATCTACCCATTTCTAGTTTTGTTCCATTCCCCCTAGTCCTATCGCTCCCTGACACCCTCAGAAGTCCCTCCCCAGCTTTCTTGTAGCCCCCTTCAGATGCTGGAAGGCCACAATTAGGTCTCCCTGAGGCTTCTCTTCTCCAGACTGAACAGCCCCAACTCCTTCAGTTTCTCCTCACAGGAGAGCAGCTCCAGCCCTCTGATCATCCTCATGGCCCTTCTCTGGACACGTTCCAGCACATCCACATCCTTCCTACACACAGTACTCCTTTAAAAGGATGTTTAAAAGGAACTTTAAAAGGTGGATATGTTAATCACTCTCTCCATCTTTTTATTTCTTTTCTGTTTTCTTTCTGCTTAAGTCTAGCTATACTCAGGAACAATTGTTACCATTTCTGGCATGTTTGTTTGGTCTCAGCTCTTAGCTTTCAGTGTGAACAGCGCAGATACATCTTCTATGAAGTACCTTTAGAATGTGGTTTTCTATACAGAATTGCTCAATCGAAGCTGTCAGAGCCAAAGAAAAATGACCAAGCTCACCATCTGTCACCTCTATCTCAGAAGCCAGCTCCAGCTGGCATATAGACTGAGACTTTCAGAGTGGCCTCCTGGTTAACATTTTGACAGCAACCTTGGTGCTATTGTAAGATCTCCAATACTGCATTTTATAGATCTGAAGTGTTTCACCCTCATCTTGTTATGCAGGTAAAGAGCAGGAGGTTAGGAGAAAGTTCTACACAGAGAGAGTGATTGCCCATTGGAATGAGCTGCCTGAGGAGGTGGTGGAGTCACCATCACTGGAGGTGTTCAGGAGGAGACTTGATGGGGTGCTTGCTGTTGCATGGTTTAGTTGATTAGGTGGTGTTGGATGATGGGTTAGACACGATGATCTTCAAGGTCTCTTCCAACCTGGTCTATTCTATTCTATTCTATTCTATTCTATTCTATTCTATTCTATTCTATTCTATTCTATTCTATTCTATTCTCTGTCAAGTTTTCCATCAACCCAAATTTTACCAGTTAGAAGGTTATATTGATTACCCTGACTCCTCAGACTTAGATAACATCCGCTCTTAATGTTAACAATTATGAACATGTACTGTGCCTTCAAAGTACCTACAAAACTACAGAAAAGTTCATAGATGTTTACCTCACTGATTCTGCAGTGAGAACTCCTTCCTTTTGGAGCTCCTCTCCTATGAGGACAGGCTGAGAGAGTTGGGATTTTTCAGCTGGGAGAAGAAAAGGCTCGGAGAAGACCTTATTGTGGCCTGCCAGTATCTGATGGGGGCTACGAGAAAGCTGGGGAGGGATTTTATTTAAGAAGGGCATTAAGACACTTGAATGTGTCCAGAGAAGGGCAATGAGTCTGGGGAGGTCTGGAGCACAGCCCTACGAGGAGAGGCTGAGGCAGATGGGGTTGTTTAGCCTGGAGAAGAGGAGGCTCAGGGGTGACTTTATTGCTGTCTACAACTACCTGAAGGGAGGTTAGAGCCAGGAGGGAGTTGGTCTCTTCTCCCAGGCAACCAGCACCAGAACAAGAGGACACAGTCTCAAGATATGCTCAGGGAAGTTTAGGCTGGAGAGGGAGGAGAAAGTTCATCCCAGAAAGAGTAATTTGCCTTTGGAATGTGCTGCCCAGGGAAGTGGTGGAGTCACTATCCCTTGGAGTGTTCAAAAAATGACTGGCTGTGGCACTTGAAGCCACGGTTCAGTTGTCATGAGATGTTAGGTACTAGATAATAGGTTGGACTTGATCTCTGAGGTCTTTTCCAACCTTATTGATTCTATGATTCCATGACTTTTTAGGGTGTCGGGTACTGATAGGACTGGGGGCAATGGATCCAAGCTAGAGGAGGGGAGATTTAGATAAGGTGTCAGGTAGTATTTCTTCCCCATGAGGGTGGTGAGACACTGGAACAGGTTGCCCAGGGAGATGGTGGAAGCCTCATCCCTGGAGGTTTTTAAGGACCAGCTGGATGTGGCTCTGAGCAACCTTTTGTAATGTGAGGTGTCCCTGCCCATGGCAGGGAGGTTGGAACTAGATGACCCTTGGGGTGCCTTCCAGCCCTGACAATTCTGTGATGCTGTGATACATACTGATCAGATGAACAGATCTGGTTTGATCCTCTTATGGAAGACATTCCTATATGTTATTCCTGTGTATTTCTGTATGTCTGCACATACGGTTAATGAATCTGGTTGCATTCATATTTTATTCACAGCCATACTGTATTTTAGCATTTACTATGTTTGCATGAGGGGAACAATCTGGGTTGTTATGATGCCTTAACTTAAGCAGGATGCCACCCCCAAAAAAAAAAAAAAAAAAAAAAAGCTAGATGAAAGATATTGCCAGCAGTTGGTTTAGGAATTCATGCTGGGAAAAGCATTGTTAGACAAGATGTTGGAAGGGAAGGAGTGCCAGATAACAAACTGTCATTAAGTGCAGAGATTTCTAGCTATCAGTAGTTAGAAAACAATGGATTTGCAACCTCCCAGGAGTCAGCCTAAATAAGAAGCAAGTGGAAAGCATCCCTGGTTAGGGAACAATCATTAAACTCATCAAATAATGTTAGAGAAGATGCTTTTTATGGATTGATGGAATAGAATAGAATAGAATAGAATAGAATAGAATAGAATAGAATAGAATAGAATAGAATAGAATAGAATAGAATGGGAGGGGAGGGGGGGGGGAGGGGAGGGGAGGGGAGGGGAGGGGAGGGGAGGGGAGGGGAGGGGAATGGAATGGAATAGAATAGAATAGAATAGAATAGAATAGAATAGAATAGAATAGAATAGAATAGAATAGAATAGAATAGAATAAGCCAGGCTGAAAATGACCTTTGAGATCATCAAGTCCAACCTATCACCCAACACCATCTAATCAACTAAACCATGGCACCAGGTGCCTCATCCAGGCTCTTCCTAAACACCTCCAGTGATGGTGACTCCACCACCTCCCTTTGGTACTTCACTGCTGGACTGATAAAAGGTTATGACTTGACTTCACAGAATCACAGACTGCTAGGGGCTGGAAGGGACCTCAGAAGATCATCCAGTCCAACCTCCCTGCCAGAGCAGGATCACCTAGAGCAGGTCACACAGGAATGCATCCAGACAGGTCTTGAATATGTCCAGAGATGGAGACTCTACAACCCCCTGGGCAGCCTGTTCCAGTGTTCCCTCAGAGTGAAAAATTTTTTCCTCATGATTCCATGGAACTTGATGTTGTACTGTAGATAAACATTCATCTCATGTTTGTGGTGATATTATTTCGATGTTGGAGGAATTGTAGAGTAGTCTTTAATGAGATATAAAGATTGTACTTTTCACACTGGATATAGAGGAACTTAACTCTGATTCTAACTTGAAAGATTTGAATATACCCACAGGTAATGATAATAGTGCTTATTTTCTTAGAAGCCTGTGAAAGATTTGGGACACTTGTACCATAACAGCTCAGTGTGAGGCATCTCTGAAATCCTTGTCCTAACCACCACTCTGAGTTATTCTTTTTTGAAAGTCCATGGAGATTTTACCAGTTTGGTGATTTATGTGTGGTGTACCAGATTACCCAAAAGAATTCAAGGTTTAATCATGACCTTTCTCAATAATCTAGAGGCCACATATGTGGCTTCTCTCTCTCATAGGTACATCCGTTCTGGGCCCCTCAATTTAAGAAGGACATTGAGACTCCTGAATGTGTCCAGAGAAGGGCAACAAGGCTGGGGAGTGGCTTTGAGCACAAGCCCTATGAGGAGAGGCTGAGGGAGCTGGGGTTGCTTAGCCTGGAGAAGAGGAGGCTCAGGGCAGACCTTCTTGCTGTCTGCAACTACCTGAAGGGTGGCTATAGTCAGGAGGGGGTTGATCTCTTCTCCCAGGCAACCGGCACCAGAACAAGAGGACACAGTCTCAAGCTGTGCCGGGGCAAGTTTAGGCTCAAGGTGAGGAGAAAGTTCTTCACCGAGAGAGTTGTTTGTCATTGGAATGTGTTGCCCAGGGAGGTGGTGGAGTCACCATCCCTGGAGGTGTTCAAGAGGGGTTTGGACGTGGCATTTGGTGCCATGGTTTAGTAGTCATGAGGTCTTGGGTGACAGGTTGGACTCAATGATCTTTGAGGTAATTTCCAACCTTTTTGATTCTATGATTCAATGACTCTATGACCAGTACAGACCCTGTTATTTTTTCTTGCTAATCATATACTTAATCATGAGCATTGCAGGGTTCATTTAGATTCAGGATCAAGATTCAGAATTTAGATTCAGGGTTGATTCAGATTCAGCCACGCAAGTACAAAATGCAATCTTAAAATGGGCTCTCTTCAAAGACAGTTTCCCAAGGAGAGCACCACTGTTCCCTTTGCTCTTACCTCTCCCTTGTGTCCCTACAGGAGGCACCAGAGGACCATTTTGCAGAATGACTTTTGTTGGCAAACGCAAGCAATGGAACAAATGCCAACCCTTCCAAAGCCAGTGCCTGTCAATGTCTGCTCCCTGGTTGGCAGGGAGCACCCTGCTCAAATGCTAAGAGGTTTGTTGGCTTCACTGTCTGCTATAATTCACCCTGTTATGGAAGAAAACAGCTGTCCTGCGATCATGACCTGGAAACGTGCCATAACAACTCACTGAGTTAAAATCCCAACTTGTCTGCTAGTACTAGGATTCTGCCTTATGACTATTGGTGAATGAATTGTAGGGGAGTCTTAAGGGACTCGAGTCTAATTCATTCATTTTTAATGCTCAGCCTGCAAATGGGTCTGCTGTTGAAATTCTTGACTGCATGCACAATTAACGCGGCTCCGATGCTTTTGTGTGTTCAGAAGGCAGAGAAGTCAAACAAAGCCTTCCTAGTGCAGACACACCTCCTATCCCCTGCAGATATATGCTAGATGTTACACATGCTGGTAGGATTTGCTCCTCAGCTGTCAGATACAGATACAGACTCTGATCCAGCCATGTAATTCTGAGAAACGCCAATACATAGCTCCAAAGTAAAAGAAGTCATCTTCCTTCCCAGAAGCTATCTTTCTACTTCCTTATCTAATCTGCACATGAATTCAGGAACACCATGTTGTGGTAAAAATGTTGTCCTGAAGAATTTCACCCAGTAATGCACAGCTGAGTAGAATACAGAGATATATCAATTTTAAAATAGAGTATATCACAGAATGTTAGGGGTTGGAAAGGACCTCAAAAGATCATCCGGTCCAATTCCCCTGCCAGAGCAGGATCACCCTCCTTAGAAATCTCTTAGTGGAGTACTGTAGATCCAGTTGTGATTCTGGAGACACTGCTGTAACCAACACTTTCATTTGGCATAATGCAAGCAGTGAAGTCAATAGCCAGCTTCAGTGTGTTTACAAAGCTTGTTTAACACCCTCACTGATTACAGAATACACAATTAACCAGGCTGGAAAAGACCTTTGTGATCACTTACTGTAAGACTAAATTTGCACTCTGGTGGTTTTATTTATTTCAGTTAATCATAAGAATCATAGAATCAATAAGGTAGGTTGGAAAAGACCTCAAAGATCCTCAAGTCCAACCTGTCACCCAAGACCTCATGAATACTAAACCATGGCTTCAAGTGCCACATCCAAGCCCTTTTTGAACACCTCCAGAGATGGTGACTCCACCACCTCCCTGGGCATCCCATTCCAATGGCTAACAACTCTCTCAGTGAAGAACTTCCTCCTCACCTCAATAATAATCTTTAACTCAAAGAATCTAAATACCTACCCTATGCACCATAAGGAACAACTCAGGATCAATCTGTTCCTAGAATCTTTGAGAGTCTGAAGTTTACCTAGGATTTGTTATTTAATTTTTATTCCCTGCAGGTATTCTTAATGGAGTTCTGAAGCAGAAACCTGTACAAGGAAGAGGGCTGTCAAAATTATGTAATGTCATTGAATGTAGTCCCTTTTAGAGGAACCCAAGTATGCATAAAGTCTACATGTGTGTAAATTGATGGAGCGTCAGGTTGTTGTTTTTTTCTCTTGCACAAATTGGTTAAACAGAAGGATTCTGAAAATGCAAAAGAATACAGAATTCAGAATACAGAATTAACCAGGTTGGAAGAGACCTTTGAGATCATCCAGTCCAACCTTTCACCCAACACCATCTAATCAACTAAACCGTGGCACCAAGTGCCTCATCCAGGCTCTTCTTAAACACTTCCAGTGATGGTGACTCCATCACTTTTATGAGACTCATTTTATTTTTGGCTCCACTTCACCTCTGGTAATAAATGTCACTTATGTTGGAATGGTGTAATATTTTTTTTAAATACAAATGTAGCCCTAAACCGAACATTAAACCATTTCTTTAGCTGTATCTGCTGTGAAACTTCATTTTGCTTTTTTCAGTGACATCTAGAGTAAGTTCCAACTGAAACTCAGAACTCTTCAGGGCAGGAGCTTTGCTAGGAGTATATAATGAACTCATCACTCATGTTTTTATCACCACCTAGGAAATAATAATGATAGTAATAACATTTGCTAAATATAAATATTTACAACCTGATAAACCCCTCACCTGGGAGATCATTTAGAGAGATGGATATTAGACTTGGGGAAGTCAGTTTCTACTCCCATACTTGCTTGCTTCCACTGTTGCAAATGAGCAGCTGGGGATTCCCCCAACCTGGGGAAAACCAAAACAAAACAAGCCCAGTGTTTAGCATGCCTGAGAGTCTAGGCCACAACGTTTATTTGTGTTTGAATATTTGCCTCTACTGAGCAAGGAGAGCTAAGTACCATTAAGAGAAAACAAGTCTATTATCTGGGTGTCCTGAATGTCATCACAGTTTGCTTACCAAATGTAAAGAGTTGTTTTGGTTTTTTTCTTTGTCTTTTTCTTCTCAGTATCATTCTCTAAAGCCTCTTGGCATAAACCCACAAAATTATTTGTATTAGCTGAAAAGAGAAGATTTGTATTATCTGAATACAGAACACAGAATTAACCAGGTTGGAAAAGACTTTCGAGATCATCAAGTCCAACCTATCACCCAACACTATCTAATCAACTAAACCATGGCACCAAGTGCCTCATCCAGGCTCTTTTTAAACACCTCCAGTGATGGTGACTCTGCCACCTCCCTGGGCAGCACATTCCAGTGGCCAATCTCTCTTTCTATGAAGTACGTTTTCCTAACATCCAGCCTAAACTTCCCCCGGCACAGCTTGAGACTGTGTCCTCTTGTTCTATTGGCAGTTGCCTGGGAGAAGAGACCAACCCCCACCTGACTACAATCTTCTTTCAGGTAGTTGTAGAGAGCAAGAAGGTCTCCCCTGAGCCTCCTCTTCTCCAGGCTAAACAACCCCAGCTCCCTCAGCTTCTCCTCCCAGGGCTGTGCTCCAGACCCCTCCCCAGCTTTGTTGCACTTCTCTGGACACATTCCAGCAACTCAACATCTTCCTTAAGCTGAGGAGCCCAAAAGTGGACACAGTGCTCAAGGTGTGGCCTGACCAGTGCTGAGTACAGGGGCACAATGACTTCCCTGCTTCTGCTGGCCACACTATTCCTGAAGCAGGACAGGATGCCATTGGCCTGTGGAAAATGTGAAGTGAGCAAGGAGCAAGTAGCTTGGTTGTGATCCATTCAGTAAAAGCCACTGAAACAGCTTCCATAGTACAGTATCACTTACTAAGCTTAAGAATAATGAAACCTGGACTTGAGCACAAATGTATTATCTCTTGCCTCTGATTAGTTTTGGGTTTGGTTTTTATTTATTTACTCAGAAAAGTAAATATGCATGGTCCCATTATAGGGTTGTATTAAAACCAGAAATGCAGATCTAGAGTGGTATTCTCCTCCTGGAAACCCTATTCAGGAGCTGTTCAGTTCTATGAGCATGGAAGCTGACCAGCAGCTTGGTCATAATTTGTGACTGGAATGCTGCCTTGTCAGCTACTGACAGGTTATATCCAGAAGCCTGACATCTAGGAATCCAGGGCACATGCTTCTCATACATGACACAGAAACAAAATCTGCTATTGTTCATAGATGTGTAGGACACACAGTCTGCATGGTGGAGTCCATCTGTTTTTGCAGGGTAGAAAATATTTGGCACATGTTTAATGCCTGATACATCAACACCTGACAGGAGTCCAAGGCAGAAGGCATTGAACTGCTTTTCTTTGAGCCTTCCAGTGGTGCTCAGGTGAAGTATTTGTTCTCGCCATTTACTTCAGCACGTTCCTCAGTGCTCTTTTGAGTACCTGTGAAAATATGAATATCTGGCCAATTTCAGACCTAGCTTTTAGTGTCAAAGTTTAATTGCTAGCAAAGACATTTCTTGCCAAAAAGCAAACCCAAGCGTTGACATTTCTCATTAAGAAGACCAGATGCTGTAGATGAGAAAAGAATCTTCCATGGAATACCAATAATGACATCTTCTGTCCTGTGTTCAGGAATATCTTTTGCATGCTGTGAACCTGTGGATATATATTTTAAACCTTTTTGTTATGTCTCCACCTGTTTTCACACACCAGGTTGTACAGTGTATTCACTTGAAAGCAATGCTCTGGCAAATTTAAATGTATATTATTCAGAAGACAGTAAGTGATTGTGTGATGATTTTTTTTCTGTCTTCCAGACTCTTGATCCATGAATTTAATCTCTGATTAACATGTTATGGTTTCACAGAATCACAGAATCTCAGAATGTTAGAGGATAGAAGGGACATCCAGAGATCATTGTCTCCAACCCCCCTTCCAAAGCAGGATTACCCAGGGCAGGTCATACAGGAATGCATCCAGGCTGGCTTTGAATGTCTCCAGAAAAGGAGACTCCACAACCTCTCTGAGCAGCCTGTTCCAGTGCTGCATCACCCTCACAGTTTGTTTCTCCTCATGTTGAGCTGGAACCTCCTGTGTTCTAGCACATATCCATTATTCCTTATTCTATTATCAGGTGCCACTGAAAAGAGCCTGTCCCCTTCCTCTTGACACCCACCCCTCAGGTATTTATAGACATGTCCAGTTCTGGGCCCCTCAGTTTAGGAAGGACATTGAGACACTTGAGCATGTCCAGAGAAGGGCAACAAGGCTGGGGAGAGGCCTGGAGCACAGCCCTATGAGGAGAGGCTGAGGGAGCTGGGGTTGCTTAGCCTGGAGAAGAGGAGGCTCAGGGGAGACCTCATTGCTCTCTACAACTACCTGAAAGGTGGTTGTAGCCAGGAAGGGCTTGGTCTCTTCTCTCTAGCAACCAGCACCAGAACAAGAGGACACAGTCTCAAGCTGCACCAGGGGAAGTTTGGGCTGGAGGTGAGGAGAAAGTTCTTCACCGAGAGAGTTGTTTGTCATTGGAATGTGCTGCCCGGGGAGGTGGTGGAGTCACCATCCCTGGAGGTGTTCAAGAGGGGATTGGACGTGGCACTTGGTGCCATGGTCTAGTCATGAGGTCTGTGGTGAGAGGCTGGACTCGACGATCTTTGAGGTCTCTTCCAACCTTGGTGATACTGTGATACTGTGACATCAGTAAGAGTCCCTCTCAGCCTTCTCCAGACAGACTAAGCAGTCTCAGTTCTCTCAGTCTTTCTTCACAGGAGAGAAGTTCAAGTCCCCTATCATCCTCACAGCTCTCTCCAGTGATACAAACTAAAGCTTTACTTTTTTTTTTTTTTTTTTTTTTTCCTTCTGCTATGATTTTCTCCCTTGAAAATATTAACATTTATTTACGTAGGCTTCCACATTACTTAGCTGTAATAAACATTATCAGTTCTGGAGCAGATCTTTATTTGATGTGTATCTGTATCTGAATTGGTTTCATTGGTGCTCTGTCAATGCACCCCTGAAGAAGTTTCACAGCACATTTTATTACAAAGGCACACTCCAGAAGTAATAAGTACCTAATCAAAAGCCCTCAAGGTCTTTCAGAAACATTAACTGAACAAGCTTTAGACAAGCATTATTAGATTTCCTGGCATTTTCTGTAACAAATATTTGAAGTTATGTTTATAAACTGCTTTAAGGGAAGAGAATTGCTTTTTTTACAGAGATCAAATATTAAAATGCTGTGTCTTAAAATAACATTTCTAAAGCAATTACTGACATAAAAGGGAAGTTCACTCAACTTTCATAGAATCATAGAATTGGCAGGGCTGGAAAGGACCTCAGGGATCATCTAGTTCCAACCCCCATGCCATGGGCAGGGACACCTCATGCTAGAGCAGGTTGCTCAGAACCACAACCAGCCTGACCTTAAAATCCTCCAGGGATGGGTCTTCTATGACCTCCCTGGGCAACCAGTTGCAGTGTCTCACCACCCTCATGGGGAAGAACTTGTTCCTAACATCCAATCTGAATCTACCCATTTCTAGTTTTGCTCCATTCCCCCTAGTCCTATCACTCCCTGACACCCTCAATAGTCCCTCCCCAGCTTTCTTGTAGCCCCCTTCAGATACTGGAAGGCCACAAGAAGGTCTCCTTGGAGCCTTTTCCTCTCCACACTGAACAGCCCTGACTCTCACAGTCTGTTTCCATAGCAGAGGAGCTCTAGCCCTCTGATCATCCTTCTTTGGTCCTTGGTCTTTGGTCCTTCTTTGTGCTTTAAATTGTCCCAAACTGCACAAACTTCTCCTGACCATCAACCAAATTACAAAGGTGACATGAAAATATTTAGATGCAGCAAATTTGGCTAAACATCAACAACTTTGCAGCCTATTGCCTTTGTCATCCTACATGAGATTTACTGCACTGACCTGGAGTCAGCCGGGGGAGTGACAATGTAAGCCACTGATTGAAGGAAGAGTTAAGCTTTGTTGCTCTTGTTGTTTTTCATTAAAGCTTGCAAGAGTTTTTAAAAGTCTATTTTGAAAGAATGGTGTAGAGGATAGCTAATTAAAAAAATACATTTAATATCTAAGGAAAAATCTCTCACTCTTATGGCACTTTCAGAAACCAGGAGGGATGAAAGACTCTTGTATCATGTCTAGAAATGTGCTGCCTACTTAGTTCTTCCACCGTTACCACAAGCCTTCAGGAGAGTAAGTCATATCTCCCAGGTTGCATGGCCACTTTTATCATCAAACAAGTTTCTTTATCTACCTTTTCAGGTTGTCTTGAAGATCATGTTTATCTCTCTATCTCTGCCTTCCTATCTAGCTATCATTTCCTCATATTCCATATTTCTTCTTAAATAATCCCTGTTATGTTATCATTACACATATATACATAAAAACATTTTATTTCACACTCTAAGACTTTATTTTGTCTAATTTACAGACAAACCATGAAGTACTCCATTCTGCTCTAAATAAATACTGTACATTTACTAAACACTCTCCTGTTTTCTCCTTTATTCCAATCCTAGCAAACACACAGTCTGATTCTGTTTCTGTCTTATTTCAAGTGCAAAACCATAGAATTGGAGAATCATAAAATTGTTAGAGTTGGAAGGGACCTCAGGGATCATCCAGTTCCAACCCCCTTGCCATGGGCAGGGACACCTCACACTACAGCATGTTGTTCATCCAGCCTGGCCTTACAAAAAAAGAAAAGAGAAGGGAAAAGAAAAGGAAAGAAAGAAAAATAACAGAAAAATAAAAAGAAAGGAAAAGAACAGAACGGGAAAGAAAGAAAGGAAAAGAAAGGAGAAGGGAAGGTAAGGTTTGGGAAGGGAAGGTTTGGGAGGGGGGGGAGGGGAGGGGAGGGGAGGAGAGGAGAGGAGAGGAGAGGGAGAGGGAGAGGAGAGGAGAGGAGAGGAGAGGAGAGGAGAGGAGAGGAGAGGAGAGGAGAGGAGAGGAGAGGAGAGGAGAGGAGAGGAGAGGAGAGGAGAGGAGAGGAGAGGAGAGGAGAGGAGAGGAGGAGAGGAGAGGAGAGGGGAGAGGAGAGGAGAGGGGAGGAGAGGGGAGGGAGGGGAGGGAGGGGAGGAGGGAGGGGAGGGGAGGGGAGGGAGGAGGGAGGGGAGAGGAGAGGAGAGGGGAGAGGGAGGAGAGGAGAGGAGAGGAGAGGAGAGAGGAGAGGAGAGGAGAGGAGAGAGGGAGAGGAGAGGAGAGGAGAGGGAGAGGAGAGGAGAGGGAGAGGAGAGAGGAGAGGAGAGGGAGGGGAGAGAGAGGAGAGGAGAGGGAGAGAGGAGAGGAGAGGAGAGGAGAGGAGAGGAGAGGAGAGAGGAGGAGGAGAGGAGAGGAGAGGAGAGGAGAGGAGAGGAGAGGAGAGGAGAGGGGAGGAGAGGAGAGGAGGGAGGAGAGGGAGGAGAGGGGAGGGAGGAGAGGAGAGGGAGAGGAGAGGGGAGGGGAGGAGGGAGGGAGAGGGAGAGGGGAGGGAGGGGAGGGGAGGGGAGGGAGGGGAGGGAGGGAGGGAGGAGGGAGAGGAGAGGGAGAGGGAGAGGGAGAGGGAGAGGGAGAGGGAGAGGAGAGAGGAGAGAAGAGAGAGAGAAGAGAAGAGAAGAGAAGAGAAGAGAAGAGAAGAGAAGAGAAGAGAAGAGAAGAGAAGAGAAGAGAAGAGAAGAGAAGAGAAGAGAAGAGAAGAGAAGAGAAGAGAAGAGAAGAGAAGAGAAGAGAAGAGAAGAGAAGAGAAGAGAAGAGAAGAGAAGAGAAGAGAAGAGAAGAGAAGAGAAGAGAAGAGAAGAGAAGAGAAGAGAAGAGAGAAAGAAAAAAAAAATATATATTTTCAACTAGTCTCTTGCTTTATAATGTGGAGCAGTAAAAGCTGTAAAACAGCCCAACTGTTTTTTACCCTTAATGGCAATGTTTTACCTTGCCCACTGAGATGGTTATCCCTTTGTCCTCACCCAAATATGGCTTTTTTCTTTCTTATTGTTTAACTTTGCAGACTCAACTCTGGACATATGAATCTCACTCTTGGTAAAGAAAATGAGCCATTTGGGGCAATACCATGTTGCATTACATTTGGTCAATGAAACAGACAATAGATTTTTAGGCACTGCCTGTTTATAACCTCATTTTCTCTCCCCTTCTTACAGAGGTGACCTTCTTTTAATACGTTCAGCACCTGATGGTATAAAAGTGAATTTCTTTTCAAACCTCTTCTGTTAATGTGCTCCTGCTCTGAAACAAATGTGAGACAACATTAAGATTCTTCCCACAAAATACCTGCTAATTTGCTTGCAGTGAAGACAGAAAGCTTTTCATTATGTATTACAAACTTCATTTCTGTGGAATGAGTCACCAGACCTCCTGAAAAGCCAAATGGGTACCTAATCTCTAACGCTGCCTTCAGCTATAACATCAATCCTCCTTGGTTCTGCTCATCTTTTAGCAGCTACTCAGTTTCTAAATGTTCAGTTCTGTTACAAAACAGTGTTGTTCACCTGTCAAAATAGATTTATATTTTGTGCCAGAGAAAAAGCCCTCACAAGTGCAGTGTTTTATGATGAGAGACAATCAAATTAGGGTAATGTAAAATCATAGAATCATAGAATTGTTAGGGTTTGAAGGGTCCTCAAGGATCATCTAGTTCCAACCCCCCTGCCATGGGCAGGTATACCTCATACTACATCAGGTTACTCAATAACATCCAGTCTGGCCTTAAAAACCTCCAGGGATGGGGCTTCCAACACTTCCCTGGGCAACCTGTTCCAGTGTCTCACCACCGTCATGGGGAAGAACTTCTGGAGAAGAGGAGGCTCAGAGGAGACTTTATTGCCCTCTACAACTACCTGAAGGGTGGTTATGCCCAGGAGGGGTTGGTCTCTTCTCCCAGCCAACCAGCACCAGAACAAGAGGACACAGTCTCAAGCTGCACCAGGGGAAGCTTAGGCTCAAGGTGAGGAGAAAGTTCTTCACAGAGAGAGTTTTTAGCCATTGGCATGTGCTGCCCAGGGAGATGGTGGAGTCACCATCCCTGGAGGTGTTCAAGAGGGAACTGGACATGTCACTTGGTGCCATGGTCTAGTAGTCATGAGGTGTTGGGTGACAGGTTGGACTTGGTGATCTCTGAGGTCTTTTCCAACCTTGCTGATTCTATGATTCTATGAGTCTTCCTCACATCCAATCTGAATCTGCCCACTTCTATTTTTGTTCCATTCCCCCCAGTCCCATCACTCCTTGACACTCTAAATGTCCCTCCCCAGTTTTCTTGTAGGCCCCCTTCAGACACTGGATTAACTCCTTTTTTTGTGTGTGTGCAACTGTTTTGCACAATTGTTGACATATTCAACCTAATAAGAGTCATGCTGCTGACAATAAAGTCTGTGTGATACTCACCATGTGTATTGCTTTCTGAACATTTCTCTTGTGCAAAGATCATGCTGGAAGGTGTATATGCTGCATACATATGATAGATGAGATACACAAAGCCTAGGTGATCTGTAAGCTAATAAATTAATAGAATCCACCATCTTCAAGTTTCTGTGCAACTGAAACAGATGCATGAGAACTGCGAAATGGAAACCTAAAACCCGTGAGAAATTAGTTTTGAATGGGTCAAATTAATCATTGACAGCAATATTTTGGCAGACAGTCTGCTGGATGAACAAAGCAATTTCCAGTGACTTGACATTGCTTGTGTATTTTGATCCAAGCTCATTTGAGTACTTTCAGCTGAAAAATAACCACCTGGAAGGGAGGAACACAAAAGCTACTTCATCTTTTGTGCAACAATCTCAAGGCCTTGAAGCTCATCCAAGATGTAGAAAATGCAGATTCTGTTCTTCTGCATGCTAAAATGACTACAACTCCTCTTGCTAACTTTTCAAATGAGGGTCAGGTTGGTTAATAATCTGTAACAGAAATGAAATTAAAAGGAAAAGAATTGGAAACGTGCAACTGTCCTTTACACAAGGATATAAAATCACAGAATCACAAAATGGTTGAGACTGGAAGGGACCTCTCAAAATTATCTGATCCAGCCTAAAATCTGTGGTTAGATTTGGACTACTAAATAGTTAAAGTTTTTGTATGGATAGTATCATAGAATTGTTAGGGTTGGAAGGGACCTCAAGGATCATCGAGTTCCAACCCCCACCTCACAGTGGATCAGGTTGCTCACAGCCACATCCAGCCCAGCCTTCAAAACCTCCAGGGATGAGGCTTCCACCATCTTCCTGGGCAGCCTGTGCCAGTGTCTCACCACTCTCATAGGAAAGAGCTTCTTCCTAACATCCAATCTGAATCTGCCCACTTCTACTTTTGCTCCATTCCCCCAGTCCTATCATTCCCTGACACCCAGAAAGTCCCTCCCCAGCTTTCTTGTAGCCCCCTTCAGATACTGGAAGGCCATAATAAGGTCTCCTCAGAGCCTTCTCTTCTCCAGATTGAACAGCCCCAAATCCCTCAGTCTGTCCTCATAGGAGAGGTGCTCCAGCCCTCTTGATCATTCTGTGAATATCTCATTTACCAGTGTATTAGATAGAATCGTGAAAGGAAAGATCCTACACACATTCCTTCAGGCAGAAAGGTGTCTGCAAATCCATTTCCCTGTCCACTGACCAGAAAGACCTACAGATAAGATCCAGAGAATAACCTGCAGAAAAGATCCACAGAAAGAACCATCATATTCCACCTGGTCCATAGTGGCCTTCCCTTCTAATTTCAGCTACCCTGACAACAAATGCAAATACCTTCCATAAGCATGAAATATTGATGCTTGATCACACATGGATGGCATATTTATTTCAGGGAAGATAAAAAAATTTAAATGCAACCAAAAAAAAAAAGTACTTGTTTCTGTAAGTTGTAAACCACTGAAACAATTTTTCATCTGGGTTTCAGATGAGGGGGAAAAAAAAAGCTATCACAATGCTAGGGTCTGCTGGTCTAGAAGAGAAAAAGTATCAGTAAGTCATTGCTGAACTGAGAGAAAATATATTGAGAAAAATCATGATCTTATATAACCATAAGAGAAATGTTGAGAGAGAAAAAAAACCACTGTGAGAAATAGTAGTCTTCAGAACAGGGAGTCCTTTGTTTCCATGCTGGCTTCCAGAATCACAGAATGTTAGAGGTTGGAAGGCACCTTCAGAGATTGTTGAGTGCAACCCCGCTGCCAGAGCAGGATCACCCAGGGTAGTCAACACAGGAATGCGTCCAGTTGGGTTTTGAAATTCTCCAGAGGAGACTCCACAACCTCTCTGGGCAGCCTGTTCCACTCTAAAGAAGTTTCTCCTCATGCTGAGGGGAAACCTTCTATGTACAAGTTTGTATCCATTGGTCCTTACTACAGTGCACCACCGAAAAGAGCTTGGCCCCCTCCACTTGACACCCACCATTCAGATATTTATACACATTGATCAGATCCCCTCTCAGCCTTCACTTCCCCAGACTAAACAGTCCCAGGGCTTTCAGTCTCTCTTCATGAGGGAGATGCTCAAGTCCCCTAATCATCCTCATGGCTCTCTGTTGGACTCTCTCCAGCAGGTCTCTGTCTCTCTTGAACTGGGGAGCCCAAAACTGGACACAGTATTGCAGGTGTGGCCTCACCAGGGCAGAGCAGAGGGGGAGAAGAACCTCTCTACACCTGCTGGGGACACTTTTCTTGCTGCACACCAGAATACCCTTGGCTCTCTTGGCCACAAGGGCACATAATATCATACCTAGAGTGTTATGCTTGTCCTGGTTTGACTCAGAACAGAACCAATTCTGTTCAGTGATTTTACTTTTCAGCTCACTGTCTTCCAAATAACTGCACTTTCTGCAATTAACAGAATGTTCTCCCAGACAGCAGCTGTTTCTAGCAGTGATAACACTCCACTTTCTTTATAGTACCAAGGATGGATATGAGGACCAAGGTCACTGCTAAAGCTTGCACACAAAGCTGGGAGTGCAGAATAAAAAGCCGGACTATCGGAGATGAGTGGACAGTTCAGGTGATCCCAAACTCTCCAAGGAGGCCCATATACATCATATTTAGTATAAAGCCAAGGGATATTGAAGGTCAAGCTGCCTTCTTTTCCTCTGTCTCTTCTTCAATGGCCAGCATCTGAGGAGGACTCTGTTCCACCCTTCATGTCAATCCAGGAGTCCCCGAATATGGTTCCTGTCTGCGACTGAGACCTGTCTGGGACTTTTGAAGCACCATCAATGGTGACAGTGACTGATTGCCATCAGAGGGCTGGGTTCAATGTTGGGTTTGTATATATTTTTACTTATTTCATTCCATTATTATTATTATTATTATTTATTATTATTTTCATTGATGTAGTTTTAATTTTGCTTTCCAAAGTTATAGTCCCTTATGTACTTTCTCTTCATTTTGGGAGGGGAGAGGAGTTGTCTGTCCCTCATTTAGTGGCCATCAAACCCTAACCCTTCATAATATTTCACTAGCAATGAGTCTCTAATGGATGTAAGAAGGAAGGGAGACATATTTGCATAAAAGTTAAGGTGTCAGAAAGTGAAGGTTGCTTTCTTTTAGCTGAGTCTTCTCCAGCACGAGTGCCACAAAGGACACAGCCAACATAAACTTGGATTTTAGATTGTCTTTTTTAGATATGCTCAGATTATGAGTAGACCCTGGAAGACCATTGTTAAGAAAAGAAAAGAAAAGAAAAGAAAAGAAAAGAAAAGAAAAGAAAAGAAAAGAAAAGAAAAGAAAAGAAAAGAAAAGAAAAAAAAGAAAAGAAAAGAAAAGAAAAGAAAAGAAAAGAAAAGAAAAGAAAAGAAAAGAAAAGAAAAGAAAAGAGAAGAGAAGAGAAGAGAAGAGAAGAGAAGAGAAGAGAAGAGAAGAGAAGAGAAGAGAAGAGAAGAGAAGAGAAGAGAAGAGAAGAGAAGAGAGAAAGAGAAGAGAAAGAGAAGAGGAGAAGAGAGAAAGAGAAGAGGAGAAGAGGAAAGAGAAGAGAGAAGAGAAGAGAAGAGAAGAGAAGAGAAGAGAAGAGAAGAGAAGAGAAGAGAAGAGAAGAGAAGAGAAGAGAAGAGAAGAGAAGAGAAGAGAAGAGAAGAGAAGAGAAGAGAAGAGAAGAGAAGAGAAGAGAAGAGAAGAGAAGAGAAGAGAAGAGAAGAGAGAGAAGAGAGAAGGAGAGAAGAAGAGAGAAGAAGAGAAGAGGAGAAGAGAATTAACCAGGTTGGAAAAGACCTTCAAGATCATTGAGTCCAACCTATCACCTAACACCATCTAATCAACTAAACCATGGCACTAAGTGCCTCATCCAGTCTCTTCTTAAACACCTCCAGTGATGGTGACTCCACCACCTCCCTGGGCAGCACATTCTAAAGGCCAATCTCTCTTTCTGTGAAGAACTTCTTCCTCACCTCCAGCCTAAACCTCCCCTGGCACAGCTTGAGACTGTGTCTTCTTGTTCTGGTGCTGGTTGCCTGGGAGAAGAGACCAACCCCCACTTCCCTGCTCCTGCTGGCCACACTGTTCCTGATACAGGCCAGGATGCCATTGGCCTTCTTGGCCACCTGGGCACACTGCTGGCTCATGTTCAGCCTACTGTCGACCAGTTAGTTGCAGCACAAATTTGTTTACGCCAGCCGTGGATCTTTAGAGTGGGGGGATAGTCAGAGTATACCTGGCATAAAAGGTATCTGCCTAGGGCAAAAAAGTGTAGCAGTAAGATAGTGATGATCCTGCTGGCTGTTTTGCCCATGTTTGATTTTGTTCCTAGCAGAGATGAGAGTTTATAGATGTCACCTGTCACAATCGATTCTCCACTTCGGAGTATCTCTTCTGCAGTGTTCCAGCTACACACTCATTCTCTTCCCCTTGGGACAGGACAGCAGCTCCCTGAGCCTGACTCCAGACCTGTTTCTTGATCCTTTTCCTCTGCACTGAAACAACCACTTTTCACCAAGTACATTTTTAACAGATCACAGATTCTTGACTTTTAGAAGTCCTCAACTGTCTCTTCATGCACAGCAAAAAATAAAGATTGGAGCCTGCTGGAATATGTGCAGTGATGTCAATTAGTCAGGCTGTTATAACAAGACTGGGACTTGTAATTTCCTCATCTGTCTGGCACCCAGAATGACTAATGTAACCATAATGCCTATTGCTTCTGCAAACCCTGGCTTGAGCTACAAATTGGTTGTGTGACTTGTTTACCCTGCACCAGATTAAAAAAAAAGACACCAACCTCTAATTTCCTTCCTGAAGGTTAACAAGGTACTGAAATTTTATGGGAGTCCTTTAGTTCTACATCTAACCAAAACCATCAGGCTAACCAAACCGTTAAACTGCCCACAGTGCTGCTACTGTTTGTGCAATAAAATGATGGAGCAAATCCTAATCCTAACTGCACAGAATATTCTTAGTGAGGAAGTTTCTGCCTTTCACCAATAATCTCATCTGAATAAGCAGCGTCTGACAGTAAGCTAATAAGCTTAAAGTACATAATATTTAATCATGAGTCTAGATATATATTCCATTACAGAACTAATGGGAAATCAATTGACTGCAATTTTACAATTGCAATTTTCTTGTCCAGTTAGAAAAAAAAAGAGTAGAATTTTCTCTTTGAAATAAAGCTTATTCAGATAAATATGAAGAAATATGTAGAAGCCCAGTGGCATCCTGGCCTGGATCAGGAACAGTGTGGCCTGCAGGAGCAGGGAATTCATTCTGCCCCTGTACTCAGCTCTGGTCAGGCCACACCTTGAGTCCTGTGTCCAGCTCTGGGCCCCTCAGTTTAAGAAAATGTTGAGTTGCTGGAATGTGTCCAGAGAAGGGCAATGAGGTTGGAGAGAGGTCTGGAGCACAGCCCTATGAGGAGAGGCTGAGGGAGCTGGGATTGTTTAGCCTGGAGAGGAGGAGGCTCAGGGAGACCTTCTTGCTCTCTACAACTACCCGAAGGGAGGTTGTAGCCAGGTGGGGGTTGGTCTCTTCTCCCAGGCAACCAGCACCAGAACAAGAGGACACAGTCTCAGGCTGCGCCAGGGGAGGTTTAGGTTGGATGTTAGGAAGAAATTCTTCCCAGAAAGAGAGATTGGCTATTGGGATGGGCTGCCCAGGGAAGTGGTGGAGTCACCATCACTGGATTTGTTTAAAAAGAGCCTGGATGAGGCACTTGGTGCCATGATTTAGTTGATTAGATGGTGTTAGGTGATAGGTTGGACTTGATGATCTCAAAGGATTCTGTGACTGTGATTCTGTGAATCTGTGACTGTGATTCTGTGATTCTGTGACTCTGTGATTCTGTGACTCTGTGATTCTGTGACTCTGTGACTCTGTGATTGCTATTTTAAAATTAAATTTAAAAAATCATATTGTAATATCCAGATTATTTCATAAGAAACCATCTAGGACAGAAAGGGATAAAATGTTGAATTAGTGATTTTTTTTCATTGACTGAAAAGAGTAGCCCTAAACTGAAAAAAAGCAGCAAATATATCAATACCCATAAACATGTGTGTATGAAAAGGTACATCTATGTATCAATTTGGATTCAGTGATCTCTGGAGGTCCCTTCCAACCCCCAACATCCTGTGATTCTCTGATTAATTTAACTCATGATACAATACAATAATACAATACAATACAATACAATACAATACAATACAATACACCAGGTTGGAAGAGACCTCCAAGATCATCGTGTCCAACCCATCAACCAATCCAACCCACCTAAACAACTAACCCATGGCACCAAGCACCCCATCAAGTCTCCTCCTGAACACCTCCAATGATGGTGACTCCACCACCTCCATGGGCAGCCCATTCCAATGGGCAATCACTCTCTCTGTATAGAACTTTTTCCTAACATCCAGCCTAAACCTGCCCTGGTGCAGCCTGAGACTGTGTCCTCTTGTTCTGGTGCTGGCTGCCTGGGAGGAGAGACCAACCTCTGCCTGTCTACAACCTCCCTTCAGGTAGTTGTAGAGAGCAAGAAGGTCACCCCTGAGTCTCCTCTTCTCCAGGCTAAGCAGCCCCAGCTCCCTCAGTCTCTCCTCACAGGGCTTGTGTTCCAAACCCCTCAACAACTTTGTTGCCCTTCTCTGGACACGTTCCAGCAAGACAACATCCTTCCTAAACTGAGGGGCCCAGAACTGGACACAGGACTCAAGGTGTGGCCTAACCAGTGCAGAGTACAGGGGCAGAATGACCTCCCTGCTCCTGCTGGCCACACTGTTCCTGATGCAGGCCAGGATGCCATTGGCCTCTTGGCTGCCTGGGCACACTGCAGGCTCATGTTCAGCCTACAATCAACCAGCACCCCCAGGTCCCTCTCTGCCTGGCCACTCTCCAGCCACTCTGACCCCAGCCTGTAGCACTGCCTGGGGTTGCTGTGGCCAATGTGCAGAACCCGGCACTTGGATGTGTTCAATCTCATGCCATTGGACTCTGCCCATCTGTCCAGCATGATCAGAGTTCTCAGCCTAGAAGGTCTGAGAAACTCTGCTTAACATTTTCAGACAAACCCTTTCTATTCTTCCCATGTACTATAAAAGCTGTAGTTATGGGGTTAAAGCTTGAGATATCACACAAAACTGTATCCCTTGATGTATGACACTAAACTGCATCCCTAGAGGTCACTGTTATTCCAGGTGAACCCACATGCTAGCAGAATTACTGGGCAGTGAAAGCATGACCCTGAGAATTGGAATGTGCAAAAATAATTCCTAGGTAATTGGGCACAGTGGTAGTTTGACTGCACAGGATACTGCTCACGGTGCATGCTGGTTCCAAATTACTTGATTACCCTTCAGACACAGATAAGGATGTATATTTTGATAGGCAATTAAGGAATTAAATTTCACAGGAAACCACAACCTTTGGAAAACATTGGATTTCATAAGAGGAAATTCAGAACTCTCCTATGATGAAATTTTATAGATGAGATAGCAAAACATTTTCTCCTGATGTTCCCAATTCAAAACACTAAGGATTTTCTTATTCTAGAGAGATATTCCTTTCTGTGCCATATTCAAACACGAGTAAGAGCAATTTTTTACCTTTCATCTTTGTCATTTCCTTTTTAAGAATGCAAGGATGATTAAGGGACTGGAGCACTGCATGATGAGGAGACCTGGGGCTTTTTAGTCTGGAAAAGAGAAGAGTTAGAGGGAATTTAATGAATGTGTATAAATACCTGAGGGCTGGGGGTCAGGAGGGAGGGGACAGAATCTGCTCACTTGCTCCCTGGGATAGGACAAGGAGCAATGGATGTAAGCTGCAGCCCAGGGGGTTCCACCTCAACACAAGGGGGAACTTCTTTACTGTGAGGCTCACAGAGCACTGGAGCAGGCTGCCCAGAGAGGTTGTGGAGTCTCCCTCTCTGGAGGCTTTCAAGGCCCTGTCTGGATGTGTCGCTCTGTGACCTGATCTAGATTGTATGGTCCTGCTCTGGCAGGGGGATTTGACTCAATCTCTGTGGGTCCCTTCCAACCCCTGACATTCTGTGATCCTGTAATCCTGTGAGGAATGCACACTGTATAGTTTACAGATTAATCATACATGTTATAGAGACACTTGCTACAAGTAACAGAAGAGTCGGAGCTTAACTTCCTTGGCTTTCAAAGCAGATGCAGAAAGTTCCCCTTATTTCTTATTGGAAATAGCCTGTAAGAACACCTTGAGCAGAAAACAAAAGAGGTTTTTTTTTCAAGAGGATTAGCATTTGAAGAGTCTTTTTTGATGATCTGAAGCTAACAAAGAAGTGTGAATGGTGTATTACCTTCTAAAATTCTTTTAAACAAACGTTTTCATAATCAAGAGGATAAAGTGTTGTTTTGATTTAAAGACCACAGTCTTTCTACTGTGGCAGTCAGCTGCATTAAGACCATTTTGTTTTCAATTATCGTCTTTCATTGAGTATAATTATCACCCCCATCAGACCCTGAGCAAATATCTCATTGTCTATCTTCCCAGGCAAGTACTGTAATTACTCAATAACTGCAATATTGATTCTGGAGGAGGGAGTCTTACCGGCTGGCAAGCCAAGGTTCTCACTAACTCAGAATTGCAGCAGTCGGATAGGGTTGGTTTTAATGCAGTTCCAAGCAAGAAGTCACTCGAATTAGATTGAAAAGTTTTCTCTCTTTATTTGGTGCCTAGAATTGCTAAGATTGTGTCCTTTAATCAGATTTGAAATCACACGTGAGCCGAAAGCCTTAAGCTTCACAGAGCTTTGCCGGAGGCCTGCGGAGCTAAATGCAAGCAAAGGCGTATCAGAAGGCTGCACAGCTCCTTTTAAAAACACATCCACAATGTGTAACCAAGATGTCATATTGTGAAACATCAAATCCACGGAGAGGACTCTTAGAGTAAAACATCACACAGCCACGATCAGTACCTAGCAATGCTTTCAGCTTCTCCTTTACAAAGCTGTTGTCTCGCTTCTTGCCTCCCAGAACTGTCCTGGTTTGAATCAGAACAGAACTAATCCTGTCCAGTAATTTTAGCTTTTAGCTCAGTTGCTTGCAGTGAACAGCATGTGTTTGCACAGTGTCTGCTTCTAGCAGTGGCAATGCTTGGTGTTTCTGGTTAGCACCTGGTGTACAGACCAAAGGGCTGCACTGCAGGCAGGAGCAGACAGTTCCAGTGACCCCAAACTGACCAGTGAGGTATTCAATTCCATGTGTGTCAGGTTCAGTATAAAGCTGAGGGATCACAAGTGTCAAGGGCCTATTTGTCTTCCTCTTCATCTTCCTGCTCTTCTTCAGTGACCAACATGATGGGGTGCTTGGTTGCATGGTTTAGTTGTTTAGGTGGATTGGATTGGTTGATGGGTTGGACGCAATGATCTTGAAGGTCTCTTTCAACCTGGTGTATTGTATTGTATTGTATTCTATTATATTGTATTGTATCTGAGAAGGACTCTGTCTATTCTGCCTTTGATGTTGATCCTTGAGTTCCCAAATTGAGATCCAGAATCCAGGTTCTGAATCTGGTTCCCATCTGCTGCTGGGTCCAGTCTGGGACTTCTGCCACAGCATGAGTGGTGATGGTGACTAATTGCCATCAGGGGTGTTGGGTTTGATATTGGGTTTGCATAAGTTTGTATATATTCAATACTATTGTTATTAATTAAAGTAGTTTCTTTTCCAATTCACAAGTTTCTCTCTCCTTTATTCCTTTTCCCCTTTGGAAGGAATTGCCATCTGTCACTCATTTGGTGGCCAGCCCAACCCTAACATTAGACAAGAACTTTCTCCTCATTAGAATGCTTCCAATGGCATGATAAGAGCACAGAGCACATCATTAAAAAGGAAATCAATTTATCCAGCATGTAGTAGAACATGGAACCCATTTGTGAAAAGCCTCATTGAGTCCATATAGTTTTAGCAAATATTCTGAAGTAAATTAAAAGGTCACCACCAAAGGATGTCTATGAATCTAGCACTAATGATTTCCTGCAGCAAAGGGAAAAGAGGTTAACAAAGGTTTCAAATTTCACAACCAGGGGTGGGAAGTGGGAGGCAGAATCACATTTGCATAAGCATTGCAATGGTCCCACATGGTAACGGGAGTGATGATTTTCTGTCTTTGTGTGTGCAGCTGAGATTATATTGAGACTATATTGAGACTCTTGAACATGTCCAGAGAAGGGCAACGAGGCTGGGGAGAGGCCTTGAGCACAAGCCCTGTGAGGAGAGGCTGAGGCAGCTGGGGTTGTTAAGCCTGGAGAAAAGGAGGCTCAGGGGAGACCTTCTTGCTCTCTACAACTACCTGAAGGGAGGCTGTAGCCAGGTGGGGGTTGGTCTCTTCTCCCAAGCATCCTGTGACAGTACAAGAGGACACAGTCTCAAGTTGCACCAGGGAAGGTTTAGGCTGGATGTTAGGAAGAAGTTCTTTCCAGAAAGAGAGATTGGCCATTGGAATGTGCTGCCCAGGGAGGTGGTGGAGTCACCATCCCTGGAGGTGTTTAGGAAGAGAGTGGATGGGGCACTCGGTGCCATGGTTTAGTAGTCATATGGTGTTGGGTGACAGGTTGGACTTGATGATCTTTGAGGCCTTTTCCAACCTCATTGATTCTATGATTCTATACTGTATATACGAAGCCGCTTATGTTTAGAAGGTGTGCTGGCTTCTTGGCATCACCATGTTAGCAGCTGATCCTGCTTGGGATCACAATATGCTTGACATCTTTTCTCTGTGTGTGCATTGGACCTTGCACACCGGATGAAGAACCCATTTTTGGGACACCACTTCTGCATTTCAGAATACTCTGGCTCGTGACCTTGACAAGTCAAAGATCCCTCCTCTGTCAGTGTGAACTCAATGGTGAAGCACAACCAGGAAGCAGGATAGACAATTATTCCCAACTACCTCTTAGCATTAATTACCAATTCCCAGCTGAGCCTGAGCCGAACTGGTCTTTTGCTGTCCTTTCCCTTTGTGGGAAAGTGGCAGCTGTTAACTCTGTCTCCCAGCTGAGACCAATATGTCTCCGTGTAGCCACCTGGACACAAGAAAAGGAACATTAATCTCATTTTTTTGCCATTACTCTTAGCTGAGAAGATGCAATTAAGGGTACTTCTCCCAAAGACTCAAGGTCCACCATGTGAGTTCTTTCTCCAGGGCTTAGCTTGCAAAAACTAATAGCCTAGAGCCTTTCTTACTCTTAAAAATGAAGGAAGGAGATGATTTTTTTTCTTAAGCTTTTTAAAAAATAATTATTTTTTATTTTATTGGTTTAGTAACCAGGAAGAGTTGTGCTGGAAGCACAAACCATTGATATCATTTACAAACGCATAGTGACTGAAGCACATGCAGAGGTTTTGTAGACATCTGATGATCTGTGCTGCCATGAAAAATGGAAGGAATATGGAGACCTATCCTTCCACAGAATAGAATAGAATAGAATAGAATAGAATAGAATAGAATAGAATAGAATTAACCAGGTTGGAAGAGACCTCCGAGATCAGTGTGTCCAACCTATCATCCAACACCATCTAATCAACTAAACCATAGCACAAAGCACCCCATCAAGTCTCCCCCTAAACACCTCCAGTGATGGTGACACCACCACCTCCCTGGGCAGTACATTCCAATGGGCAATCACTCTCTCTATGAAGAATTTCTTCCTAACATCCAGCCTAAACCTCTCCTGCAACAGCTTAAGATTGTGTCCGCTTGTTCTGTTGCTACTTGCCTGGGAGAAGAGATCAACTCCCACCTGGCTACAGCCTCCCTTCAGGTAGTTGTAGAGAGCAATAAGGTCTCCCCTGAGCCTCCACTTCTCCAAGCTAAGCAACCCCAGCTCCCTCAGCCTCTCCTCCAGACCCCTCCCCAGCTTTGTTGCCCTCCTCTGGACACATTCCAGCAACTCAACATCTTTCCTAAACTGAGGGGCCCAGAACTGGACACAGGACTCAAGGTGTGGCCTAACCAGTGCTGAGTACAGGGGAAAATGACCTCCCTTCTCCTGCTGGCCACACTGTTCCTGAGTGGGCCTGGAGGCTCATTCCTCCTCAGATCATTCACAAAACCGTCTAAGTGCTTATGGAACTGATAACAGAACAATGGCTTGACCAAAGTCTCACCTTCCTCACCCTATACAGAGAATCTTGCCTGGGTTTCATACCTAATGTAGGGAAGAGAATTTTGATGTCAAATGGCAGGACCTCACCCCACTCCAGAAGGCACAATTTTGGGTAACAGTTGTGACCTCAGCTACATCCAAGTGCTTCCCTGGGAGATTTTATGCTTGTAATTGCAATTACATTTCAGAGCTACAGAGTTATTCTGCAATTTAGTGCAGCTATCGCCAGCAGTCTTACAGGATCTGTGTATCTTGCATGCAAACAAACTGTACTATTCATGGACCTGACTGCTTCTTCTGAGTGCAGCCAGACCTACAGCACGCGGACTGCTCATGCATCTTGCACTGGGTCCATAGTCACAGCATTAAATTCTGTTATCTTTTAAGAGATAAGTCCAGCCACCCCTAGCCCCTCTAATCTCTGAGGACTGGCTAGAATGTAAGGGGATTCACCTAAATCATACTAAATTTATCCTTCCCTAAATGCAACAAGGTGCTGTTAGTTTCTACTTTCTGTTGAGAGCAGCAGCATGATTTCTGTGCTCTGCTCCACCAGTGCCTGAAGTGAAACATCGTTATCAGCAGTAGGCTGCTCAGATGTGAAGTGCCCTCTTGGCTTGTACATTTCAACCCTTTCATATTCTGCTCCAAACAGCAGCTAAAAGTCATCTGAGCTCAAGACATGCCTAGTTCTGGCTCTTGTACTGATGAAATATGTGCCTAACTATACTCTAATTTGACTGATGTAGCAGCAGAGTCATATGACACAATCCCAAGGCCCTGTTGTATAATATAGATGTAGGCAGAGAAATAAACTCAGCATTGTTAAAGACAAAGTCTGCTAAACCCTATGCTCTTTCTTTGGAATTTTTCATTTCTTGGTTGCTTTTCTCTACATTCAGTACATAGTGAGGCTCTGTGGAATGGTGTGAACATTTCCAGAGGGTTAAGGTACTGCCACTTTGGGGGTAAATTACTGAGTTTCCATGTCATCAGCAAATCAATAAGATGTATTGTTCCAGCTGAATTTTGCTTGACCTCTGAAGGCAAGCTGCTTGTAGGAGCAGCTGAGCTTTTCTTTTCAGCAGAAGTTAGATAAGATGGTCACTGATGACAAGTGATGGTCATAAATTTTGCAGGAGCCAGTGGAGTCTGACTCCCAAGAGCACAAACTCAGTAAATCTTGAGACATGTTGGTAGGCACCAGTCAGATGTGAATCTGCAAGCTCTAGCTGACTAGGTCCCACTGAGTGCAAAACTCATCAAGTTGAAGATGTCCTCAGTGCTTGTGCGTGAACGTGGATCTAAAGAGAAGTTTCAAAACCAACAAGGGCTGGAATCCCCTTCTTCCTGCCACTCACAATGACTTCTAGCTCCCACTGCGCTCTAACTCAGCAGGAGCTGGGATGAAAGCAGAAGACTTCCAATCAGCCTGAGCATGAATGACTCTCAGCTCACGCTGTGATGAAAACCTTATAAACATGATTTTTTTCCCCTACCATGCAGGTAACATTAGAATTCTGTAGTGCGCTGATAGCTTAAGCAAACTCCTGCTGAAATCAGAAGAAACCTTTCAAGCAGCTTCAAAAGTCAATGTGTCAGGTCATACAGCTGGGATAAATCAGATCATGCTTGAAACCCCCTCTAGAACATAATAATTTCATATTTTTATTTCGTTTTCATCTCGAGATATCACCTTCTAAAAGAAAGACAGAACTGGAAGTTACAAACCTCAAAAGCACCTGGGACTGCTGGGTAAGGCATTCAAAAAAAAAAAAAAAGAGTTGCCTTTCTGATGTTCCATCTGATGTTTACAGAGAAATTAAAAGTTGAAGGATGGTTCTCCATTCAGCACAGTTTAAATCAAGACTAAGGGCATCAATTAGGCTAGTGTGAGATGCAAATAAGGCAATGAACCATGCAGTACATAATAGGACAGAGAACTAAGCTGTGTGTCATGCAAAATGATTTTGTTTCTGTTCTTTCTAGCAGCTCTGCTTTTTATTCTTTATCACATGATTAAATGTTATTTTTTTCCCCCTCAAAATAATTTCCAGGGGATTTTTGTTTGTTTGCTTGTTTGTTTGCTTGTTTGTTTGTTTGAATTTCTGCATCCATTAATGGACTCTGAATGTTCTTTTGGCTTGCTGCCTCTTTCCTGCCTTAGGGAGTATTTCCCAGTGGCTAACAGTAGGTGCTGAGTCCTCAAGTGTCGACTCAGAGCACTGGAGACAGGTGGGCCATCAGCAGGAGTGGTAAAGTGATATGCCACCATAAATCTGAAACTGTGACAGCTCACAGAAACAATTTATTTCTTCTTTCAAACTTCAGGCATGACGGCTCCTAAACTATAGAAGCCAGATTTGCACAGGGGAATAAATGACCACAGTTTGGAAATCCATTTCTTGTTTCAAGAATTTCCGCCCCCTCTGTTTCGATATGCAGAACCAGCTATAAAATCAAGACAAAGTGTTAAGTCTCCACACAAGGATATTGGAATGGCTGCATTTGGAGAACAGCTTTTCCCTCCCTCCTCCCTTCCCCCCACTTGGAGACAATTGCAAATGAGGTAATGTTTCTCCTTCAGTAAACAGACAGAGATTTAAGGTATTTTAGATGATACCCTAAATAGTAAGAACAAGCACACACAGACATTATTGCTATGGGTAGGGTGCCACTAATATTATGCTGTTATTTGGTTTTGTCAGTTTTGAAGTCTGGAATTGTTCTAAATGAGGTCCCACTTCTCCCTCCCTCTTTCCCCTAATACTCACATAAACATGCATACATTACTTAATTATCACCCATGCTGAAGGAGACAAAAAAAAACCCCACCCAACCCAAAGAAATCTCTCCAGCCTGCTGGAGAAAAGAGTTCTGGTTTATTTTTTTTCCTGTCATGGAGTGATTAAAGGCATCTCTACTATTTCCAGTATTTTTAAAAACATCACCTTGACTGAACATTTTAAATCTTAGGACATGCCCACAGTTGGGACAATATTATTGTCATGAGAGAATGGAATCTTTTGGCTTTCAGCATGTTAATAAATCAATGGAATACTGGTGATAGGAACATGGAGAGGTCACTACAGCTTTTCTTACAGGAAAAGATTATTTTACACTCAGGAAAGCATTCCCTGGAGTTGTTCAAGAGGGGATTGGACGTGGCACTTGGTGCCATGGTTTAGTAGTCATGAGATCTTGGGTGACAGGTTGGACTTGATGATCTTTGAGGTCTTTTCCAACCTTCTTGATTCTATGATTCTACGATTCTAAATACTCTGATTCACTTGCTAAAGCAATAGAATGACAGCTTTTACTGTTCACTGAGAGCCCCTCTTCTAGGGTCAAAGCATCAATGGGAAAGAAGATGTCTCGTACTTAACATTTTTATAGAGCTCCTAATGTTCTAGTTCTGGCTGGAGTACCTAAGCAATTACAAGCTACCCCTAAATAAAGCAATAGTGAACAGGTAACACTCTAACACCACCTAAACAGGTAACACCATTCACAGATGAGAGAGAAGTGATCATAAAATGGTCTGGGTGAAAAGGATCTCCCAAGGTCATCTAGTCCAAAACCCTCTGCAGCAGGTAGGGGCATCATTAGCTAGACCAGGCTGCCCTGTTGAGCCTCACTTTGAATATCTCCAGGGATGGGGCCCCAACCTCCTCCCCAGGCAACATGTTCCAGTGTTCTACCACCCTCATAATAAAGAACCTGTTCCTAGAATCCAATCTAAACCTGCTCTTCTCTCGTTTGAAGCCATTGCTCCTTTTCCTATCACTACAGGCCTTTGTAAACAGTATCTCTCTATCCTTCTTGTAGGCCCCCTTCAGGTACTGGCAGGCTGCTATTAGGTCTCCCTGGAGCCAGAGGTTGGACTTGATGATCTCAAAGGTCTTTTCCAACATGGTTAATTCTATCCTATCCTATCCTATCCTATCCTATCCTATCCTATCCTATCCTATCCTATCCTATCCTATCCTATTCTCCAGGCTATACAACCCCAACTCCTTCAGCTTGTCCTTGTAGCAGAGGTGCTCCAAACTCCTGGTCATTTTTGTGGCCATCATCTAGACCCACTCCATCAGCTCCATGTCTTTCCTATATTGAGGGCTCCAGACCTGGATGAAGTAACAAGAGAACCAGACTCACACACATGAAAGACTAGGGCTTAGATGGCTGCATTTTATCAGCTTTATTAACAGGAGATTTTTACAGCCATTTCCAGTTCATAAAAACACTGGGGTAAAACAAACAAGCAAACAAACAAGCAAACAAATAAAAACAACAAGAAAGACCAAACCAACCCAATCCAACCCAAACCAATCCAAACCAAACCAAATAAAAAAAAAAAAACAAAGAAACAAAGCCAAACCAAACCAAAAACACAACAGTACATTATGTTGAGTTTAGAATAGAATAGAATAAACCAGGTTGGAAAAGACCTTTGAGGTCATAAAGTCCAATCTATCACCCAACACCATCTAATCAACTAAACCAAGTGCCTCATCCAGTCTCCTCCTAAACACTTCCAGTGATGGTGACTCCACCACCTCCCTGGGCAGCACATTCCAATGGCCAATCTCTCTTTCTGTGAAGAACTTCTTCCTAACCTCCAGCCTAAACCTCCCCTGGTACAGCTTGAGACTGTGTCCTCTTGTTCTGGTGCTGGTTGCCTGGGAGAAGAGACCAACCCCCACCTTGCTACAACCTCCCTTCAGGTAGTTGTAGACAGCAAAAGACCTCCCCCGAGCCTCCTCTTCTCCAGGCTAAGCAACCCCAGCTCCCTCAGCTTCTCCTCATACGGCTGTGCTCCAGACCCCTCCGCAGCTTTGTTGCCCTCCTCTGGACACATTCCAGCAAGTCAACATCTTTCCTAAAGTGAGTAGCCCAGAACTGGACACAGTTTTTTCCACAGAAAGAAAATTTCATCTCTCTCTGGAAAAAAACCCAAACAAACCCCTGTTTGTGAAGTGAAACTAAGAGCAAGGGCTGTACCAGGAGCTTTATTTCATCGACACAATATGAAAAGCTCGATCAAAAAAGGAGTAGCAGAATGTGACACCAAAAATCCATTACCTTTGAATGTTTATGGCAGCTTGGATCTGACAATCGTTGTCAGTTATGATGCTATCTTCCCAAACAGTAAATCACTAAATTCTTCATCCGTATCTTATCTCCCTGGATCTATTTATCACAGGAAGCCAAAATTCACTGTTAGAATGCAACAATACTTCTAGCCACAGACCATTACAGATCAAAATCGTTTCATTACTTAGCAGGATCCAAAGCAAGAGCAGAATCATTTCTAACAGCGATACTTTGCTTGTAAATTCAAAGCAGTACGAAGAGAAGAGAAGAGAAGAGAGAGAAGAAGAGAAGAGAAGAGAAGAGAAGAGAAGAGAAGAGAAGAGAAGAGAAGAGAAGAGAAGAGAAGAGAAGAGAAGAGAAGAGAAGAGAAGAGAAGAGAAGAGAAGAGAGGAGAGGAGGGGAGAAGAGGGGAGGGAGGGGAGGGAGGGGAGGGGAGGGGGAGAGGGAGAGGAGGGAGGGAGAGGGGAGAGGAGGGAAGGGGAGGGAAGGGAAGGGAAGGGAAGGGAAGGGAAGGAAGGGAAGGGAAGGGAGGGAAGGGAAGGGAAGGGAAGGGAAGGGAAGGGAAGGGAAGGGAAGGGAAGGGAAGGGAAGGGAAGGGAAGGGAAGGGAAGGGAAGGGAAGGGAAGGAAGGAAGGGAAGGGAAGGGAAGGGAAGGAAGGGAAGGGAAGGAAGGGAAGGGAAGGGAAGGGAAGGGAAGGGAAGGGAAGGGAAGGGAAGGGAAGGGAAGGAAGGGAAGGAAGGGAAGGGAAGGGAAAAAGGGAAGGGAAGTAAAATACAAAGTAAAATACAAAGGAAATAAAAGAAAGTAAAATAAAATAAAGAAAAGTAAAATTAATAAAATGAGATAATTATAAAATAAAATAAGATAATAAAATAAAAAGGAAATAAAATGAAGTAAAACAAAGTAAAATAAAATAAAATATGTTCATCTAGTAGATGTTAGATTCTTTGCAATTCAATGCAGATAAAAGACTCAGGGAGTCTGTTCTTCATTAATTAAAGCCTGGCTTCTTCTAACCATGTTCCTGGGTTTTGGGGTTTTGTTTTGTTTTGGTTGGTTGGTTAAATATTTCATGAATGGCAAAATATTAATTGCTTTGCCAGATGCTTAAAAGGTTATTGAAATACAAGAGCTTAACTATTTCCTGCTCCAATTGATGCTGAATTCAGCATTGCTTTATAGGAGCACTAAGTTACATGATGATAGAATGATAGAATGATAGAATCATGGAATCATAGAATGACAGAATCATAGAATTATAGAATCATAGAACAGTCTGGGTTGGAAGGGACCTCCAAATTTCATCTAGTCCATCCCCCTCTGTAGTAAGCAGGGGTATCCTCAATTACAGAATACAGAATAAACCAGGTTGGAAAAGACCTTTGAGATCAAGTCCAACCTGTCACCCAGCACCATATAATTAACTAAACCATGGCACCAAGTGCCTCATCCAGTCTCTTCTTAAACACCTCCAGTGACGGTGACTCCACCACCTCCCTGGGCAGCCCGTTTCTCTTTCTGGCCAATCTCTCTTTCTGGGAAGAACTTCTTCCTAACATCCAGCCTAAACCTCCCCTGGTGCAGCTTGAGACTGTGTCCTCTTGTTCTGGTGCTGGTTGCCCAGGAGAAGAGACCAACCCCCACCTGGCTACAACCTCCCTTCAGGTAGTTGTAGACAGCAATAAGGTCTCCCTGAGCCTCCTATTCTCCACACTAAGTTGCCTGTCAAGCTTCACCTGGAATATTTCCATTTCATCCATTTCTACAAAGCAGCTGTAAGTGAAGGAAAGACTTCTTAAAAAATCTGACTGTATTCTGTTAAGCTCCTACTCTATCCCTTTGCAGAGGTGGCATTTCACTGATAGGTTAAGTGGTTCTGAAATACTGAGTAGATATGGTTCTTGAAGAGTTTTCCAACAACCTTTAGAGCACTTTTACAGGTAATATATATAAATATAGTCTCATCTACTGTTATTAGTCTCGTGGGAAAAAAAAAAAGCTGTTATGCAAAACTTCTGCAGTAGAATATGCAGCCTTTCAGTTTTTAAGTTTCTCAGACAATTTTGCTGTAGGAAGGGTATTGGGAACAGTGTGGCCAGCAGGAGCAGGGAGATCATTCTGCCCCTGTACTCTGCACTGGTTAAGACACACCTTGAGTACTGTGTCCAGTTCTGGACCCCTCAGTTTAGGAAAGATGTTGAGATGATGGAACGTGTCCAGAGGAGGGCAACAAAGCTGGGGATGGGTTTGGAGCATAAGCCCTATGAGGAGAGGCTGAGGGAGCTGGGGTTGCTTAGCCTGGAGAAGAGGAGGCTCAGGGGAGACCTCATTGCTCTCTACAACTCCCTGAAGGGAGGGTGTAACTAGGTGGCGGTTGGTCTCTTCTCCCAGCCAACCAGCACCATAACAAGAGGACCAAGCTGCACCAGGGGAGTTTTAGGCTGCATGTTAGGAAGAAGTTCTTCATAGAAAGAGAGATTTGCCATTGGAATGTGCTGTCCAGGGAGGTGGTGGAGTCACCATCGCTGGAGCATTTAAAGAGACTGGATGAGGCACTTGGTGCCATGGTTTAGTTGATTAGATAGTGTTGGGTGATAGGCTGGAATCGATGATCTCAAAGGTCTTTTCCAACCTGGTTAATTCTATTCTATTCTATTCTATTCTATTCTATTCTATTCTATTCTATTCTATTCTATTCTATTCTATTCTATTCTATTCTATTCTATTCTACCCTATCCTATCCTATCCTATCCTATCCTATCCTATCCTATCCTATCCTATCCTATCCTATCCTATCCTAATGAATATCCAAGGGCAGCAAAATACCTTCCATATTGTCTTGCTGAAATTTCACAAATCTTTCATTAAATTTAGTCAGACATCTTAGTAGGAACAATCAAAGCAATCTGATTACTAGAAGATTGTGCCATAATGAAGGGGGTTTGTTTTGTTCCGTGTAAGATTTATGACTGTTTAATTGACCTGTGTGCTACAGATTCGACTCCGCCTCTCATTCTTGTATTTAGATGCATTGGTTATTGTGACAAGGTTTCAAATTATTTGCCATTTTGAAACTGATTAGGACTGATTATTTACTTTTTTTTTTTAAATCTAAAAATTATGATCTGATTAAAAGAAAAAGCAGAATAGATGTAGCTGCCTGGTTTAAGAAAACTAATAGGCACCTTTTAAAATGTTATGCTGTTGAATGCCATTTTCAAGCTAACATCACAGCTGCTTTAAATAAGCCTTATTGGGCTACATGCAAAGTTTATGCTAATGTAGCTGTTTCTCCCAAAAGAAATATTTAATATTAATATTTAAGAAATAGCCATATTTTTCCTTTGTAAGACCTGTTGTGTATTTCAAACCAGTTCCAAGGCAACTGCTTCTCTGCATTGCAAAAATGCTTAAGAATTGAGATGGGAAGGGAAGAAGGTTGCTATACAAGTATTCCATTTATATGGTGGCCAAAAGTGTTAATGTCAGTAGTTCATGAGGCTGCTCAGCCCTATGAGGAGAGGCTGAGGAGCTGGGGTTGCTTAGCCTGGAGAAGAGGAGGTTCAGAGGAGACCTTCTTGCTCTTTACAACTAGCTGAAGGGAGGTTGTAGCCAGGTGGGGGTTGTTCTCTTCTCCCAGCCAACCACCAATAGAACAAGAAGATACAGTCTCAAACCACACCAGGGGAGGTTTAGGCTGGATGTTAGGAAGAAGTTCTTCACAGAAAGAGTGATTGGCCATTGGAGTATGCTGCCCAGGGAGGTGGTGGAGTCACCATCTCTGGAGGTGTTTAGGAAGAGACTGGATGGGGCATTCAGTGCCATGATTTAATTGATTAGATGGTGTTGGGTGATAGGTAGGACTCAATGATCTCAAAGATCTTTTCCAAACTAGTTAATTCTATCCCATTCCCATTCCATTCCATTCCATTCCATTCCATTCCATTCCATTCCATTCCATTCTATTCTATTCTATTCTATTCTATTCTATTCTATTCTATTCTATTCTATTCTATTCTATTCTATTCTATTCCATTCCATTCCATTCCACTCCATTCCACTCCATTCCATTCATATCAATTCATATACTTTGAAAGGTCAGGATGCAGATATATCCTGCAAGGCTTTAAACAACAAAAGGTATTGGATGTGCACATGTGGAAAAATTCAGCTTCATCTTGGTATCTAGAAAAATAAAAAAGGATGAATCTATTAGCTCTCTGTCAACAATTTGCAAACATCAAAAGGAGAAAATGCATAATAAAAACCCACCCAAACAAACCCCATTGTTTTTGTACTGCTGCTACTGCAAATGAAACAGACTTTGTAGCAGACCATTTCACATTCATAGAAATATAACAATTAGATTGCTATAACCAGAAACTATAATGTAATGTATGGAAATGTACCAGCACAGTGAATAAAACTCCACACTGCATACAAAGCTTCCATTTTTTAATTGACTGCTTTCCTTGGTACTGATAAAGCTTTTGAGGAAAGTTTCAGCACATGAAAATATTTTTGACTTTTTGGGTGTTTTTGAGATCCATCCAGAAGTTTTTTTATGCTGGAAATTGTCCCTTGATTAATTTTGAACTATCTTCTGTGTTGGGTTTTTCGTTTTGTTTGTTTGTTTCACAGACTCACAGAATGTTAGAGGTTGGAAGAGACCTCCAGAGGTCACCAAATCCAACCCCCTGCCAAAGTAGGATCACCCAGGGTATTCCACACAGGAATGCATCCAGGTGGGTTTGGAAAGTTTCCAGAGAAGGAGACTCCACAAGTCCCCTGGACACAGCCTGTTTCAGTGCTCCATCGGCCTCGCAGTAAAGAATTTTCTCCTCGTGTTAAGGTGAAATCGTCTATGTTCAAGTTTGCATCCATTGTTCCTTGTCTTACTACTCTGTACCACTGAAAAGAGCTTGGCCCCCTCCACTTGATACCCACCACTCAGATATTTGTAGATATTGATCAGATCCCCTCTCAGTCTTCTAAACAGCCTCAAGGCTCTCAATCTCTCTTCCTAGGGGAGGTGCTCAAGTCCCCTAATTATACTTGTGGCTCTCTGTTGAGCTCTCCCCAGCTGGTCTCTGTCTCTCTTGAACTGGGGAGCCCCAAACTGGACACAGTATTTCAGGCATGGTCTCACCAGGGCAGAGCAGAGTGGGAGAAGAACCTCTCTAGACCTGCTGGACACACTTTTCTTGCTGCAGTCCAGGATACCCTTGGCTCTCTTGGCCACAAGGGCACATTGCTGTCCCATGGAGAACTTGATGTCCACTAGGACTCCAAGATCTTTCTCCATGGAGCTGCTCTCCAGTAGGGCAACCACTAACCAAGACTGGTGCCTGCTGTTATTCCTCCTCAGGAGCAGGGCCCTGCACTTGTCCTTATTGTTTGTTTTATTTTGTTATGTATTGCTTTGTTTTCATTTGGTTTGTTTTTGTTGTTGTTGTTTGATTTTCTGAACTGAGTACTACTCTCAAACAGAAAATGTGCTGTAATATTGACAGCCCTAATGTCTCAGCTGAAATAATTTGGTTTACTCATGTGACCATACTATTCCAAGGCTGCAGGTGGCTAGCTGGAGAAGACACACTGCATTGTGTGTGCTCCCTGTAGATTCAATGCACATCTTGGGAGGTCTGTGTGACGTACCGTGAAATCCAGCCTGAAGCATGAGATTCTAGGCTAGGGTTCCCTGGAGGTCACATAATGGCATTTATGAATGTTCACAGTTTAGAGGGAAATTTATATTTTCCCATCCAAAAGTGTTTGGTGCTTTCATTTCCTGCCAGGATCATATATATATTCCAGCCAGCAGCAGGAAACAAATGGGCAAGATTTGCTTTATTTAAAATACAAAAAAGAACAAATATTGCACTATTAAGTCATTCAAACATTGCCATCCCCTGAAGAAATCCTTTGCAAGCTGCTTAATGAATCTTTCTGTGCACTTGATACCAAAAAAAAATATGGCAAGGCATGAAGTTTAAGAGCTTAGGACAAAATAAATCAGAAAGGTGCTGGCAGGGTTTAACAGCAAAACAGAAGGATGAAGCAGTTGTTCTATAGAGCTGCACCGAATTCTACTGCTGCATTGCTGGAGCTTTGTGAGTAAAGAAGCTAGAAAGCAATTTGCCACGACCTCAGTGAAGAGTTTGCTGTCACATGCAGTAGTCATTTCTGAAATGTTGACACTTGATGATAAGATATTGGGCCCTGAAATAAAAGAAATGGAAATTGTAATGTGGTGGGTTGAAATTCTTGCCCCCCTCAACATTAACTTTGCCAGACCAGCTCAGTTGGAAGCAAATGGAAGCTGTATTTGCAGGCAAAACTACATTCTACAATGGAATGCAATGAATGTGTACAAAATATACAGGATTGACAATGTTTACAGATATTTACAATTAACAAAAATCACCAAAACCCATCTGGTCAGAGACCAGGGAAGCTGTCCCTCTGCTGCCCCTCCCCCCCCACACAATTCCCTGTCCAAAAGGGAGAAAGGAGCAGAGAAAAACTAGTTGTTAGTCTTCACCAAAACAATGCAGCCAAGGTCAAGCAGCAGCAGATTAGTAATCCCTTCAGAACAGGAAGAAAGCAGAGAAGAGAAGTCCCCAGAACATTTTTGGTACAAGCAGTCTTCTAGCAGATATCTTTCCAATGAAATAGTTAAGAATTATCTTTGGTTTTCCTTTTCACACCCAATAGTGATTTATTTGCCTTTTAATACTTTTCTACTTGAAATCTGTAACAGAATTTTAACAGCATGGCCTAAAACCATCACAGAAATGAGCAAGCAAACAGAAGTATTATTAAGTTATGCAACATATTAGGCATATGCAATATATAAGGGAATATGCAACATATTAAGTTATGCAACATATTAGGCCAAATGCAAAGCCCTCTTCAGATAACGAGGACAGATACAACTGCTGGAGGTGGTGCCCTGCAACAAGCACCCGTGAGAAAATGTACATTAACAGGAACTTTGGGATTCTTTCTCTTCCACTGAATGCAATGTCATTAAGCAGGTGATGTAAACCAGTTCTTGACTCCTCAGAGAGACATCTGAAACAGTTTGTGACCTGGCCTTGCTTACTAGTTACGGCAAAAAACATTGTCACCTGTGTTCAGGATACCATGGGTTTGCTGCAGCTTGACAACAGATGAATTTTTCATAGAATCATAGAATCACAGAATCAACCAGGTTGGAAAAGACCTCAGAGATCATCAAGTCCAACCTATTACCTAATACCTAACACCTTCTGACAAATAAACCATGGCTTCAAGTGCCACATCCAATCCTTTTTTGAACACCTGCAGGGACAGGGACTCCACCACCTCCCTGGGCAGCACATTCCAGTGGTCAGTTACTCTTTCTGGGAAGAACTTTCACCTCACCTCGAGCCTAAACTTCCCCTGGCACAGCTTGAGACTGTGTCCTCTTGTTCTGTTGCTGGTTGCCTGGGAGAAGAGACCAACCCCCACCTCTCTGCAACCTCTTTTTGACACACTAAGGAAAACATTTGGATTAAAAATATGACATGATGTTTCCAAGTTTTCTCAGGATTTTGATTTGTGTCTTAAATGATTTACTAAAAAGGTGGGGCTGTTCCCATTATTTTATTGTCATTTTTAAGACCTGATTTGTCTTTCATGTCAGATTTATTCAACTTTTCTTTCCTTCAATTTGTTACATGTCACTGGAGATGAGCTTCCATCAAGACCCAGTCTCTTGTATGGATAGAAAAAGGTTCTGTTCCTAAAAAAGTTAGAAGAGTTGTTGCTGTAAAATCAAGCCCTGTAAGATATTTTCTTTTTTTTTTTACTTTTAGCATGGGTCTGCATCAAAACTTGTGTAGATATCACCACAAATTGGTCATGGTAAAATCCTAAACCTAGACACAGAATCACAGACTGGTTGACCTTGGAAGTGGCCTCTGGAGGTCATCTGGTCCAACTGAACTGCTCAAGGCCTGTCTCCAGACACCTTTTAAATGCCTCTTCTCCAGGTGCAAGACTTTGCAGTTCTTTTTGAACTTCATGAGATTGCTGCCCATGCTGTTCTTCAACAGGCAGCATCTCAAGGGTTCTGCTTTTTGCTCAAGAAAGCTGTGACAGCTGTGACCCCTCTGATTATTCACAGGACATGAAAAGAACATGCACAAATTTATCCTACCCTGAAACATGACCACAAGGTGTGATGGGTTTTTGAAGAGGAGCCACAGGGCTCTGTGGACCACATACTACATCTCTTGTGATTTTGAGTACAAGACAATGAAAAGCCCATCAAAATAACCACATTAATGTTAATTGTGTGCTGTTTGCTAGAGAAAAGAACATATTTCTCTGGATTATGAGCAGTGGATAGCTTGTTTTTCTTGCACTTTGGTTGTTAGGGATTTTTTTCTTTGGTTGCTTTTTGGTGGGTTTGGGTTTTTGGTTGTTTTTTGGTGGTTTGGTTTTGTTTGTTTGTTGGAGAGGGTGATGTCATGTGTTTGGGGCTTTAATACATAAGAACTTACATAATAATACATAATACATAAGCACTTACAGGATGGCCAAGGGATCAGTCCTGTACCAACCACTGGATGCCTCAAACCTAAGAAGATCTGGGAAGAATATTTCTGTTTTCTGAAACTATTTGTTTCCTCATACACAAAAATTCACTTCAGTCTTTTTTATGTATTTGATGTCTTACTTCATTAAGTTATCTTTTAATATCCACTAAGAAACTAGATCTGAAACTTCGTATAATATGAAACTTATAATAGTATAATCTGAAACTTACTATAATAGATAAACTCCCGTGGCCTTTATTCAGTTTTAAGAATAGAATAGAATAGAATAGAATAGAATAGAATAGAATACAATACAATACAATACAATACAATACAATACAATACAATACAATAAACCAGGTTGGAAGAGACCTTCAAGATCATCGCGTCCAACCCATCAACCAATCCAACCCACCTAAACAACTAAACCATGGCACCAAGCACCCCATCAAGTGTCCTCCTGAACACCTCCAGTGATGGTGACTCCACCACCTCCCCGGGCAGCCTGAGACTGTGTCCTCTTGTTCTGGTACTGGCTGCCTGGGAGAAGAGACCAACCGCCACCTGGTACAACTTCCTTTCAGCTAGTTGTAGTTTGCAATAAGGTCACCCCTGAGTCTCCTCTTCTCCAGGCTAAGCAACCCCAGCTCCCTCAGCCTCTCCTCATAGGGCTTGTATTCCAAACCCCTCACCAACTTCATTGCCCTTCTCTGGACACGTTCCAGCAAGTCAACATCCTTCCTAAACTGAGGGGCCCAGAACTGGACACAGTACTTGAGGTGTGGCCTAACCAGTGCAGTGTACAGGGGCAGAATGACCTCCCTGCTCCTGCTGGCCACACTGTTCCTGGAGCCTTCAGTGAGAATTTTATAAACAAATCTTTGCATGTATACTGTAAAACTTTGTCCCAACGTGGTAAAATTTCTTTGTTGGGACAAAAATTTTCTGCTACAAGCAGGGAATTTATTGAGTGAAAAAATTCTGCCTGACTAAAAAAGGAAACAACACTTAGAAGTTACAGCAGGATGCATTGGATACCACTCCTACCAATTAAAAAAATACACTTATTCACACATCCCCAAAAGCAAGCAATTACAGAAAATGATGCTAAAATGTAAAAGCTATAGCACACAAAGCACCAAGCTGCACCAGGGGAAGTTTAGGCTCGAGGTGAGGAGAAAGCTCTTCACAGAAAGAGTAATTTGCCATTGGAATGTGCTGCCCAGGGGGTGGTGGAGTCACCATCCCTAGAGGTGTTCAAAAAAGGATTGGACATGGCACTTGAAGCCGTGGTTTAGGTAGTCGTGAGGTGTTGGGTGATAGTTTGGACACGGTGATCTCTGAAGACTTTTCCAACCTTACTGATTCTATGATTCTATGAAAATAATCATTCAGTTGTGCATCCTCAAGTAGACTCCCTTGAGTAAATGAATTATGATCATAGATGGTGTTGGGTGATAGGTTGGACACAACGACCTCAAAGGTCTTCTCCAACCTGGTTAATTCTATTCTATTCTATTCTATTCTATTCTATTCTATTCTATTCTAGTCTAGTCTAGTCTAGTCTAGTATTCTATTCTATTCTATTCTATTCTATTCTATTCTATTCTATTCTATTCTATTCTATTCTATTCTATTCTATTCTATTCTATTCTATTCTATTCTATTCTATTCCATTCCATTCCATTCCATTCCATTCCATTTCTTAACCCTCCACAGAGGACCCTAATGGCTTTGGCCTAGTCACTGTGTTAAGAAACACAGCTGGTGCAGAGTGGTGGTGTAATTTCCTGTGAATAGGGTCAAAAAGAGACTCAGGGGACAGAGCCCTGGTCCTGGCCAGTTGTGGCTTAGGCCATGGAAGTACAAATTGGTACTGAGTGTGGCATACTTGAATAAATAGTTTGTCAAGAGGTCTGAAGTGATGGACAGTTTTACTGAATATATCAGAACCACCTCGAGTCTGCAGCTACAAAAATTTGAATTCAGCTCTTTGGGGGATGGAACAGTACAACTTTAAAATTTAATCTGCAGTGCCTATGGAATACTGTGTCTGATTTGAGACAATCTGCTCCTTTTTTGACAGAAACATACTGCTGCCCTCCATCAGACTTGAACCCAAAGATCTAGGACAGTGTTAACAGAGGAAAGCAAAAGAGAAACATGACATGAGGTCAGTTTTGACAGCTTATAACCATGGTATCTGGAAAACCAAAGGGATCATACGATTTCTCAAAGCACACAATGGATTAGAGGAGAATACAACTTGAAGGCACTCTCTTTGGATATATGCCCAAGACAGACAACAGCATATGTTCAAGCACACGGACATCAGGCTAATGGAATATGAAATAGCTGTGTGCTTATCAAAATCTGTGGGGAGGAAGATGTGGGAAGGTGGCCAGGGGCCTACAATCCCTCAGGGTATTTCTAGGAGCTAACCTCTCTTATGAGTACAGACTGAGGGAGTTGGGGCTGTTCAGTCTGAGAAGAGAAGGCTCCAAGGAGACCTAATTGTGGCCTTCCAGTAACTGGAGGGGGCTACAAGAAAGCTGGGGAGGGACTTTCTAGGGTGTCAGGGAGTGATGGGACTAGGGGAAATGGAAGAAAACTAGAAATGGGTAGATTCAGATGTGTCGTTAGGAAGAAGTTCTTCCCCATGAGAGTGGTGGGACACTGGCACAGGTTGCCCAGGCAGGTGGTGGAAGCTTCATCCCTGGAGGTTTTGAAGGCCAGGCTGGATGTGGCTGTGAGCAGCCTGCTGTAGTATGAGGTGTCCCTGCCCATGGCTGGGAGGTTGGAACTTGATGATCCTTGAGGTCCCTTCCAACCCTAACAATTCTATGATTCTATGATACTGGATGTTTGTCACTAGTCGATACTGGTGTTTGGTACTAGGCATCCATATGTTATTTTCATATGGAATGGAACATGCAATAATAGCAACCAGTGGAGTGTCAGATCACCTTCAAGCACCAAGCACTTCTGTCTTCAGTAAACAATGAGAAATGTGAAGGACTAATAAATCTTCATGATGGATCAGCACAAAATGACTTGGGACCGGTGATCGTGTAATTGTGATTCATCTGAGGAAATGCTCGGTGCTTAATGGCCCTCAAACATCTACATCCACCTGTGAGTTGCAGTTCTTGATGTCAATAGCCCGATTGTGCAGAATACACAACTAATTTTTTCAAGAGATGCTGAGGGATCATGATTTACACTTTGTTTTCTGCTTCCAGGTGAGGCTTTTTCTCAGCAGAAACATGGTGATGTCCATAAGAGAGAAATATTGATAGATTTCCTCTTCATGTTTAGCCTTTTAAGAAGCAGTATTGTAGCCAAACAGCATGTCTGGTCTCTTCTGCACTCAAACTCATAAAAGGGAGGGCTGATAAAACAGTTCATGTGTAGGCTCTAAAGTCTGAAAACACCTACAGCAAAATGCAGAGCTGATGTCCTGCATCTGGTAGAAAGCTAAAGCTATTCATGTGAGAGAGAGTTTCTCAATAATCAATGGAGTAATCTTCAGCACTGGGCTACAAATTCTCACGTAAGGACTGTTTCTTAGATCTGCTTAATCTGAATATCAGCACCATGGGAAAATGACTCCTTCTGTTTGATAGCTGGAAGGATCCATTAGCTCCCTGCCCATGTTTCACTGTACTACTCCTTGAACATCCTACAGATTTTGTAGTTTAAAGGAGGATGGAGTCAGGCATGGATTTGAATTGGATTGTAGACTTGGTTAGCCTTGGTCTCGAATCTAGGCTTCTGAACCATATTTTACAACACACTGTCAAGGCTCCTCCTGTCCACAAGCCACCAATTGTGAAAACTGCCTAAAATCTCTCTAGTAGGAGAGAAAATCTCCTTTGGGGGATGACAGCCCACACATATGCTTTGAGTAATCCAAATTCAATTACTCAAAAACTTCACATTTCCCTCCTCACCTAAAAAGATCTTTTAGCTGCAGGAACTGTTAAGAAGCTCTGCAGGATGTACTCTTAACCCAATCTGTTGAAGTGCTCTACTTGTGTGGCATAATTAAGACGACTTGTGAGCCTGTCTCTCAAGACAAAGAAAAGCTTGGAGTGCTTATCTGATATGCTCTTTACTGTACAGAGGTGCTGGTCTCTGAGCTAGAATAGTAAAAGTATCTATAAACATTAAAAATCTCTTTGCTCTTTATATTTTCCTTGAATATTTCCTATAAAAGGTTGTGCCAGAGTTGCCTGAAAATTACTGGTTTCTTCTTTTCCCCCTATTGCTACTGCTGCCGAATGTATTGTTTGGTCTGTGCACGCAATGAGTTCAGCAATACAGCAAGCTGAACAGAATTCAGACTCCTTTTGGGGTGACTGTTATGAAATTCAAGATGATGGAAGAAAATGGTGATACAAAAGTGACCAGTCGTCAGCGGAAAAGAGACACTAACAAAAAAGAGAGGCTTTGAATCCCCTGCCACGCTGGACCCCTTTCCTACTCCTTAACAACGGCTAAGATGGCTCTCATTTTCAGACAGGAAAGAGAAACAGCAAGAAAGCTGCACACAAAGCTGGTATCACTGCAAGTGTCCTGTACAGCTCGTTGGTGCAGGGAGACTTGGCCTGTAATGAAGTCATTTGCATTCATATGCAGGCCTGGTTGTGTGGACATCGGTCCAGACTCTGGGAGCTGTTGTTTCACTGAGTCAAAAGAAATTTGCACATGAAAGCCACATCTGCATTACTTAACTCTGCAGCTCACTCAGGATTGCTTCCTTTTAGACCAAAGCAAATCTAAATCTAAGATTAAATCTTCAGAGGGTTCATTTTATTTCATGTGGATGCCTGCTGGATTTGACAAGGGGCGAGCATACTCCACACAAACATAAGTTGAAATGTTACTTGCCCATTTTCTGATTTCTGACTCTCGTCTCCCTTAGCACAGAGCCACAGAACTGCAGAAATGTCTCAAACAGCCCTAGCAGGGTTTTCTGTCGGCCGGCAATGTGAAGACGTTCATCTTTTCAATATCTCCATACTTTCCCAGTTTAACTGCAAACTTTATTCTCCTGTGCAGCCAGGAATGAAAAGAATACACAGGCCTGGTGGTAAATATTGATTGCATTAGGCAGATAAAGGCTACAACTTGTGTCAGTATCTGACTGTCAATTCAACATAAAAAGTTGTGCTAAAGTTAACACTGGACCATAAAGTACTTAAGGTTAATTATCCACGTGGGCCAGTTCCTTTGCCATCAAGACACGTGCTTATGGCTTCTCAGCTGCAAAACTACATCAGTGGTTATCCACAGATCCTGACACTGATGCAATAACTTGCTGTTGATATACCATCATACAATTGTTAGGGTTGGAAGGGAATTCAAAGATCAACTAGTTCCAACCTTCCTGCCATGGGCAGGGACACCTCACACTACAGCAGGTTGCTCGCAGCCACATCCAGCCTGGCCTTCAAAACCTCCAGAGATGAGGCTTCCACCACCTTCCTGGGCAACATATTCCAGTGTCTCACCACCCTCATGGTGAAAAACTTCTTCCTAAATATGGAATATTTAGATAACATATAGACATGGAGGTTGGCTGTTGATGATCTTGGTTCCTGCTACCATTGTATTTGTGATAGGAATTCATTTTATCTCTCTCAGATAAATAAATCCATTTAAAACAAAAAAGGGAGAAAAAAACAGCAGAAAAAACCAAGCCCCCTCAGTGCATCATTTTACTGAATTTTGTCACCAAGGCTTTGGCTTGTTCATCAAACAACCACAGCCCAGGAGCTGACAGTAGAAATTCCTCTCTAGTATCCTGCTAATGCACTTCAATCCTGACCTGAAAGGACCTTTATGGCTGACAGGATAGTTTAATTTTCATGCCTCTTCAATCTTTGGCCTCTGTGCTAAGACTGCCATGAGGGGTACAAATTAACACCAATTATGCTGATGTTTTATCTACTGGGTTGAGAGCACCAACTCATTTTACACAGGTTATGACCCATCTGTCAGATGTTAATGACTTTTGATTACTTCTGACCTGACTCAGATTCATCTGAGTAGCTCAGACTTGAAAATGCCTCTATTTCATTAATAAGAAACTGACCTATACAACCCTCTTATCGTTGCCTTTCACAAATTCCAGTGTGAATGTTTATTTTCCCATTAAATAATAACAAAGGCTAAAGCCCAGCCTGTAGTAAACTCAGTGGATTTATGCCAGTATATAATTTAGCCTATTAATGTCACTTGCATTGGACATGGACAGTAAAAACTGTCCCTCAAGGATGATCAAATAAAGGAATATATATGTATTCATAAAAAATTTATTCTGAGCATTTGTCATTTAAAAGGCAGTAGTGTAATAGTTGAATACTATGCAACTATCTCTAAGGATGGAGGAATAATAAAGACATTTGTCAGCAAATAATTTATTTGGCATTCACTACAGAAATTATTGGTTATTATTTGCTAGCACTACTCAATCACGCCTGGATAGGGTAGGGTAGGATGGGGTAGGATAGGATAGGATAGGATAGGATAGAATAGAATAGAATAGAATAGAATAGAATAGAATAGAATAGAATAGAATAGAATAGGATAGGATAGAATAGGATAGAATAGAATAGAATAGAATAGAATAGAATAGAATAGAATAGAATAGAATAGAATAGAATAGAATAGAATAGAATAGAATAGAATAGAATAGAATAGAATAGAATTAACCAGGTTGGAAAAGACCTCAGAGATCATCAAATCCAACCTATCACCCAACACCATCTAATCAACTGAACCATGGCACCAAGTGCCTTATCCAGGCTCTTTTTAAACACCTCCAGTGATGGTGCCTCCACCACCTCCCTGGGCAGCACATTCCAATGGCCAATCTCTCTTTCTAGGAAGAATTTCTTCCTAACATCCAGCCTAAACCTCCCCTGGTGCAGCTTCAAACTGTGTCCTCTTGTTCTATTGGTGGTTGCCTGGGAGAAGAGACCAGCTCCCCACCTGGCTACAACTTTAGGCTTGATCTTAGAAATAAGTTCTTCACAGAAAGAGAGATTGCCCATTGGAATGGGCTGTCCAGGGAGGTGGTGGGGTCAGTGTCCCTGTAAGAAGAGACTGGATGAAGTACTTAGTGCCATGGTTTAGTTGATTAGATAGAGTTGGTTGATTCATTGGACTTAATGATCTTGGAGGTCTCTTCCAACCTGGCTGGTTCTGTGATTCAATGACAGAAGTTAAGTTTTACGGTCTGAAACTTTATTCATCTGCTAAGGTTATTGAGCATAGTGTCAAGGTATAGGAATGGCCACCGAGAGAACAGAATGTACAGTTGTGCATAACGTTCTCTCATATAAGATTAAGACAAAAAGATAAGATGAATCAGGTTTCTCATTCACTTGGGATTTACTTATCTTGTAAATATTATAATAATTTAGAATTTTAGACATGTAGAGGAATGTATGTAGTGATAACTACAACTTTGGAACTTCCTGAAGGCACTTGGGAGAAAACAGTGCTGCCTGGTGAGGTACTAAAATCATCGAGTCATAGAATAGCTTAGGTTGGAAGGGACCTCAGAGATCATTTACTCCAACCTCCCCAACATGGGCTGGGATGCCTCTCAACTAGACTTGGCTGCTCAAGGCCTCATCCAACCTGATCTTGAACACACCCAGGAGAAGGCATCCATAATGTCCCTGGGCAACCTATTCCAGAGTCTCACTACCCTCCGACTGAAAAACTAGTTGCTAAGATTCACTATAAACCTACTTTCCTCTCAACTCGAAACCATTCCCCCTTGTCCTATTGCTAGTCACCCTTAGGAAAAGTTCCTCTCCAGGCTTCCTGTTGGATCCCTTCCGGTATTGGAAGGCAGCTACAAGGTCCCATTGAAGTCTTCTCCAGGCTGAGCAACCCCAGCTCCCTCAGCCTGTCCTTATAGAAGAGGTGTCCCAGCCTTTGGATCATCTTTGTGGCCCTCCTCTGGACTCACTCCAACAGTTCTGTGTCCTTCAGAATATATTTGTAGAAGATTATGGTATCACTGGTAGCACACTTAGCAATAACTTAACAACTGTAACACCAGTCTCCTGGCTTGCTTTCCAGCTATAGAATAAGGAAAAATAATAGAAGCCTTTTAAAATGTCTCTTCAAAGCATAAGGTGTAGATATGGGGCAGCCTTAGTGGGAAGCAATACAAAGATAGATTACATTAACATTGTGACACAATATAGTTCACAAAAATGTAATTATCATTCAACCCAGTACCTGTCATAACCATGTGTGGGTGTAGTCATTTCTTAGAATCATAGAATCAACAAGGTTGGAAAAGACCTCAAAGATCACCAAGTCCAACCTGTCACCCAACACCTCATGACTACTAGACCATGGCACCAAGTGCCACGTCCAGTATCCTCTTAAACACCTCCAGGGACAGGGACTCCACCACCTCCTTGGGCAGCACATTCCAATGGGTAACAACTCTCTCTTTGAAGAACTTTCTTCTCACCATGAGCCTAAACATCCCCTGGCACAGTTTGAGACTGTGTCCTCTTGTTCTGGTGCTGGTTGGCTGGGAGAAGAGACCAACCGCCTCCTGGCCACAACCTCCCTGCAGGTAGTTGTAGGCAGCAAGAAGGTCTCCCCTGAGCCTCCTCTTTTCCAGGCTAAACAACCCCAGCTCCCTCAACCTCTCCTCATAGGGCTTGTGCTCGAGGCCTCTCCCCAGCATCATTGCCCTTCTCTGGACATGTTCAAGTGTCTCAATGTCCTTCTTAAACTGAGGGGCCAAGACTGCTTTTCCTTACAAGTATAATGCACATCACCGCAAAAAGTAACTCAGCACTCCCTGAAATACTTCTGAAGGAATTATTACTTTTCACCATGCCAAATTCCCAGCACATTAAAAGGCTGCTTATTTGATTTAGAAACATAGCACTGTGGGGGTTGAATTTTCACATGGTGGGGCATATACATATTGCAAGCTCTTTTAAAGATAAGAGGGCAAGTTTATAATTAGCAAGAGTTTGTTTACGTTGTAAGAGATCTGAGGGTTTCCAAGTTGAGGAGCTAAAGTGGCTTCTTTTAGCTCCTGTGTGGGGTTAGAATGGAAGAAAGCTGTTGCCCAAAGAGGATAGAAAACCAAAATACACAAAATGGCAAACGTTAAAACAAGTTCTCCAGTGAAACAGCAGAAGGTGCCTGTAAAAATTTAATTCCCGTTTTCTTCTTTCTTCCCTTCAGTTAAAGTCCCTTAATGAATTTAGTCTTCGCTATCCTGAATCCATGCCAGCCCAGAAATTTGTTTTTATGATTTGCCATTTCAGGTTTTTCCATTCTTTTTACAACCAGATCTAAATATGACCTGGATTTTTCCATTTAGAAAATTTGTTCTGAATCCTTAGACTTCCAAATTGCTTCCCAGGGTTAGAGAGTCTCCTCTGGATTGCTAAATCCCAAAGCACAGGTGGAAATGCTCCTTCACTTGTGGTTTTTTTTGCAGTTCTCATCAATAAATCATGAGACAACGTGCTAGGTCTTTCCTTTCCAATGTGTTTTTGAAGAAATTAATAATGGGGGTGCTGGTGGGTGAGAAGCTCAACATGAGCAGTGTGCACTTGCAGCCCAGAAAGACAATCACATCCTGGGCTGCATCAAGGGAAGCAGGTTGAGGGAGGTGATTCTCTACTCTACTCTGGTGAGACCTTACGTGGAGTACTGCATCTAGTTCTGGAGCCCAATTACAGGAAGGTGTTGGAATGGGTCAAGAGAAGGGCCACAAGGATGGAGCACCTCTCCCATGAGGACAGCCAGAGACAGTTGGGGCTGTTCAGTCTGGAGAATATAAAGCTCTGAGGAGACCTTATTGTGGCCTTCCAGTATCTTAAGGGGGATACAAGAAATCTGGGGGTGACTTTTTAGGGTGTCAGGGAGTGATAGGACTAGGGGGAATGGAGCTAGAAATGGGTAGATTCAGATTGGATGTTAGTTAGGAAGAAGTTCTTCCCCATGAGGGTGGTGAGAGACTGGCACAGGTTGCCCAGGCAGGTGGTGGAAGCCTCATCCCTGGAGGTTTTGAAGGCCAGGCTGGATGTGGCTGTGAGCAGCCTGCTGTAGTGTGAGGTGTCCCTGCCCATGTCAGGGGGGTTGGAACTGGATGGTCCTTGAGGTCCCTTCCAATCCTAACAAATTCTGTGAAGCAAAGGTTTAGATTGAGATTAATCAGCACATTCCCTGTAGTTGTACAATTATGAAGCTTTTCTCAAAGTCTTAGAAGACAAATAATTGTCCAAACTCTTTCTTCAGAGCCTGGGAACTACTTTCTTTTGTTGTTGTTGCTTTCAAGATGGATAGAGTATGGCAGACAGCTGAGAGCTGGATTTAAAGCATATGTACTGGAGTGTAACAGGATGCTCTACCAGAATGAGAGCCTCAGTATTTTTAGTAGTATAAGCACAGAAATCGCAGAGCGGATCATCACCTTTTCACAGAGTTAAAAGACATCAGAAGTGACAGTGTTAGGGATAGCCAATAAAACAGTGAGAATTGCCACCATCTGTCAGAAAATGATGAGTACTTCTTTTTTTCTTCATTGGGCTGGCTACAATAAATGCATGTGATGTGCAGGAGTCCACTGGATAGCAACAATTAGAAAATATTTACCCATCATAGCAACAGCTGGAAAGCTGTTGTGAGAGGGTTATGTGAATAATTGAGAAGGAATTTATCAGTTAGCAACACCCAGTAGACTTAAAAGCCCATGCAGGATTTGCCTGTAGAAAATTCAGGGCTTTTTTTCAGAGATTTAACTCCATCCAATTCGCAGAGTCACAGATTGCATCGGGTTGGAAGGGACCCTCAAAGGTCATCTCATCCAAGCCCTCTGCAGACAGCAGGGACACCCCTATCAGGCTGCCACATCAAGTCTCATCTAGAATGCCTCCAGAGACAGGGCCTCAACCACATCCCTGGGCAACCTGTTCCAGTATTTCACCTCTCTCATTGCAAACTAATCCTATCCTGCTCCAGTTTAAACCCATTACTCCTCATCCTATCACTACAAGCCCTTTTACACAGTCCTTCCCCAGCCTTCCTATGTGTCCGCTTCAGATTTTGAAATGTATTTATGAGGTCTTTTCAGAGCTTTCTCTTCTTCAGGCTGAACATCTCTGACTCTCTCAGCCTGTCTTCATAGGAGCCCTCTGATCATCTTTGTGGCTCTCCTCTGGACCTGCTCCATCGTGGCCATATCTCTCTTGTGTTGGGGGCCCCAGAACTGAATGCAGTACTCCAAGTGGAGTCAGACCAGAACAGAGTAAGGCAACAGAATCACCTCTCTCAACCTGCTGGCTACACCTTTTTTGATGCAGCTCAGGATGCTCCCCAGCTGTCTTGGAGCCCCCTTAAGATACTGTCCCTGTCTGTCCTCACAGGAGAGGAGCTCCAGACCTCTGATCACCTCATGGCCCTTCTCTGGACACGCTCCAGATCCTTCCTGCAATAGGGACTGCAGAACTGGATGCAGTACTCCAGTACTCCCTCCCTGTCCTACTGGGAATGTGAGTGATAGAATGGTGTGGTAGGCTCCTGACATCCATCCATGGTCAGCTAACCACTGTTATTAAGTTAGAAGAGATGCAACATTTAGACTGCTTTGCAAATTGGGGAAAATGAATTTGGCTATGTTCTGCAGTCCAAATTCCTAGGACTTTAACTATACTGAAGTCAAGAAATTCATCTTGCCAAAAAAAAATGATAGTAAAAATATCACAATCTGTTTTCTGCTTCTGATTTCTTTTTAAGCAGTGACAACAAAATGATGTGCTTATGCACAGCAGCCAAGCACCAGGTAGATTAAGTTCTGTTTCATTTCAGAAACCTTCTGTTTTTCTTTTTTTCTCTTTTTTTTTTTCTTTTTCTTTTTCTTTTTTTTTTTTCTTTTTCTTTTTCTTTTTCTTTTTCTTTTTCTTTTTCTTTTTCTTTTTTTTTTTCTTTTTTTTTTCTTTTTCTTTTTCTTTTTCTTTTTCTTTTTCTTTTTCTTTTTCTTTTTCTTTTTCTTTTTCTTTTTCTTTTTCTTTTTCTTTTTCTTTTTCTTTTTTTTCTTTTTCTTTTTCTTTTTCTTTTTCTTTTTCTTTTTCTTTTTTTTTTCTTTTTCTTTTTCTTTTTCTTTTTCTTTTTCTTTTTCTTCTTCTTCTTCTTCTTCTTCTTCTTCTTCTTCTTCTTCTTCTTCTTCTTCTTCTTCTTCTTCTTCTTCTTCTTCTTCTTCTTCTTCTTCTTCTTCTTCTTCTTCTTCTTCTTCTTCTTCTTCTTCTTCTTCTTCTTCTTCTTCTTCTTCTTCTTCTTCTTCTTCTTCTTCTTCTTCTTCTTCTTCTTCTTCTTCTTCTTCTTCTTTTTCTTCTTCTTTTTCTTCTTCTTTTTCTTCTTCTTCTTTTTCTTTTTCTTCTTCTTTTTCTTCTTCTTTTTTTCTTTTTCTTCTTCTTTTTTTTCTTCTCTTTTTTTTTTTTCCTGGTTGGTTGGTTTTAATCTGTTTCCTCCTCATGCTTTAGGAACACCTGAAAAAATGGCAAAGGAAATTAAACCCAATAGGATAGTGTCTGGCCCTGAAACTAGGAGTACTGTGTCTGTTTTAATGTCTTTACTTTAAAAGTCAAAGGGGAAAATGTGAAAAGATGTTCCCCTTTTGCACAACTGTGAAGTGTTTGAATGAGTCTATAATATGCTGCAGCACAGTGTCCAAAAACTGAGTAATGGCACCACCTGGACACTCAAGTCTGACTCATTTGTAAGGCATTTCTTGCTTCCATTGGAAGGAACTTATCTCTTCTAAGTACAGAAAGTACTGTTTCTAACTCAGGAAGGGAATGACGTTGCTTTGACCTATTATCCAGCTGCCCGGAGAGTAGCTCACACACAGGTCTGAGACTGTTCTCTCAAGCAAAAGGAAGCTTTGCATGAATTGCTCATTCATAATTCCAGCATCATTAAATCAAGCTCTTCCTCTGTGCTGTTGTTTTGTTACTCCTCAGTACTAGCAAAGAAGCCAAGTTTAGCTAAGGCTAAGACAAACAAGATAACTTTGTACTCCAACCTGTGGTTCAGTTAGCTTTCAATACTGGTCTGTCTTACAGTAAGATCCTGGGTGAAGGAAAGATGAATAGTGTATGTGTTAAATGTTAAGGCTCATGTGTCTCCCTCAGACTGAAAGGGATCTGTACTACCTTTTCCCCTTCTGCTCTGTGTTATCTAGTACCTTTTTTTTCCTCATGCACAAGAACTCAGGATAGAATCACTCCACATACTCAAAAAAAGAAAGTACATAGAAAGAAAAGATGTCAAATAAAAATCCACAGAAAAACAAGAGTGCTCTTCTGTATTCTATGAAGAAAAATGATTTACAGGACATCTGTATGTACAACAGCAGGTCTTGACATTCACATCAAAAAGATGACCTGATCTTGTCATTTATTTTCCCCAGATGTGATCACAACTCAATTCATAAAGAAGAGGTTTTAGGAACCAAGATGAAGATCTCATGAGTAGCATAAAAAAAGTGCAGTAAGATGTTAATGTGCTATAGTTTGAGATTATTGGACATTTAAATGGAGCACCCAGTAACTGACAAATCAAATGGGATGATGGAATGCTCTTTCTTTATTTTCTATTTATTTGTTTATTAATAATTTGTCAGTATTTGCTGGTCTGTCTGGCTCAGTAAATACAGACTTCATCTGAAACAGTCAAACTGGTTTTGTAGGTCTTTTGTTTTTTGACTCCTGGCTAATGTCAAGTCTCACACACACACACACAAAATAAGATATTTAAGGGCTGGAACACCTCTTCTGTGTGGATAAACTGAGGGAGCTGCAGTTGTTCAGCCTAGAGAAAAGAAGACTCCAGGGGAACCTTACAGCTGCCTTTTCAAGTTCCATTATTCAGGTTATTACTTAAGTGATAAAAGATACAGGATACTGTGTGCACATGACAAAGCAAATAGTCATTCTAATGGTAGCTCTGCACTGAAATGCTATTTATTTATTTCTTTTGTCCTGTTAGCATCCTTGCCAGACATTTTCTATTTCTTTAGCCTTTTGTGGATGCAAGACACGTGCTAACATGTTCACCTCTATATAGAGAAGCACCTTAACTTTTTCAATACACAGGGAAAATGAATCCTTCCTGAGCTATAACGTATAAAAAGTGAAAAGAAATTCAGGTACCAAAAATTGTTTTAAAGAACAGAGCTCCCCCGGGTGAATAGACTAAACAGTGAGACAGTGCTAAATATATTGTGGAACTGAACAGATTTGCCTTATTCATTTGAAATATATATGCAGCCTATGTAAGCAGTTTTGTGAGCTGGATATATATTGAATGCCCCAGAAGGCAAATCATACCCTAGGCTGCATCAAGAGTGTGGCCACCAGGGCAAAGAGGGGATTCTGCCCCTTTACTCTTGTGAGACCCCCACTTCAAATACTGCATCCAGTTTTGTTGTCCTCGTCATAAGAAGGGCACAGAGCTCTTGGAGCAAGTTCAGAGGAGGGCTGCAAAGATGATCCAAGGGCTGAAGCATCTTTGCTATGAGGATAGGCTGAGGGAGCTGGGGTTGTTCAGCCTAGAGAAGAGAAGACTCCAGAAGGGACCTTAGAGCTGCCTTCCAATACCTGAAGGGATCCTGCAGGAAGGCTGCAGAGGGACTTTTCATCAGGGTGTCTTGCAATAGGACAAGGGAGAATGGTTTGAAGCTGAGGGAGAGTAAGTTTAGACTAGATCTTAGGAAGTTCTTCAGTATGAGGGTGGTGAGACTCTGGAATAGGTTGCTCAAGTAGGTTGTGTATGCCTCTTCTCTGGGAGAGTTCAAAGCCAGGTTGGACAAGGCCTTGAGCAGCTGTGTCTAGTTGAGAGGCATCCCTGCCCTAATTATCTTATATTTTCTCCTTTGTGTTGATCAACTGTAGTTTCAGTCAGAATTAATTCTAAAATTAATCCTTTAGGCTTTGATGTGTGAATGTTTTATATTAACCTTAACTTCTTTGTCTCGTAACAGCATTTTGTTTCATTACCTTCTGTTCAAAATCCCAAGCTTTACAGAAGTGCTGTTTCAAACTGTTATCCTCCTCTTTCTCTCCATTTCCTTTCTGTCTCTAGATCAGCATCTAGCTAAAGCTGATTTTGGAGAATTGTGCATTTTCTGCCACTTAATCCTCTAATTACATATTCCTTCGTATCCATTCCATTCATTTTATTACATCTGTCTTCTACACAACATTCTGCCTTCAGCAGTTTTCCTACAAGTCATTCCTTCAGAATTTTTGTAACTTAACTGTCAAGTCTTCTCCTTTTTCAGGTGAGTGCAAGGAGAAAGAAGTCCATTAGCTGCATTACATGGCCAGGATAAGAGTCAGACTTCAAGAAGTATTCTCATTCTAGTTTTCTGGTATTCTCCTTCTCTTCCTGGTTATTGGCAGACTGGGATTGTTAGAAGACAGTGTAGAGCAGGACAGCAGAGAAGCCATAGCTGAAAATAATATCTTCAGGGGCTCATTAGGAAGATGGAAAATCCTCCCTACAGCAGACTCAGAGCTCAGACAGATCTTTGGATTATGGAGCTTCCATCCCTCACAGAGGAATAACTTATCTAGTTTATGGAACTGGTGTACTTGTGTGAGGCAGAAGCTCTAAAAAGTGGACTGCTTCATTAAGTACTTTTGCTCATGATCTTGCAGGAATTCCAAAGTAAGCCCTTTTTTCTTCCAGGAGGAAGCTATATCTAACTTTAAGGGGAAATAACAAACAAATAAGCAAATAAATAAATGAAATATTAATTAAAAACAAAGGCCAAATAACCCCCAACCCCCCCAAAAAATAGTATGCCATTCTTACCCATTTTGAGCATTAAAGCTGAACTTTGGGATTTCTCTTTGCGTGTATACACACATATACCCAAAAAAAAAGATATAAAAAATTATCTATATATAATAGCATATCAATTTTATATAAAATTAAATATATTATGTTACATCTAATATACTATTTTATTAATAAGATATATTATTAAATATCATTATATATTATTTAATATATTGTATATAATGACTTATACATACATATATAAATATATAATACAAGATATACATCTATATACTATTTTATTAATAAGATATATTATTAAGTATCATTATATATTATTTACTATATTATATATAATGAATTATACATGCATATGTACATATATAATACAAGATGTACATCCATATAATATTTTATTAATAAGATATCTTATTAAATATCATTATATATTATTTAATATATTATATATAATGAATTATACATACATATATAAATATATAATACAAGATATGCATCTATAATAAATAAATATATAATATATTGCATATTATAAGTTATAATATATAAATATATATTATATATATGTGCATAAATCCATCAATCAATAAAATTATTTTGCCTCTTCATGGGGAAAAAAGAATTCTTCATCATTATTTCTGGCTATACTTTATCTGAGATCACAAACCCAGACTGGCCTCATCTAAGAAACACAGCTTTTGTATGTTGCTGCAGGGCCCACACAGTAACGATCAGATACTTAAGCAGCAAGCACAGATGATGCTATTTTGACTGTGTTGCCTCTGGTTACGGTAACTGCGGTGAGCCAAAATGTGTCAGTTTATGCCCAACATGAATTCTCGGTGAGAAGGTAGTATTTTACAGCATGGGAAAGGCTCTCAGTAAAAGGAAAGGCCTCTCAAAGCCCTTCAGCCGGCAACAGTGCACTACCAGAGCAGCTCAGTGCGTGTTAAGTTGTGCACTTCACTGTCAACCAGACTACAGGTCAAAAAAAACCACTGCAGCCCTTCTGATTTGCTAGCAGATCCTGTTTCCTTCCACTTTTATTCTCTGATGTTGCAGTCTCAGCACTGTGGTGTGTTGGAAGGAGCAATTTTAACACTAATAAGCAAACAGCAATAGACTGTGCAGAAGCTAAAAAAGCAGAGAGAGAGATGTTAGTCTCTACTTCCCATCAGCAGGACGATGGGCGGTCTTGGGAAGCAGAGCTCTCTAAGCTTTGCGGTTACTTGGGGGATAGATACCATGGACGAATCCCCACACTTCCTTCTTTTGCCAGTCTGAGTCAGCTGGCTCAGCTGTGTCCCCTCCCAAGATTTAGCTCACCTCTCAATGTAATCTTGGGGCAGGGAAATGTTGAAAGGACACAGCCTGGATACTGGATTCAGCCATAGCCAAAACACTGCTATGTTTTCAACTACTGCTGCAAAAACCACAGCACTAGAAAGATGCTGTGAGGAGAATGAACTCCAGCTCAACCCAACCCAATACAAGCACTTTTAAAATGAAGCCTAATTCTCTGCAAGCAGAAGCTTTAGAAATATGATGCAATCATTTATTGAACAGGCAAATAGCCAAAGTTTAACTATGGCAGGTTAAAAAAAAATCATATGTGCATGGCTCGAGGTGAGGAGAAAGTTCTTCACAGAGAGAGTTGTTCGCCATTGGAATGGGCTGCCCAGGGAGACGGTGGAGTCACCATCCCTGGAGGTGTTCAAGAGGGGATTGGACATGGCACTTGGTGCCTTGGTTTAGTAGCCATGAGGTCTTGGGTGACAGATGTGACTTGATGATCTTTGAGGGCTTTTCCAACCTCATTAATTCTATGATTCTATGACAAGTGTAACCTATTAATTGGTTAACAGACCCGCAAGTCTATAGGAAGGATCACAGAATCATAGAAAAGCTTAGGCTGGAAGGGATCTTAGACATCATCTACTACAACCTCCCCACCATGGTCACCATGCCTTTCAACTAGACTCAACTGCTCAAGGTCTCATCCACATGGTTTTAAACATCCCCAGTGGGGAAGGATCCACAGCCTCCCTGAGCAACCTGTTCCAGAGTCTCACCACCCTTGTACTGAAGAACTTCTTCCTAAGATCCAGTCTAACCTTCCTCTCCTTCAGATTCAAACCATTCCCCTTTGTCCTATTGCTAGTCACCCTTATGAAAAGTCCCTCTCCAGGCTTCCTGTAGGATCCTTTTGGGTACTGGAAGGCAGCTCTAAGGTGCCCCTAGAGCCTTCTCTAGGCTGAACAACCCCAGCTCCCCCAGCCTATCCTCATAGCAGAGTTGTTCCAGCCCTGGTTTGGGCTCACTCCAACAGCTCTTTGTCCTTCTTATGCTAGGAACACCAGAACTGGATGAAGTATTTGAGGTGGGGTCTCACAAGAGCAGAGTAAAGGGGCAGAATCCCCTCTCTTGCCCTGCTGGCTGCACTCCACTTGATGCAGCCTATCCACCTGATGTCCCAGATGCTGGCATTCACATAAGAATCTTTGGGTTAGCTGACAGAGACATAAAAATTCATGTAGGCAGACAAATTGCTCCATTGCAGAGGAGGCTTGTGTGAATTGTTAATTTCAGTCCACAGACTCTGCTGTGCTTATGAGCAATTAGTTTGAGGCAGGAATATAGACAGGCAAGCATGCTGGGCATGAATCTCTCTCGGCATACCTGTTCTGGTACAGTATTTGAGCAGGATAATGTTGGCCTCTCAGAACAGTACATTGCTTATTTGTGCTGTAATGAATGTACTTATTTGAGGCCACTGAGGAATTCTTACTTTTTCTGGACATAGAGGCAGAGTGGCAAGCTTGGAAATGTTCCTCTCCCCACATTAACTGTGTGATATGGAAGAGCTCTCGCCCATGTTTGTTGCCAGAGGTGTCTGAGTTGTCAGTGAACACCCATGCTCAGCTTTTTCTTCAACAAAAGTAAGAAAACAAACTCTCAGCTTAAGCTGCTTGCTGAGTGGGTCCAAGCAATTCAGGAACAACACTTTAGACCATTAAAGGCTTTCACTGCCAGTTCAGTTCAACATACCCTGCTGCAAGCAGCTGGCACTTAGCATCACCATGCCCTGACTGACAGTTTAAACAGAATATGCAGCGCTGAGCCACATTATAAAGAAAAATTCTTTCATATAAAGGAAATCTTAATCAGGCTAACAAAATCTGGCCTGTGAATGTGTTAATATTTCCAAATTAGTACTATTTGGCTGTTGTCAAATAAGTGTTTGCATTTGGTAACAGAAACAACTATTTGCATTTCAAAATGAAGATGTGAAAGTAATGCTCTAAATAGAAGATACAGCAACTTGGATTAATAAGGAGTTCTAGCACTGACATACCCTATGACTTTACATAAGGCATTTCACTCATGTTTTCCAAAGGTAAAGCACAGTTAAAGGTATTTTTCCATCTACAAATTGAAAGAACAGCATGATAGTGAAGTGTTATCACACGTGCACAGTCTTTTAGGACATATGGCAATGACTGCATAGGTTTTACTCACCTTGGATAGCTGATATCTCAGGGACAATTTGAAGGAAAGTGTTTGGAAATAAAGGTTTAGGAGGAAAAGCAATTCCAGTCACAGCAAGCACGGAAGTAAATTAGCATTCAAGTCAAAATTAAGCCTGATATATAAGCTTCTAGTTTCAAAGTAGAGTACCTGTTAAGCAGCAGTTATGATAAAGGAAGGCAACATAAATATTTGTTGCAAAACTTCTTTCCTATTTTGAATAACATAGCCTTCAGTCTGAAGAGCAAAGGTGCACAGTTATATTCACTCTCGTGCCACAAAAGCAGAGATATGCAGACACACAGTCACACACACACACCAATTGAGACTTCCAATTAATTTCTTACAGCCTTATGAAAATGCTTTTCTGTTTAGTCTCATTATTTTATTGCCTTTTTTTTAAAGAACATTGATTAATATAGCTAGTGGAAAATCACCAGACTGAGCTGCTTGTGAGGAAAACACTGTAACCGATATCTTTGTCAAGTTCTCTCTGCTGCTGCCGCCGCTTCAGCTGTCAAAGTCAGTGGTGCACTGCAGCACTGAAGGTAATTTCCATTTAGTGGTAAAAACTGTTTTGCTCGATTTTTATTTTTTTTGCCCCCATTTTTTTTGGTGTTTTTGCCTTCTTTGCCTTTTGCCTTCTTTGTCTTTCTGTTTGCCCCCTATCCATCTACCACCACTCAGATGTCGCTGGCACCCTTACATTTACCACAGCCCAGCGATTCCTCTCCACCTCCATGACATGCCTGTAGCACAAGTGCTGATGATGCATTATATGCCCAGCACTTTTGTCGCAGAGACATTCCTCCACAAAGCACAGCCTAGGGGCAGCTGCTGGTTCACAGCCACTCTCTTCTGTTGCAGTTATTCAGTTTGATTACATGTTGATGATAAGCTATTAAAAAGCACTCATGCAGGTCTTTTTATTTACCAACAATCATGGCATTCTTTTTTTTCTTCTTTTTTTCCCCCTGTTTGGATTACTCACTATGAGAGCTCTAATTATCATAACATGTAAGTTTATTAGTCCCTGGGAAGTCAATAACACCTTTTGCTTCCTTGTTTAGCTGGTGGGCAATAGCATTAATCACCTGCATTGAAATGTTAAACTTTTTTGGTAGTTAAGAATGCATATATTAGGCTGGGTGTTAGGAAGAAGTTCTTCACAGAAAGAGATTGGCCATTGGAATGTGCTGCCCAGGGAGGTGCTGGAGTCACCATCCTTGGAGGTGTTTAAGAAGAGATTGGATGAGGCACTTGGTGCCATGCTTTAGTTGATTAGATGGTGTTGGTTGATAGGTTGGACTTGATGATCTCTTTTCCAACCTGGTTGATTCTATTCTATTCTATTCTATTCTATTCTATTCTATTCTATTCTATTCTATTCTATTCTATTCTATTCTATTCTATCCTATCCTATCCTGTCCTATCCTATCCTATCCTATCCTATCCTATCCTATCCATTTCTATTCTATTCTATTCTATTCTATTCTATTCTATTCTATTCTATTCTATTCTATTCTATTCTATCTATGCCATGCCATGCCATGCCATGCCATACCATTCCATTCCATTCCATTCCATTCCATTCCATTCCATTCCATTCCATTCCATTCCATTCCATTCCGTCTTAGCTGATGTAAGCAGGTTTGAAATTGAATGTATGGGAGGGTTTGGGAGGGTATTTTTCCAATATGCATTAATGCATCATTGGAAGTGGGTTAAGTAGTAAAACCAAATTTTCAGATCTTAAAAAGGACCTCTCTTTTCCTGCCCCCCTTCTGCCATCTGTGAATCTAATTGTAGACCAGAAAAATAAAAAGAAACAAAACAAAAAAAAAAAAAAAAAAAAAAAAACCACAGAAATAAATCTGAGAGGTTGTTAAAGTGTTTGGATTAATTAATTCATTAATGCAAACATCACAGAATCACAGAAGCATTCATGCTGGAAAAGACTCTCAGGATCACCAAGTCAAACTGAGAACCCTGCTCTACAAGGATCAACCCTAAACCATATCCCAAAGCACCATATCCAAACGAGCCTTAAACACAAATGTATCTACATTAATCATAGTGTTGCTATAATAAAAGCTCAGAGGAAGTGAAAGAAACAAAGAAATCATACTCAAACCCTCACGTTCTCTAAACAGCATGTCCCTGTCTTTTAAAATCTATTTAGAAACAGCAGAGTGATAAAAATGCATGCACAAATCCCACAGGTTTAGGTCTTATACTGATGAATTGACCAGATATGAAAGAATTTGAAAGGAATTCTGGTGGGCAAGACGAAGCTGAAAACCAAAATAAAGCATCCCATTTATTTAGCTAGTGCCACTCAGTATGTGGTAGAGTCAGGGAAAACATCAAACAGGCCCTCTATGTTGTATAAAGACAGCATTCGGAACTGGCTCCCTTGATTTACTGCTGTGTGAACTAAAGTAAATGCCACTTTTCAACTTCTTAGAGACTTCTCTGCCTTTAAAATGGGAGTAAAAAGAAGAGGAAGGAAAATGGTGCAGGACTATAAAATGATCTCACACTGAAAGCTATGTTACAGATGTGATAGAAAGTGAGGGCAATAACACAGCCAGAATCTTAGTGATAGGGTAAAAAAACCTGAAGTGTTAAAAAATGCTAAAACAAAACAAAACAAACAAACAGAAAATAACAAAACAAAAAAATAAACCACCCAAAACTAGTAAAATCTGCAAGTGATTCAGAACTTAAGTCTTCATCTTGAACACATAAAACTGCTGGATTTGGGAAACGAATGTAGCACTTATAAGGCTATCACAGCACTGCAGATGTTTTATTTAACAAATAAAATGCCCTGTTGGTGTAGCCTATAGCACCTTGGCTTGGTTTAATTATGTCTTTTAGATAAGAACTGTAAGCCTAAGTCCTGGGTTTAGGCTAAAATCTCCCAGTCATATGTGTTGAATAATACATGAGGTAAAAATACATCAGTTGGTGCAGAGATGATTCTTTTATGGTGAAATCCCATGGCTTCTCAAAGTGAAATGAGGAAAAAACTATGCCACATAGTCAATGGACTTCTTGGAATGGCAAAGTGAAATAATAATAGCCACAACAACTGCAATCACAGAATCAGGGAATTTTTTGACTTTGGAAGAGGCTTGAAAGATCATCTAGTTCCAATGCGCTTGCGGGGGCAACTTTCTTTGTACCAGGTTGCTCAAAGCTCATCCAAGCTGGTCTTGAACAATTCCAATGAGGGAGGCATCCACAACTTCTCTAGGAAACTAATCATAATACTATGTCTTAAGAAGGACATTAAGACACTTGAGTGTGTCCAGAGAATGGATAAGGCACAAGCCTTGTGAGGAGAGGCTGAGGGAGCTGGGGTTGCTTAGCGTGGAGGAGAGGAGGCTCAGGGGAGATGTTATTGTTCTCTACAACTACCTGAAGGGAGGTTGCAGCCAGGTGGGGGTTGGTCTCTTCTCCCAGGCATCCAGCAGCAGAACAAGAGGACACAATCTCAAGCTGTGCCAGGGAACATCTAGGCTCGAGGTGAGGAGAAAGTTCTTCCCAGAAAGAGTAACTGGCCATTGGAATGTGCTGCCCAGGGAGGTGGTAGAGTCACCAACCCTGGAGGTGTTCAAAAAAGGATTGGGTGTAGCTCTTGAAGCCATGGTTTAGCTATCATGAGGTGTTAGGTATTAGGTAATAGTTTGGACTTGATGAACTCTGAGGTCTTTTCCTTCCTTGTTGATTCTGTGATTCTATTGTATGATTTTACGATTCTATTCTGATAATAATAATTACTATTATTATTATTAATGCAGGAATGCAATTTTAATTAGTACAAATATTTAGATGTTAAAGCAACTTAGCTCAGTAGAAGTGCAAGTCAGTTCTTCCATAAATCCAGTTTTATGCATACAGGTCTCCTCTCACAACATATAAGAAGGAAGTGAAGGAAACTGGAAGATGAAGATTACACAAAGAAGAAAAAATCCTTAAAAGTTCCATTGTCAAGTTGCTCCTGAAAATCCTCCATAATCTTGAGTCTCAGACCAGATCTTTAATTGAAGCCCATAGTTACCACCTCTTTTATGGATATTTTCAGAAGACATTCACAAAATACCTAAACACCTTTCAGGTTAAACATTCTGCCATCTAAAAGTCAGTGGCTGCATTGATTCTTCCTGGCTGCTTTTTTTGGTTGTTTTTTTTTTTTTTTTTTGTATCTTGATTACAAAATAGTCTAGCTGCTCTGCCAAGTGGAAGAAAGAAAAGCCATTACTGAAATGTCACTCTGACCCCCATTCAAAGAATCAAAGACTTTTCAAAGAATCAGGTCTTGAAGGAAACCCAAAGATGATCAGCCTTTGATTAATGCAGTTTATTTCCTCCTCTTGAAAGAGCTGGAGCCCTAGCAGAGGTAATGGACTGCTTCTGTTACTGTGCATCTGCAACATCCAGTAGGTTTGAGATGAATACTGCCAGTACAAATGGACTGGCACAAAAGCTCTGTCAGCCAATTCAACGTTCTTATCTCTTTTTATACATGACTGAGATATTAACGGGCAGCAGGGAGAAGGTAGATGGTCCACACAAAGTCCTGCGGTGTCACAGCTGTGATATAGGCTGGGAGTTATTTGACATATTTATAGAATTCAGCATAGAGCACTTTGCCAAAGGATGAGAACTTAATGGCTTGTATGGATTCAGTTGCAGGTATATACTTTTAGCCCACTGGGAAAAAAAAATATGGATAAAAATATCTTTTACTTTTAAATTAAAGGATTTAAACAAAACAGATTTCTCCTCCAGCATTCTGGAATTAAATTCAGAACAGTCTAAGTTTAGGGTTTTATTACCAGATCTGTTCTTTTACTTTGTACTGGAGCAAATTAACAGAGGCTTTCTTAGCTGTCTATTGTTCACCTCCTCAAATTTGTTACCTCACAGCGCAGGTAGTCAGATTAATTGCTGCTTCTAACAACTTTTACATTCTTTCCTTAATTTTATGTTTCTTAGGTGATGGTTAGTTTAAAAATGTGATTGAATGTCTATTGTAATAGACTTCTGGCTTCTTTGTTCCAGGTGACCACTTTCAGAGTAGAGAGACTGTAAGGGATTCCTATTTACTTTCATTTATATGGTGGAGTGAATGTTACTTAATGCCACTCTCTAATTCTCTCCAAAGTAATCTGTGTATAGTGGCACTCTTAAATAAGCCATAGCCTTCAATATTCTGAAGCTTATATAGGGAAAAAGGGGACCAACAAGTAATATGAAAGGAACTTAAATGACTGTTGGTCCATAAAATGTAAATAAAATGTTACATAAATTAAATGTACATAAATTAAGCACATAATCCCACAAAAATGTAGGCTGACATAATCAATGACAAGATGTTAATTATTGAGGCCCCATCCCTGGAGGTGTTTAAGATCAGGCTAGATGAGGTTCTGGCCAGCCTGACCCAGTGTGAAGTATGGGGGCGTGGCATGGGGGGTGGAACTAGATGATCCTTGTGGTCCCTTCCAACCCTGATTGATTCTATGATTCTATAGTAACAAGGTGTTAATTACTGATGCACTCCTTTGAGTTCAGGTTATTGTAAAATATATAAAAAGACATTGGAGTATCTAATGGATGTTTTGGGGGTACAAGCAGATAACTGAGTAGTTAGATAGCCAACAGACTCTTTAAGGACCTTGCATGCTCTTGGTGATTTCTTGGTCTACATCCATCCAAGATCTCCAGTATCCCTTGCTTCAGCAGCTTTGCAGGCAGTGACAGCTCACTGTAGTTCATAGAGATTTACACTGCTGAGCCACTGGGGAGGGACTTTTAGGGGTTGGGTAGTGACAGAACTAGGGGGAATGGGTTCCAGCTAGAGGAGGGGAGATTTAGATTAGACATTAGGAAGAAATTCTTCCCCATGAGGGTGGTGAGACACTGGAACAGGTTGCCCAGAGAGGTGGTGGAGGCCTCATTCCTGGATATTTTTAAGGCCAGGCTGGATGTGGCTCTGGGCAACTTCCTCCAGTGTGAGGTGTCCCTGCCCATGGCAGGGGTTGGAACTAAATGATCTTTGAGGTCCCTTCCAACCCTGACAATTCTGTGAGTCTGAGCCAACAGGCTTTGGAGAACAGGATTGCTCCTGTGGCGAGGATGTAATAAGGAAAAAGTATGACTATCATGTTTGCATAAGATTTGAAGAGGAGCAGGCTGTGCACCAACAATTATGCCCAGTTCACTTAACTGTAGCCTCTCACTGCTGCCAATATGATCCCGTCTGGGGAAACAGAGTAGTTTGAATAAGGAAACTTTGTAGCCTTATAGAATCATAGAATCAATAAGGTTGGAAAAGACCTCAGAGATCATCAAGTCCAACCTATTACCTAATACCTAACACCTCATGATTAACTAAACCATGGCTATGTAATAAAAAGTTTTCATGTTCTAGAGATTAATTAGTCTGTCTGAAATAGGACTTTCTGCTCAGAAGGAAAAGTCATAATCTCCCAGGAATTTTCATTAATATAGCTTAGCATTATGTCTGATATTTTGAGCTGATCCTTGCAAAAACAGGGTTGGAATAGTGACAACACTCTTGTCTAAGAAAATGTCACCATGCTACACTATGGTGAAGAGATCAGCTGCTTGATAAAACTCATCATCAAAGGTTTTGGAAACAGAATTAGCAAAACACAGATATTTTAAGCGGAAACAGAACCACACAAAACAAAAGAACAGCTTACACTGTGATTTGTACCATCAGCACTTCCATGTCAGCTAAAATGCATACTGAAATACACAGAATATTGATGGAAAGGTTCTGTATATAGCTCCACTGGGAAAAATCTCTCCTTAAAACTTAAATACATAACTTTGGCTTTGTGTCATGCGAGATCAATAGTGGATATCAATCTTCAGGGCAATAAAAACCAAATGAAGAGCATCCTCAGGACCCTACTCAGCTCTCTTGCTGCCAGTAACTACAACTTATGGCAATAACCATTTGGTAAGTTTTGTGTGCAACAACAGAATTTTGTTTTACATTTATTACTTCAAATATTCCAGAAAACTACTTAGAAGCATGGAATGTGCATGCAATGCAATATGTCTAAAGTTTGGTCCTTGTTGCTGTTCAGCTTTATTTACAATAAAAATAAATGCTTTTTTGTTTGGTTTTTTTAATGTGTTTCTGTAAACTTCAGCATTTTGCAAAGGAGTAGGAATGTGAGATCTAAATTCCACTCAGTACTGTATGATGCAATTTGTTGGCTTGGACTTAAAACACAGGCTTCAATGTCTGGCCACATGTGGAAGCAAGAAAATTAGAAATTTAAGGAATGTGTTTGCATTGGGATGTTCACAGGATCACAGGATGTCAGGGGTTGGAAGGGACCCAAAGAGATCATCAAGTCCAACCCCCTGCCAGAGCAGAACCACACAATCTAGCTCAGGTCACAGAGGAATGTGTCCAGAATGGCCTTGAAAGTCTCCAGAGAAGGAGACTCCACAACCTCTCTGGGCAGCCTGCTCCAGTGCTCTGTGAGCCTCACAGTAAAGAAGTTCCCCCTTGTGTTGAGGTGGAACCCCTGGGCTGCAGCTTACATCCATTGCTCCTTGTCCTATCCCAGGGAGCAAGTGAGCAGAGCCTGTCCCCTCCCTCCTGACCCCCAGCCCTCAGATATTTATAAACATTCATTAAATCCCTTCTAAGTGTTCTCTCAGCCTCTCCTCAGCAGGCAGTGCTCCAGTGCCCTAATCATCCTCATAGCCCTCCACTGGACCCTCTCCAGCAGATCCCTGTCCCTCTTGAACTGGGGAGCCCAAAACTGAACACAGCACTCAAGATGAGGTCTCATCAGGGCAGAGTAGAGGGGGAGGAGAACCTCCCTGGATCTGCTGGACACACTCTTGTTAATACACCCCAGGATCCCATTGGCTTTCTTGGCCACCAGGGTACATCGCTATCCCATGGATAACTTGTTATCCACCAGCACTCCCAGGTAACTAATTGATGACTCCCAGGCTGTCTGATTGATGTCTCCCAGTCATAAATGAGACATCATCTTTTGAATCTAGTTTTTAGCAGGGAACAGATCTTTTCAGATATGTGAGCTATGATGGTCAGTTCCTGTGCCACCAGTTGTCATCACAAACTGGTGATGCTTTTATAGATTCTGACAGTTACATCCACCAAATGTGCTCCAAACAGATGGATAAATGAATCTGTGATGACTGAAGTCAAATAGATATGTATTAGAACACCAACATATGCAAATATTGCTGTAATGAAGAGCAAAGATTCAACATTAAAGAACCTTACTCTTTTACATTTAAATTTATGACTACAGTAAATGAAGCAAAACTTTGTAACCAAATTTATGTGCAATACATTTGCATAGTCATGGAGTTAGCTCCTGACTTCCTCCATGTAGTATTTTAGCACTCATATTTAATGGCTCAAATTGACAGTTGCTAAAGAAATATTAAATGTTATACAACCCACCTAAAGATGATTTAGTGAAATGCAATTCATGGCCATGAAGAAACTAGTTTTGGTTCTCTGCAATAAAGAATGTGATTACTCAGTGCTTCAGGAGTTTTCCCAAAGTTACAAGTCTTACCAGCTAGTATCTTTTATAGGATTTAATTGCTAGTGAAACAGAGAATATTCAAGTTCAGGATGCTTAATGCCCAGTAGATTTTCTTCCTTAAAGTGCAGGTATGGAAGATAACTGTTCCGTTTTAAAGATTGAATCTTTCACACTGTTTCACAGTGTCACAGTACATTAGAGGTTGGAAGGGACCTCCAGAGATCATCAAGACCAACCCTTCTGCCAAAGCAGGATAACCCAGGGTAGTCCTCACAGGAATGCATCCAGATAGGTTTGCAAGTCTCCAGAGAAGGAGACTGCACAATCTCTCTGGGCAGCCTGCTCCAGTGCTCCATCACTCTCACTGTAAAGAAGTTTCTCCTCATGTTGAGAGGAAACCTTCTATGTTCAAGCCTATACCTACTGTTCCTTGTCCTATCATTGTGCAGCACTGAAAAGAGCTTGCCCCCCTCCACTTGACACCCACACCTCAGATATTTATACACATGAGAGTGGTGAAGCCCTGGAATGGGTTGTCCAGGGAGGTGGCTGGGGCCCCGTCCCTGGAGGTATTTAAGCCCAGGCTGGATGAGGCTCTGGCCAGCCTGATCTAGTGTGGGGTGTCCCTGCCCATGGCAAGGGGGCTGGAACTAGATGGTCCTTGTGGTCCCTTCCAACCCTGACTGATACTATGATACTATGATACTATGATACTATGATACTATGATTGCTTCTATGAAAAGACAAGAAGCTTCAAAGAAAGCTTTGATGACTTGTTTAGTCATTGGAACTCTCAGAAATCATGAAACTATGTATAAGGGATTCTGATAGTTCTGATCCTGTTCTAAATACCCTTCATAGGGGAGCAGAAAGGTGTAGGAACCAGACCTCCCAGTGAAGCCCTGCCACTTCATTACAAGGTACTCTACCAGAACAGAAAGCTTATCAAGTAGATGTGGCCATTTCTCAGCTGGCTAAGAAATCTTGAACTAAGTTTGATGAAAAAGCAGAAAAATGCATTTGTTTTATTCACTGTTTGGTGCTAATGAGGCCTAATCTCAACCACACAAGAGTACTTTCAGAATATGCTTTGTCTGTCAAGTATTATGGAGATCTTGAGAGCCTGAGAGCTAGCTCACCCTTCTTTACCAAAGACAGTTTGAAGCCTTATGAGACTGAACACTGCATTTATGGACTGAACTGTCAAGTATGTGAAGGACATTTTAGGGTGTTGGGTAGTGATAGGAATAGGGGGATGGGTCCAAACTAGAGGATGAGAGATTTAAATTAGACCTTAGGGAGAAGTTCTTCCCCATGAGGGTGGTGAGACCCTGGAACAGGTTGCCCAGGGAGGTGGCAGAAGCCTCATCCCTGGAGGTTTTTAAGGCCAGGCTGGATGTGGCTTTGGGCAACCTGATGTAGTGTGAGGTGTCCCTGCCTATGGCAGGGGGTTGGAACTGGATGATCCTTGGGGTCCATTCTAACCCTGACAATTCCATTATACCATCATTTCAGGAGCAGTGTTTCAGTTCCTAATTCAGGGGAGGTGCTTTTAAACTATTTTTTAGAGACATATTCAATTTTAGTCGTATTTTGCATCAATGTTATCAAAATGATGCAATTCTGCTTCATCTTGGGTTTATAGTCTTTTATAAGAACTGTGGTTCTCCCTGAAAAGTCTGTTTGGGACACAGTGCTTGCATTTCTCAATGCCTTGGTAAATATGGCAAGTGCTTTAGCACTTGGTATGTGTTTGAGTGATTCAGGGCAGCCTTCTCTAAGAGGACACTCACTTTCATGATTACTTCAGCCTTGGTTTCTGCAGCTGTGCCCTCATTGTCTGCAGTTAGACACAATGAAATTCTTTCTCATCCATGAAATTTCTGGTCTTTTTATTAGAGCTGAATTTTCATTCTGCTTACTACTCCACCTATTTTAGGAAGACAGTGCACCAAAACCCTAACATTTGCCCTAAACAAATGTTGATTAATATACACCAGGAAATTTGTGCATTGGAATATAGGGGTTTGCTGACTTCCCAGAGAAGAATCAGATTAATTACTGTAGTTTTCTCTGCACAGAAAGGAGACTTACTCATGCTCTCTTCATCTGTGTATCCTTGCTTTATATCCAGATTAGAGACTCAACTGTTACACTCAAGATTACTCTATTTTTCACATGACTCAGGTGTTTGTTAGAAAAGCACTGGATGAATTTGACTTTATTCTGCTCTGGTGAGACCTCACCTGAGTACTGCATCCAGGTCTGGAGCTTTCAGTATAGGAAGGACATGGACCTGATGGAGACGGCCCAGAGGAGGGCCATGAAAATGATCAGGGGGTTGAAGCACCTCCGCGATGAGGACAGGATGAGGGAGCTGAGGTTGTTCAGCCTGGAGAAGAGGAAGCTCCAGGGAGAAACAATAGCAGCCTTCCAGCACCTGAAGGGGGCCTACGAGAAGGATGGGAAGAGGCTATTTATAAGGGCCTGGAGTGACAGGATGAGAGGCAATGACTTCAAACTAGAGAAGGGCAGATTTAGGTTGGATATCAGGAAGAAGTTCTTCACTCTGAGGGTGGTGGAACACTGGAACAGTTTGCCCGGGGAGGTAGTTGAGGCTCCTTCCCTGGAGATATTCAAGGTGAGGCTCAACAAAGCCCTGGGCAACCTCATCTAGCAGGGGATGTCCCTGCTGACTGCGGGGAGCTCAGACTGGATGACCTTTGGAGGTCCCTTCCAGCCAGGACCATTCTGTGATGCTATGCAACTGATTTTGTAGGTCAGGTTGTTTTATGAAAATGAAATGAACAGTTCTTTAGAAAATATTAATAACAGCAACATCTCAATGTTTATCTAAACCTGGTTGTGATTCACAATCCATTATTTTACGTGGCATATATGATAAAAGAATTATGTGTATGAGATAGATAGATAGATAGATAGATAGATAGATAGATAGATAGATAGATAGATAGATAGACAGACAGACATATATAAAATTACAGAACTGCTAGAATTAACCAGGTTGGAAAAGACCTTTGAGATCATCCAGTCCAACCTATCACCCAGCACCATCTAATCAACTAAACCATGGCACTAAGTGCCTCATCCAGACTCTTTTTAAACACTTCCAGTGATGGTGACTCTTTTTAAACACTTCCAGTGATGGTGACTCCACCACCTCCCTGTGCAGCACATTCCAGTGGCCAAAATGTACATAACAGAACTAGTCCAAAAATCATAGAATCACAGAATCATAGAATCATAGACTCAATAAGGTTGGAAAAGACCTCAGAAATCATCAAGTCCAACCTATCACCCAACACTTCATGACTAACTAAACCATGATTACTTCAATGATTACTTCAATGGTTACTTTGGAACTAATTCTCTAACTAGGCATAGATGATAATCAATTCCAGACCTACCAGACCTAATGCTAAGAAACTCCATATTGTATTTTGCTATTTAGAGATGTCTTGGTATTTAGATTCTGGTTCAAATGAATCCTACTATTAAATGGCCAATTTAACCTAGCTCATCATGGAAGTGTTAATTTGCTCATTCAAAGACCAATAATTGTTGGGTAGTTTAAAACAGTGTCTCGGTCTGGAGAGGGAAAGAGACTCAGTTCTTTTGAATGTTCCCATGTTGTGAAATGAGAGGCATAAACCAGGCCAAAATATCAACACCTAGGCTATTTATTACATGAATAAAGTGGATGGATCAGAAAGGAGAGAGAGAAAATAGAGGGGGAGGGAGAGAGGAGAGAGAGAAGAGGAAAGGAATTATATTACCACACACCTCACACACACCACCCCCCCCGCAAGACAGATGAGTCTGTGGAGGAAAGGTGCTGCAGGAGGTGTTGGGTCTGTAGAGGAAGGGTGCTGAGGCTTTGGCTGTAGCAGAGATGTGGTCCTCTGGCAGCTTCTTCAGCTCCAGGAGTTGCAGCAGGTGGAACTTAGGACACGGAGAGAGGGTTCTGCTGCTTCTTCCAGTCTCCATGGCCTCTTTTGTTCGGAGCAGCATTGTCCCAGGCTTTTCCTTCTCTCCTGCTTTCCTTCTCAGCGGCATTGTCCTTCTCCTGTGTTTTTCTTCATCTGTGTTTTTGGTTCTCCGTTTTTCTTCTGCTGAGCCAGTAGTTGCTCAAGTCTTTTATACAGTTTTTTAGTCCTCAGCTATGTGTCGAAGTACTGTCCCTCAGGAAATCAGGGGCCAGGAAATCATCCTTAGGTAAGTATCCAGGTATCGTTCCCCAGGAAATCTTTCTGTGGATTCCTGTGTGTTTGGGCAGGGGTCAGGATGGGGGGGGGGGAAAGGGCTCTGCTTCCTCCTTCTCCATCTACCTGCCCAACACTCATTACACCTCAGGAAACAAGTGGTGAATGCATTGTCTCACCATCCTCCCTTTCCAGGGTACTTGATGGGTGGAGATTATCTTGTCTTATGCATACTCCCAAAGGTGGCCTCGGTCCATTGTTGTGAGGCCAGCTGTGGTCCAGTGAGCAATGTTATCTTTGCACTTGCCAAGAGTCCCTCCAGTGGCTCTGCCCAACACACATCAGCTATTGCCTGGGCAAACAGCAAGTGATTTTATCTTTGTTGAGTCACACCAGGAGAGACAAGCTTTTGGTCTCTCACAAACAGTCATGTAACTTTATGAGACTGAACTTCATGTGACCTTACTGTAGACATATGGTCACAATAATAAAAAAATTAAATATTAAAAAAGAAAAGAAAGCAGTTTTAAACTGCAGCTGTTTCACTTCAGCCTTTTCCAGTCAGTAATTCCCTCCACCACCACCACCACCAATTTGCAGTATGTTAAATCTCATTAATAAACCATAAGTATAGTGTTCACTTGGCATTCTTCTCTCCTGCAAAAAGCTTGACAATTAGGAGAAAGAAAATTCCTACAGACCAAAGGAAACTCTTTTCAGCTGGCACACGCCAAGCTCTGTGGCAAGATCCCGCCAGACACCTCCTTTGGGAGTATATATGATATGTTATTCTGCCTTAAAAATCTATCTAAAAGATAACTGGAATTCATTACAATTATCATAGAATCATAGAATCAATAGGGTTGGAAAAGACCTCAAAGATCATCAAGTCCAACCTGTCACCCAAGACCTCATCATGGCAGCAAGTGCCACGTCCAATCCCCTCTTGAACACCTCCAGGGATGGTGACTCCACCACCTCCCTGGGCAGCACATTCCAATGGCTAACAACTCTCTCTGTGAAGAACTTTCTCCTCACCTCGAGCCTTGAACTTCCCCTGATGCAGTTTGAGACTGTGTACAGTGTTCTCAATGAGGGTATGATTTTTGCACGTGTTTTCTTCATCTGATGTTTCCTTTCTGACTGATGTGCTCTTTGTAAATGTTTAAGAAGGTGCATCACAAGCAAAAAATATGTCAAAAAGTAAGTATCACAGACTGTAAATAAATTGCCTTCCTAGAAGGGAGTCTGAGATGTTATTAGTACTCTCTCTCTTCAATCCAGTATACATGTGCAAGGGACCCAAAGAGAACTTCTAGTCCAACCCCCTGCCAGAGCAGGACCATACAATCTAGCTCTGGTAACAGAGGAACACATCCAGACAGGCCTTGAAAGTCTCCAGAGAAGGAGACTCCACAACCTCTCTGGGCAGCCTGTTCCAGTGCTCTGTGACCCTCACAGTAAAGAAATTCCCCCTTGTGTTGAGGTGGAACCTCCTGTGCTGCAGCATACATCCATTGCTCCTTGTCCTATCCCGGGGAGCAAGTGAGCAGAGCCTGTCCCCTCCCTCCTGACCCCCAACCCTCAGCTATTTCTAAACATTTATTAAATCCCCTCTCAGTCTTCTCTTTTCCAGACTAAAAAGCCCCAGGTCCCTCAGCCTCTCCTCACCAGGCAGTGCTCCAGTCCCCTAATCATCCTCATAGCCCTCTGCTGGACCCTCTCCAGCAGATCCCTGTCCCTCTTGAACTGGGGAGCCCAAAACTGAACACAGACTGCATGTGATTTCCTACCCAGCTGGTTGATAAATAGAATTCCTTTCTGCCTCTCTTTCCTGGTAATCACCACTCAGACTTGTATATAGTTGGTATAGGAAAGGTAGAATGTAATCACTCATTCAAATTCATTCACTTGATGATCTCAGAGGTCTTTTCCAGCCTCAATAATGCTGTGATTTGGTGATATCTACATTTCATTAAAACTCAAACTTCAATAAATTAGAAAATATTTTTCTTTAGAAAATGTTGCTTGTACTCCAAAGTTTTCCCTTTGTGGCGCAGAAGACAAGAACAGTCTGATGGTGCCATGGTCTAGTCATGGGGTCTGTGGTGACACTGGCGATACTCTGATACTGTGATACTGTGAGATATTCCACTGATGTATGCCCAAAGTACTTTTTCATGTCTTTTCTTGCAGGTCCAAAACTCAAGGCCCATGAAATCTATTGGTTATTATGTTTTAAGATTATTCATGAAATGTAACAGAAAAACAAGAAAACAAACAAGTTGTCAGTGGAAGCACACAGGGCAGTTGAATATTCTTTGATATAAATATGAATTTAAATTAATAGTTTCATAAATATCATTTTTGCAGAGTGTTTTCATAGAATCATGGAATTGTTAGGGTTGGAAGGGACCTCAACACCAGAATCATCCAGTTCCAATCCCCCCTGCCATGGGCAGGGACACCTCACACGACATCAGGTTACCCAGAGCCACATCCAGCCTGGCCTTAAAAACCTCCAGGGATGAGGCTCCCACCACCTCCCTGGGCAACCTGTACCAGTGTCTCACCATACTCATGGGGAAGAACTTCTTCCCACCATCCAATCTTTATCCATTTCTCAGTTTTGCTCCATTCCCCTGAGTCCTATCACTGCCTGACACCCTAAAGAGTCCCTCACCAGCTTTCTTGTAGCCTCCTTTAAGATACTGGAAGGCCACAATTAGGTCTCCTTGGAGGCTTCTCTTCTCCAGACTGAGCAGCCCCAATTCCCTCAGTCTGTCCTCATAGGAGAGGTGCTCCAGCCCTCTGATCATCCTCGTGGCCCTTCTCTGGACATTAAGTGTAGAAGTGTAGCAACCACAGCACAGTCTGCAAGCCCGTTAAGATTGGAATGGTAGATGTGGACACATCATTTAAGAAGGAGAAACAGTAGGAGAAAATTGCCATAAATTATTGTAATGTGCCAATTGCTATAGAATTTCCATTTCTGGATGCTCAATATTAGGCCAAACACATCAGGAATGTCATAAGCACAGCTGACTTTAAGGCAGGAGGGTGAGATGGGTGACCTTTTAAAGTCACTTTGGTATCTATAATTCTGCCTTGGTCTAACTAAAAATAAACTTCTCACATGGCTTGAGATGACTTTTTTTTTGTTTGAGTGAGTTATGCTTTTAGGCACCACTGACTTCAGAATTCTATTTCAGATCCTGTTTCATTTTGCCCTCTCAAAACATTTGACCTTGGTGCTAATCACATTGTCACCATTCAATGTCACAGAAGCACAGAATGTTGGGGATTGGAAGGGACCTTGAAAGATCATCCAGTCCAAGCCCCCTGCCAAAGCAGGAGCACCTAGAGCAGGTCACACAGAATGCAGCCAAGAGGGGTTTGAAGGTCTCCAGAGAAGGAGACTCCACAACCTCTCTGGGCAGCCCCAAGGGGTTCTAATTCTCCAATCCTTGAGTTAGAATACAATAGAATAAACCAGGTAGGAAGAGACCTTCAAGATCATCACGTCCAACCTATCAACCAATCCAACCCACCTAAACAACTAAACCATGGCACCAGGCACCCCATCAAGTCTCCTCCTGAACACCTCCAATGATGGTGACTCCACCACCTCCACAGACAGCACATTCCAATGGCAAATCACTCTCTCTATATAGAACTTCTTCCTAACATCCAGCCTAAACCTCCCCTGGCACAGCCTCAGGCTGTGTCCTCTTGTTCTGGTGCTGGCTGCCTGGGAGAAGAGACCAACATTCACCTGTCTACAACCTCCCTTCAGGTAGTTGTAGATAGCAATAAGGTTACCCCTGAGTCTCCTCCTCTCCAGGCTAAGCAACCCCAGCTCCCTCAGCCTCTCCTCATAAGGCTTGTGTTCCAAACCCCTCATCAACTTTGTCACCCTTCTCTGGACATGTTCAAGTGTCTCAATGTCCTTCTTAAACTGAGGGGCCCAGAACTGGACACAGTACTCATGGGGTGGCCTAACCAGTGCAGTGTACAGGGGCAGAATGACCTCCCTGCTTCTGCTGGCCACACTGTTCCTGATGCAGGCCAGGATGCCATTGGCCCTCTTGGCCGCCTGGGCACACTGCAGGCTCATGTTCAGCCTCCCATCAACCAGTAAAAGTTCTCACTTATTAGTGATCATGGGCCAAGTAATGTTCCCAGAGTGCAATGTAACTCTTTATTTATTGTGACCATAATTATATCATTAAGACTCCTATAGGGCTGCAATGGCTGGACATAAACCACAAGGTAGAATTTGTTGGAATTAGAATTTTCTTTCAGCAGTGGAAGGAAATATTGGCTCTGGCCAGACTGATCTAGTGTGAGGTGTCCCTGCTCATGGCAGAGGGGTGGGAACTGGGTGATTGATTCTATGATTCTCTGATTCTCTATTCATCAATATGAAGAGGAACTCATTGATTTGTGTTTAGTGAACAAGCTAGTTCTTTCCAAATTCATGTTACCTAACAAACACAAGCTCACCAGATGGTGAATCAGAAAATCAAATAGATTATAGTCAAACAAAAGTAAAAGCACATTGAACAGTCATGTCAAGAACAATCTTAACTTTGCCAAGCTGAAAATAAATTTAAAAAAGAAGAGAAATTTTAGTTGAACTGAGCATCTATGAGGCAGAGAGGCAAAGACCAGAATGGAAGGAGAATGAGCTGCACAATGGAATTCAAGCTTCAGTACTTCAAGCCAAAGACAAAGAAGCCAGGAGGAAGCATGAGAAAAGAGTAGTAAGAAAAAGAAATATTAAAAAGTGGAATGGAATGGAATGGAATGGAATGGAATGGAATGGAATAGAATAGAATAGAATAGAATAGAATAGAATAGAATAGAATAGAATAGAATAGAATGGAATAGAATAGAATTAGAAGTAGCGTAGAATAGAATAGAATAGAATAGAATAGAATAGAATAGAATAGAATAGAATAGAGTAGAGTAGAGTAGAATAGAAAGTAGAATAGTAGAATAGAATAGAATAGAATAGAATAGAATAGAATAGAATAGAATAGACCAGACCCAGACCAGACCAGACCAGGTTGGAAAAGACCTTCAAGATCATCGAGTCCAACCTATCACCCAACACCATCTAATCAACTAAACCATGGCACCAAGTGCCTCATCCAGTCTCTTCTGAAACACCTCCAAGGATGGTGACTCCAGAACCTCCCTGGGCAGCACATTCCAATGGCCAATCTCTTTCTTTGAAGAACTTCTTCATATTCAGTGACTTAGATATTTGAATAGTGATTTTAAGGGACTGTTTGTCATAGTTCATGAAAATATTTGATCCACCAATTCAAAACTAATAATTGAACATGAGCATGGAACCATTTACCCAACACTACCAATATCATGTTTGTGGTTATTTCTGGGACTTATCTTTCCATTCCTAACTTCATACCACAGTGGTACTAATCCAAGGCCTGTGGTGCACTGAATCACAAATATCTATCACTCCTGATTGAGTCAGAAGATGTCACCTACATGTCTCTGCTTTACTGTCTTTGCATTGCCCAGACTGGATAGCTGAAAAAAAAAGAGAAAAAAGATACATCAAGGGGTGCCATAAAAAATATGTTTTCAAATAGGATTCTGTCTCTGGTGAACCTACATTAAACTAAAGCTAATTGTGGTCCAAGGAATTTATCTAAGTAACCAGCAAGACACTAACTTAAGAGTCTATCGGATTGCAGAGACAAACTGTTCACTCTGCTGTTTGCAAAACAGAGATAGCATAAGTGAGAAAAGAACCAAATTACTCTGGCAAAACTGTTCCATTTTAGGCACAGAACCTTGCAGAGCACATATTTTACGCTAAACTGTTTTTTTTTTCTATACCATAAGCTTCAAGTCTTTTTCCTTTGATAATGTGTTCTATTTTTGCTTTTCTTTTCTTCTTCTTTTTTTTTAAGCTCCAAAAACTTATTATCCCACCAAGCCTCACACTGAGTTTTCCTCTTATCCTTTCCTGATTGTTGGTATTGTTCCAACCTGTTCATGGGAAATGCATCAGATTATATTTCACAGTTTGCTCAAGCTCCTTCACCTCCACAAAGCTGTCGAAGCACTATTTGTAGCACACACACATACAAGCAGAAAAAACCAACACTCCATCTTGACAAAGTTTTCATTCTTCACTTACACACAGACTTGGTACTTCACTTCTTGCAAGCATCAGGCTCATCTTACAAAGGAGATCACAGAATCAATAAGGTTGGAAAAGACCTATGAGATCATCAAGTCCAACCTATCACCCAATACCTCATGACTAACTAAACCATGACTTCAAGTGCCACGTCCTATCCTCTCTTGAACACCTCCCTGGGCAGCACATTCCAATGGCCAGCGACTCTTTCTGTGAAGAACTTGCTCCTCACTGCAAGCCTAAACTTCCCCTGGTGCAGTTTGAGACTGTGTCCTCTTGTTCTGGTGCTGGTTGCCTGAGAGAAGAGACCAACCCCCACCTGGCTACAACCTCCCTTCAGGTAGTTGTAGAGAGCAATAAGGTCTCCCCTGAGCCTCCTCTTCTCCAGGCTAAACAACCCCAGCTTCCTTAGCCTCTCCTCATGGGGCTTGTGCTCCAGATCTCTCCCCAGCCTCATTGCCCTTCTCTGGACGTGTTCAAGATTCTCAATATCCTTCTTAAATTGAGGAGACCAGAGCTGGACACAGTACTCAAGGTGTGCCCTAATCAGTGCTGAGTACAAGGGAAGGTGACTTCCCTGCTCCTGCTGGCCACACTATTCCTGATGCAGGCCAGGATGCCATTGACCTTCTTGGCCACCTGGGCACACTGCTGGCTCATGTTCAGCCTACTATCAACCAGTACCCCCAGGTCCGTTTCTGCCTGGCAGCTCTCCAGCCACTCTGACCCCAGCCTGTAGCTCTGCATGGGGTTGTTGTGACCAAAGTGCAGCACTTGGACTTGTTGAATGCCACCATGTTGGACTCTACCCATCTGTCCAGCCTGTCAAGGTCCCTCTGCAGAGCCCTTCTCCCCTCTAACAGATCAACATCTGCTCCCAACTTGGTTTTTAATGTTCGTGCAATCTATAATTCTCAGAAGACGAATAAGGCTTTAAATGCAGGCAGCAGCTGAGGAAGTTTCTGTGTGTTAAAATATAGCCAGACAATTTAACTCAAGTTCTGAGAAAAAAATTAAGACATTCACAGGGAGGTGATTCTACCACTTTACTCTGCTCCGGTGAGACCTCACCTGGAGTACTGCATCTTGCTCTGGAGTCCTCAGTATAGGAAGGACGTGGACCTGATGGAGCAGGTCCAGAGGAGGGCCACAAAAATGATCTGGGGATTGGAACCCCTCTGCTTCAAGGACAGGCTGAGTGAGCTATTCTCAAATGTTTTGTAAATAATTCTAAGTTTTGTTAATAACTCCATGGAGAGCATGCAGCAGTCATCATTTCACATTGCCAGCACACAGGAGCGATGCTTGGACAGTGGTATACTCTGAATGTTTAACACTGCAATTGCTGTGCCTCCTATCTAATCAGCTAGGTTTTAAAGGGTTCACACATAACTGCTATAAAAGAGAGTTTTATCTCCCAGCTAGCTTATCCTCCCACTACTTATCCTCTAGTTAGCTCTTGCTCTTTTTTTCCAGTATCTATCCCTTTGAAAGATTTAGAGAAAACACTTCAAAGTGTTGTTTTTTTCAAAGATGTGGTACTTAAGATAAACTCTCATCCAGTCTGGTTCCCATCTTACAAACATTCACATTCAGCGTTCTCTTCTTGCTGCTGTTACATCCAGTGGCCAAGCCTTGTGCTCATTTCTCATATGGCAATCAAAACACATTTCAGAAAAGAGAGTCACATCTCTGTAGATATCACTATTTGCCAGCACGGATTGTCTTGCCTTTTCACTAGGTTTAAGGGGTTTCTTTGTAGGAAATATGTGAAGTAGTCCAGCTATAAAGTACAAAAGTAGTGTAAAAATAGCCTGCTAATTGTCATATATTGTATTAACATCAAAGTCTAATACACATGATGGGAAGTCTCATACCAAGTGCAAACTCCATCAGGTCAGGTCAAGTGCCTTACAGTTCTACACTCAGCACTATTTTCAGAGATCATGTCTTTATTATATTAAAAACAACAACAACAGCAGCAACAACCTTCCTCACAAGCACAGCTACCAAGCATTCTGGCTAACAAATGATTCCATGAGAAAACTTCTTCACCCTGGGGCTTTTTTTCTTTCCCCTTGGGAGTAGGCTGCCACTTAGATCATACTTCATGAAGGTCTTATGTCAGCTGGGGCAGATCCTTGCCACTGAGAAGCTGTTCTGAAAAGTGTCAGATGGGATGTGTTGGCTTCTGTAATGACTACAGGCTTGGGGCAGTGTGGCTGGAAGGCTCTCTGGCAAAGGGACCTGGGGGTTTTAATTGACAAGCAACTGACTATGAGCAAGGAGTGTGCCCAGATGGCCAAGAAAGCTGGTGGCATCCTAACTGGGATCAGAAATGCTGTGTCCAGCAGGAATAGGGAGGTGATTGTCCCCTTGCACTCAGCTCTGGTGAGGCCACACCTTGAGTATTGTGTCCAGTTTTGGGCACCTCAGTAGAAGAGAGATGTGGAGGTGCTGGAGCCAATGCAGAGGAGGGCAAGGATGCTGGGAAGGGCCTGGAGAATAAATCATATGAGGAGCAACTGAAGGAGCTGGGGATGGTTAGTGTGAAAAAGAGGAAGCTGAGGGGACACCTCATTGCTCTCTACGACTGCCTGAAAGGAGGTTGTAGAGAGGCTGCTGATGGTCTCTTCTCACAGGTAACTGGTGATAGAACAAGAGGGAATGGCCTCAAGCTGTGACTGGGTAGGTTTAGACTGGACATTAGGAAACATTTTTTCAGGGCAAAAGTGGTCAGGGATTGGAACGTGCTGCCCAGGGAGGTGGTGGAGTCCCCAAACCTGGATGTGTTTAAAAGTGGTTTCCATGCGGTGCTCGGGGCTATGGTTTAGGGGTGACCCTTGTAGAGTAGGGTTGTTGGTTTGACTTGGTGATCCTGAGGATCTCTTCCAATCTGAATGTTTCTGTGATTCCATGACTTAGTGCTATGCAAAACAAATAGGTCATGCTGCCCCTAGCATGCACTTGAAATTGGCACTGTGTCATCATTGCCACCTGCTCATTCACTGGCAGGACAGAACAAGACGATGTGTTCTGCTAAATGGATGGCCAGCAGCTCAACTGCTGACACAGTGACAGAGGCAAAGGGTAATGAAGACTCATCAGAAAGTATCCCAGAGGGTAGATCCCCCGCAGCTGGCAGCACTGTCAGCCAGCCATTCCATTTGGCATTACTTCATAGAGCTGTGATACTCAGTGCCTCTAGTTAGCTTTGTGTACTCTTCCAGATGATATATTTGAAAAGTTGAACAGGCACAGGACATTCCTGCTGGAAAGTGTTAGCTTAAGCTACTCACCTGCAAACTTCCAGGTCACACTTCCAAAGACTGTGGTACCTCGGCTTACTAGTGGCATGAGACATTTAAAGAAGGGCATCCAGCAATGGCAGCAAAACCACTGCCACTTTAACAAAATTTACAGCCTGGTATCATTTATGTTGTGTGATCATAGAATTGTCAGGGTTGGAAGGGACCACAAGGATCATCTAGTTCCAATCCCCCTGCCATGGTTAGGGACACCTCACACTACCTCAGGCTGTTCAGAGACACATCCAGCCTGGCCTTCAAAACCTCCAGGGATGAGGCTTCCACCACCTCCCTGGGCAACCTGTGCCAGTGTCTCACCACCCACATGGGGAAGAACTTCTTCCTAACATCCAATCTGAATCTACCCATTTCTAGATTTTTTTTCATCCCCCAGTCCTATCACTCCCTGACACCCTCAAAAGTCCCTTCCCAGCTTTCTTGTAGCCCCTTCATATACTGGAAGGTCTCAATAAGGTCTCCTCAGAGCCTTCTCTTCTCCTGACTGAGCAGCCCCAACTCCTTCAGTCTGTCCATGCTGAAGTGTGAAAAAAACAACAACAAGAAGAAAAAAAAAAGAGCAGAAATAAACTCAATCATGGAGACAAGATTCTGAAAAAGAAATGCTGCCCTTCTAAATGGCATTCCTTCTGGGACTTGCTTTTCCTTAAGGAACCACATTATGATCTAAATAAATTGCTGCAATTATGACTCTGAATCAGAGAAGTACTTCAGCACATATTTAACTTAAGCATGAACTTGGCATGGATACTCCTGCGTGCTGGCTTGTGATAATATTGCTGTAACCAAAGATAGAAACACTACCCTTTTTATTCAGTACATAGCAAGAGTAAAACTTTCAGCTCGAGAAAATAAGTCACCTTTTGGCAAGTATATGCTCAGCACAATAAGATCCATTGTACAGCTGAGTTCACAAGGTTGCTTTCTCCAGCTTTTCTTTCACTTGTCTGGAAATAGCCCTGCTGCATTGATGAGGACTAACCAGGTATATCAGATGGAGACTAGTTGTTGCAGGTGTCCTTGAAAGGAAAAATGAAATTAATCCATTTATTTGAGGAAATAAAGCAATGCAGGTATAAGGGCAACAAAGTTGGTGAGGGGTTTGGAACACAAGCCCTATGAGGAAAGGCTGAGGGAGCTGGGGTTGCTTAGCCTGGAGAGGAGGAGACTGAGGGGTGACCTTATTGCTCTCTACAACTACCTGAAGGGAGGTTGTAGCCAGGCAGATGTTGGTCTCTTCTCCCAGGCAGCCAGTACCAGAACAAGAGGACACAGTCTCAAGCTGCGCCAGGGCAGGTTTAGGCTGGATGTTAAGAAGTTCTATACAGAGAGAGTGATTGCCCATTTGAATGGGCTGCCCATGGAGGTGGTGGAGTCACCTTCATTGGAGGTGTTCAGGAGGAGGCTTGCTGGGGTGCTTGGTGCCATGGTTTAGTTGTTTAGGTGGGTTGGATTGGTTGATGGGTTGGACGCAATGATCTTGAAGGTCTCTTCCAACCTGGTGTATTCTATTGTATAAAACACCACTCCTACCCAAGACCCTTATATATGGAATGGAATGGAAGAATGGAATGGAATGGAATGGAATGGAATGGAATGGAATGGAATGGAATGGAATGGAATGGAATAGAATAGAATAGAATAGAATAGAATAGAATAGAATAGAATAGAATAGAATAGAATAGAATAGAATTAACCAGGTTGGAAGAGACCTTTGAGATCATCAAGTCCAACCCATCATCCAACACCATCAAATCAACTAAACCATATATATTTTTTTCAGGGGGAGGGAAAAATTGACCAAGAGGAATATGATATGGCCAGGTTAGAAAATGGTGTGAAAGATGGAGATTTAACTCATTTTTAGAGTTCATAGATGAACACTAAAATATATACACATCCTGTCCAGCAACTAGCAAATGAATATTTTCTCAAAGTCCAGCAGGCCTGTCTTGAATTTCTGCAATTTTAAGAAACAAAAAAATCCCTACAGCAGTATCTCAACTCCAGACTCTTTCAGTGTTTCACATATTTGATCATAAGGCACAGACACCCAGATTCATCATTATCTACTCTAGGCCACTGTTACCTGAAAGAACAGATTGTCTTTGCCTTCCCCTGCTGCCAAAGTTCAGTTCTGAAAGAAGTGTCATACAGAGAAGGAACCACAGAAATCTCAGAGGTTTTTTTTCTCTCCTCCTTCTTCCTTCTCCTTTAAGAATTAAGTAATTTCTTCTTACACCAAAGAGCTATGTCATTTGGGTGAAGTAAAGGAAAATAAACTCATTGTTGCTTCACTTACACTTAGGAATTATAGAATCATAGAATTGTTAGGGTTGGAAAGGACCTCAAGGATCAACTAATTCCAACCCCTGCCATGGGCAGGGACACCTCACACTAGAGCAGGTTGCTCACAGCCACATCCAGCCTGGCCTTAAAAACATCCAGGGATGAGGCTTCCACCACCCCCTGGACAACCTATTTCAGTGTCTCACCACCCTCACGGTGAAGAACTTCTTCCTAACATCCAATCTGAATCTACCCATTTCTAGGTTTTTTTTGACATTCCCCCTAGTCCTATCATTCCCTGACACGCTCAAAAGTCCCTCCCCAGCTTTCTTGTAGGCCCCATTCAGATCCTGGAAGGCCACAACAAGGTCTCTTCAGAGCCTTCTCTTCTCCAGACTGAACAGCCCCAACTCCCTCAGTCTGTCCTCATAGGAGAGGAGCTGCAAAAGGAAGGAGTTCTCACTGCAGAATCAATGGAGTAAATATCTCTAAACTTTTCTGTAATTTTGTGGATACTTTGGAGGCACAGTAAAGGTTCATAAAGGAAATAACACCAACACCAAAATAAAACTAGAGATAAGTATCCAATGTCTGTGCTTTAGGCTGAATCTCTTAAAGTTTTCCCTCAGTGATAGCTTTCTTATTCCTGCAGAATGCTGCTTCCCCAGTGTGACATTTAAACTTTTTGGAGTTTGACTGCCCTATGAGGTAAAGGTCTTCTCTACTCATTAATTTCCCGTGTTCCACTCTGTGCTGTTATGTTCAAAGCTTAAGAATTAATGTGGCAGAGAAGTCCTAATAACAGCACAATGATTTATGGCCAAAGACTATCGAATAACTTCACATTTGAGTATGCATTGGGATTTGAGAGAATCCTTATAAATAATATTGAAGAACAGAGTGAGTCCATAAATAAAATACATAGAGGCTAGGAACATAAATACCATGCGATGCCTTGGACGTGAGGGTGTAAAAGAAACAACGTTGTTTGAACAGAATTCTGGATCAGAGCCTGATTTCAGCTGTGATGATATTATCCTGTTTAATCCCTTTACTTTATTAAAACTCTAATTAAATTCTCTTGTGCCTTTTTTTGTTGTGTGTGTGCATGAGAAGTAAATTTGATGCAAGTGACACATGTGGCATTATATCATAGAATCATAGAATTGTTAGGGCTGGAAGGGACCTCAAGGATCATCCAGTTCCAGGCCCCCTGCTGTGGGCATGGACACCTCACACTACAGCAGGTTGCCCAGAGACACATCCAGCCTGGCCTTAAAAACATCCAGGGATAAGGATTCCATCACCTCCCTGGGCAACCTGTGCCAGTCTCTCACCACCTTCAAGGGGATGAACTTCTTCCTAACATCCAATCTGAATCTACCCATTTCTAGTTTTGCTCCATTCCCCCTAGTCCTATCGCTCCCTGACACCCTGAAAAGTCCCTTCCCAGATTTCTTGTAGCCCCCTTCAGATACTGGAAGGCCACAATTAGGTCTCCTTGGAGCCTGCTGTTCTCCAGACTGAACAGCCCCATCTCCCTCAGTCTGTCCTCATAGCAGAGGTGCTCCAGCCCTCTGTTCATCCTCATGGTCCTTCTCTGGACACGTTCACTTCCTCTTCTTGTGCTAAAAATAGAAATTGGTCTAATTAATGTCCTATGAATACTCTAACTGCTGGCTGTAAAGCTCTAACTGGGCCTTTCATCTGACACTTCTCTGTTGTTTTTATGAGGTAACCAAGAAAACTCATCATGTACCTCCTTATGGCTCGTTGAGCTCTTATCAACTACTCAGCAAATTATTGATTAGTGGATAAACTGGGGAGTATTGGCTTTTCCTTGCCTTGAAACAGCGCTTCTGCCAACAGGAAGGCTTTAAAATACAGCTTTGCAGAGGTTTAGTTCTAGATCGTGAATCAGACATGGAATTTCAGATGTTTCTCAGCACCACCAGTTATTCATCTCAGAGTGTTCTGGTCCATGAAATCTGCAATTAAAATCAAATGCTAAACAGATTTTCTAGCCCTTTTATATGGTAAGGCAGGATTTTCATTCCATTTAGATGGGGGCAGAAATACAACTGGGATCCATCAAAGCATGAATTTGATTTGGCTGAAAAGATTACATGTTGCCAATTAAGTGCAAAAATGTTAATTCATTTATTTTTTTTGCTTTTGCATCTGGTTGCAAATGAGACAAAGTTGCTTTCCTCTGCCCCAAGCCAAGACAAACTAGAACTCTTTCTCATAACCATAATTTTCTTTTACTACTTGTACTTCTCTCCCCTGAACGCTTCTAACCCCCTGCAGTCTTCATTAACCTCCACGTCCACGTTCCCAGAAAAGGTTGCAACGTTTCTTTTGTAAGGCTTCAGTATTTTCATTCCAGCTGCTGCCTCAGATAAATTCCAGCAGCTGCTGGACAGGTTATATATTTCTCTGTGTGGAAATAGGCAAGGTTGCAGCCCTTCCCAGAATCACAGCATCACAGAATTTCAGGGACCTCAAAAGATCATCCAGTCCAACCCCCCTGCCAGAGCAGGATCACCTACACCAGATTACACAGGAACACATCCAGGAGAGATTTGAATATCTTCAGAGAGGGAGACTCCACAACCTTGCTGGGCAGCCTGTTCCAGTGTTCCATCACCCTCACAGGGATAAAAGTTCTCCTCATATTTACACAAAAATTCCTATGCCTCAACTTCCACCACGGCCCCTTGTGCTGGCATTGGGGATCACCCAGCAGAGCCTGGCTCCATCCTGTCAGCAGTCACCCTTTACATATTTATAACCATTGATGAGGTCACCTCTCAGTCTCCTCTTCTCCAAGCTAAAGAGCTCTCAGCCCCTTCAGTCTCTCCTCATATGGAAGATGTTCCACTCCCTTCGTCATCCTCATGGCTCTGTGCTGGACACTCTCAAGCAGCTCACTGTCTCTCTTGAACTGAGGGGCCCAGAACTGGACACAATATTCCAGATGCAGCCTCACCAGTGCAGAGTAGAGGGGGAAGAGAACCTCTGGTCACACCCCTTCTAATCCACCCCAGAATGGCATTGGCCTTCCTGGCCACAAGAGCATATTGCTGGCTCATGGTCATCCTTCCATCCACCAGGACCCCCAGGTCCCTTTCCCCTACACTGCTCTCCAGCAAGTCCATCCCCAACCTGTACTGGTGCATGGAGTTGTTCCTTCCCAGGTGCAAGACTCTACCCTTGCCTTTGTTGAACTTCACATTTCTCCCTGCCCAGCTCTCAGCCTGTCCAAGTCTGGCTGAATGGCAGCACAACCTTCTGGCATGTAAGCCACTCCGTGGTGTCCTCAGCAAACTTGCTGACAGTGCACTCTGTGCCCTCAGCCAGGTCATCGATGAATATCTTGAACGTGTCCAGAGAAGGGCAACGAGGCTGCTGAGAGGCCTTGAGCACAGCCCTGTGAGGAGAGGCTGAGGGAGCTGGGGTTGTTTAGCCTGGAGAAGAGGAGGCTCAGGGGAGACCTTATTGCTGTCTACAACTACCTGAAGGGTGGTTGTAGCGAGGAGGGGTTGGTCTCTTCTCTCCAGCAATCAGCACCAGAACAAGGGGACACAGTCTCAAGCTGCACCAGGGAAGTTTAGGCTCGAGGTGAGGAGAAAGCTCTTCACTGAGACAGTCGTTCACTATTGGAATGTGCTGCCCAGAGAGGTGGTGGAGTCACCATCCTTGGAGGTGTTCAAGAGGGGATTGGATGTGGCACATGATGCCATGGTTCAGTCATGAGGTCTTGGATGACAGGTTGGACCTGATGATCTTTGAGGTCTCTTCCAACCTTGGTGATTCTGTGATCGTGTGATTCTGTACTGCTCCCAGTACTGACCCCAGAGGGACTCCACACTTACCAAGAAACCAGGCTTTAGGGGCTTTTTTTTTGGTACCTTTAGTTTTTCAGTGCACCATTTTTAACATCATTCTCTTTCCTTTGGAATCAATAATTAATAAGGCCATTTGGGTTCTGTATTGTATGCAGGTGTCTCTAGCTGTACCCATGACATGTCAAAAGACAACTCGACCTTTTGGTGTTGTGCTTGGTTTGGTTGGTTGGTTTGATCTTTTTGGTTGGGTGGGGGCTTGCTTTGCTGTGTTTTGTGGTTTTGTTTGTTTTGTTGGTTTGTTTGGGGGTTTATTTTGGTGTTATTTGATGTCATAGTAAGCTTTAATTTGGCTGTTTTTTAATCACTCCTTCTTTTAAACATTTCTTTTTTTTTTTTCTTACACAATTAGCCTGCTCCCTCATCCTTCTTTTTTTTTTTTTTTTTTTCCAGTAAAGCTGCAGTATAGAGACACCTGCTGGGAAATGAATGAACAGAAACCAATCCAAATATCCATAATAATAATTACAACGACTAAAATAAAACTTAGGGATGGTAACATTCTGTTTGTTTGTGTTTATTTTTTTACAGCTTTCAAGATGGAAAACAATGGTTAACATTTTTCTTTAGTGCTCTTTATTACTTCAGGAACATTGCTACCTAAATCCATAAAAAGTTCTAGACAAGGAGGTTTGATTTGAACATTCAATTCCATAGAATAGAATAGGATAGGATAGGATAGGATAGGATAGGATAGGATAGGATAGGATAGGATAGGATAGGATAGGATAGGATAGGATAGGATAGGATAGGATAGGATAGAATTGACCAGGTTGGAAGAGACCTTCAGGATCATCAAGTCCAACCCATCAACCAACACCATGGCACCAAGCACCCTATCCAGGCTCATCCTAAACACCTCCAGTGATGGTGATTCCACCACCTCCCTGGGCAGCACATTCCAATGGGCAATCACTCTCTCTATGAAGAATTTCTTCCTAAAATCCAGCCTAAACCTCCCCTGGTGCAGCTTGAGACTGTGTCCTCTTGTTCTGGGGCTGGTTGCCTGGGAGAAGGGACCAACCCCCACCTGGCTACAGCCTCCCTTCAGGTAGTTGTAGACAGCAATAAGGTCTCCCCTGAGCCTCCTCTTCTCCAGCTAAGCAACCCCAGCTCCTTCGGCCTCTCCTCACAGGGCTGTGCTCTAAACCCCTCCCCAGCTTTGTTGCCCTTCTCTGGACACCTACCAGCAACTCAACATCTTTCCTAAACTGAGGAGCCCAGAACTGGTCACAGGACTCAAAGTGTGGCCTAACCAGTTCTGAGTACAGGGGCAGAATGACCTCCCTGCTCCTGCTGGCCACACTGTTCCTGATGCAGGCCAGGATGCCATTGACTTTCTTGGCCACCTGGGCACACTGCAGGCTCATGTTCAGGCTACTATCAACCAGTACCCCCAGTTCCCTCTCTGCCTGACCGCTCTCCAGCCACTTGGACCCCAGCCTGTAACACTGCATGGGGTTGTTGTGGTGAATGTGTAGAGCCTGGCACTTAGATGTATTAAATCTCATGCCATTGGACCCTGCCCATCTGTCCAGCCTGTCAAGGTCCCTCTACAGATCCCTCCTACCCACTAACAGTTCAACTGCTGCCCCCAGCTTGGTGTCGTCTGCAAATTTATTGATGATGGACTCAATCTCCTCATCCAGATCGTCAATAAAGATATTAAAGAGCATGGGGCCCAGCACCGATCCCTGGGGGACAGCACTAGTGCCTGGCTGCCAGCTGGATGTGGTACCATTCAACATCACTCAGTCGGCTCGGCCGTCCAGCCAGTTCGTAACCCAATGCAGACTGCTGCTGTCCAAGCCATGGGCTGACAGCTTGGCCAGGAGTTTGCTGTAGGGGACGGTGTCAAAGGCCAGTCCAGGTAGACTGATTGCAAATGAGCTTAACTCATCCATGGGGTTTCAGATCTTTCCATATATTTTGCCCTTTCAGTATCAATCAAAGAAAACCCAGGTGACTGAACAATGTCTTGTGCCAAATCTGTGCAGGAATTTCAGAAGTTTAATTATTTAGGCAATTCAATTGCTGGACCTATTGATTCAACACAGGAAAACAACAACAAAACCTAAAGAAACAAGCTAACAACCCCCCCAAAAGAACAACAAATAATATGACAAAACAGAACACAGGGAACATAGCTGAAACCCATACTGTGTCCAATATGCTCACACAAATGGATAGTTAAAGTTAGTGCTTCATTTGAGTCCTGTGTCCAGCTCTGGGCCCCTCAGTTTAAGAAGGACATTGAGACACATGTCCAGAGAAGGGCAACGAGGCTGGGGAGGGGTTTGGAGCACAGCCCTGTGAATAGAGGCTGAGGGAGCTGGGGTTGCTTAGCCTGGAGAAGAGGAGGCTCAGGGGAGACCTTATTGCTCTCTACCACTACCTGAAGGGAGGTTGTAGCCAGGAGAGGACACAGAGCCAGAACAAGAGGACACAGTCTCAACCTGTGCCACTGGAAGTTTAGGCTCAAGGTGAGGAGAAAGTTCTTCACAGAGAGTGTCATTTGCCATTGGAATGTGCTGCCCAGGGAGGTGGTGGAGTCACCATCCCTGGAGGTGTTCAACAGGGGTTGGATGTGGCACTTGGTGCCATGGTTTAGTCATGAGGTCTGTGGTGAGAGGTTGGATGTGATGATCTTTAAGGTCTCTTCCAACCTTGGTGATTCTGTGATTCCCTGATTCTGTGATTTCAGTCATGTAGAAACTTTTTCTCACATGTGATTGTAATTCCCCCGACAGTCACATTGTTAAATAAAATTTTCATTAGCCAGAAAAGACAGGAGAATATACTTGGTTAATAACTATTTTATTATTGCCTAATGACTACTTTATTATTGTCTACTGTTTATACAACATATGTTATATATCAAATACCTTATTTGTTTAGACAAGTAATGGCAAATCTAATGGCAAACAGTAGGGGGCTTATTGTTTATTCTTTTCTGTAGTTTCTGTCGTAATTCCTAGTTCCTACTTTGCTTTGAAGTCTCCTGAGGATAAGTGCCTGTAACACATGCTCCAAAACATTTGCAGTGATTGCTTCATGTGCTTATGACTTAATACATTCCTGGGGGGGTGTGTGTGAATATCATTCTAGTAGTTAACATTTTATGAATTGTTTCCTGAAAAGATAAATCTTTTGATCAAGTTAATATAAAAACTATTAATATTTTCCCCTTTCTTCTGTTTTTTTTTCCTTTCTTTCTTTTTCCCCCTGTTTTTAATGTTTTCTGTTTTGTTTTTCTGCTTGTTTTCTTTTTTTCTTATTCTTTTTTTATCCCCTTTTTAATTTTTTTTCCCCTTTTTTAATTTTACCACCAGTGGGAAGAAATAACATTTTCCAAGTGGTGACACTCAGGAATACCTTCACAAAGTACTTTTATCACAGTACATTAGGGGCTGGAAAGGACCTCCACAGATCATCAAGTCCAACCTCCCTGCCAAAAGCAGGATCACCTAGGGAGTTCCCACAGGAATGCATCCAGACAAGTTTTGAATGTGTCCAGAATGGGAGACTCCACAATCTCTCCAGGCAACCTCCATCAATCTCACTGTAAAGAAGTTTCCCCTCCTGTTGAGGTGAAACCTTCTGTGTTCAAGTTTGTATCCATTGTTCCTTGTCTTATAACTGTGCACCACTGAAAAGAGCTTGTCCCTCTCCACTTGACATCCACCCCTCAGATATTTATACACATTGATCAGGTCCTCTCTCAGTCTTCTCTCCTCAAGACTAAACAGTGCCAGGGCTCTCAGTCTCTCTTCTTAGGGGAGATGCTCAAGATCCTCAGTCATCCTTGTGTCTCTCTGTTGGATCCTCTCCAGCAGGTCTCTGCCTCTCTTGAACCGGGGAGCCCAAAACTGGGCACAGTATTGCGTGTATGGTCTCACCAGGGCAGAGTAGAGGGGAGAAGAACCTCGCTAGACCTGCTGGACACACTTTTCTTGCTGCACCCCAGGATACCATTGGCTCTCTTGGCCACAAGGGCACATTGCTGTCCCATGCAGAACTTGCATTCTATTCTAAAATGAGAGTTATTAATGACAGATAGCACTGATACTCATGCCAGTTCTAACAGGACTACTTTGATTCCAGCACCACATATCCAGTCTACCATGAAGACTTTCATAGAATCATAGAATCATAGAATCATAGAATCAGTCAGGGTTGGAAGGGACCACAAGGATCATCTAGTTCCAACCCCCTGCCATGGGCAGGGACACCCTACACTAGATCACGCTGGCCAGAGCCTCGTCCAGCCTGGTCTTAAACACCTCCAGGGACGGGGCCTCAACCACCTCCCTGGACAACCCATTCCAGGGCTTCACCACTCTCATGGTAAAGAACTTCTTCCTCACATCCAGCCTGAATCTCCCCATTTCCAGCTTCATTCCATTCCCCCTAGTCCTATCACTACCTGAGATCCTGAGAAGTCCCTCCCCAGCCTTCCTGTAGGCCCCCTTCAGATACTGGAAAGCCACAATGAGGTCACCTCGGAGCCTTCTCTTCTCCAGACTGAACAGACGCAACTCCTTCAGTCTGTCCTCATAGGAGAGGTGCTCCAGCCCTCTGATCATCCTCGTGGCCCTTCTCTGGACACGCTCCAGCATGTCCACATCTCTCCTGTAATATGGGCTCCAGAACTGGACGCAGTACTCCAGGTGGGGTCTCACCAGAGCTGAGTAGAGGGGGAGAAGCACCTCCCTTGACCTGCTGGTCACACTTCTCCTGATGCAGCCCAGGATCTGATTGGCTTTCCGGGCTGCAAGTGCACATTGAGAGCTCATGTCGAGCTTCTCGTCCACCAGCACCCCCAAGTCTCTCTCCTCGGGGCTGCTCTCCAGCCAGTCACTGCCCAGCCTGGATTTGTGCCTGGGATTGCCTCGACCCAGATGCAGGACCCTGCACTTGGTCTTGTTGAAGCTCATGAGGTTGGCTTGTGCCCACCTCTCCAGCCTGTCCAGGTCCCTCTGGATGGCATCCCTTCCCTCCAGGGTGTCCACTGCACCACACAGCTTGGTGTCATCAGCAAACTTGCTGAGGGTGCACTCGATGCCACTGTCCATGTCACCCACAAAGATGTTGAACAAGACAGGTCCCAGGACTGATCCCTGAGGGACTCCGCTTGTCACTGGCCTCCACTGGGACATGGACCCATTGACAGCCACTCTTTGGGTGCGGCCATCAAGCCAATTCTTTATCCATCTAGTGGTCCATCCATCAAACCCATGTGTCGCCAGCTTGGAGACCAGGAGGTGGTGCGGGACAGTGTCGAAGGCTTTGCTCAAGTCCAGGTAAACGACATCAGTTGCTCGCCCCTCATCTATTAATGCTGTCACCTGATCATAGAAGGCCACCAGGTTTGTCAGGCAGGATTTGCCCTTGGCAAAGCCATGCTGACTATTCCCAATCACCTCTTCACTGTTCTTCTGAGTCATTAGTGCCTCCAGGAGGATCTGCTCCATGATCTTTCCGGGCACAGAGGTGAGACTGACTGGCCTGTAGTTCCCCGGTTCCTCCTTCTTGCCCTTTTTGAAAATGGGAGTAATGTTTCCCCTTTTCCAGTCTGTGGGGACTGCCCCACTCTGCCATGACTTCTGGAATATAATAGAGAGGGGCTTGGCAACCTCATCTGCCAGTTCTCTCAGCACCCGTGGGTGTATCCCGTCGGGTCCCATGGACTTGAACACTTTCAGGTTCTTCAGGTGATCACGAACCTGAGCTTCACTTATGATGGGCAGTTCTTCCTCCCCGTCCCTGGCATCGTCTGCCATGACACCAGGAGTGTGGCTGGAGGCCCTTGCAGTGAAGACTGAGGTAAAGAAGTGATTGAGTACCTCAGCCTTTTCCACATCACTTGTGACCAATTCACCACTTTCCTTTCTGAGGGGGCCCACACCTTCCCTAGTCTTCTTCTTGCCATTAATATACCTATAGAAATTCACCTGGATGATTTCAATAATAAAGATACCAAGCATCCAGAAACAGCTGGACATTACTGATGATTCTGCATCACTATTAGTGAATAACCTGAATAAATTACTGGACTGGACTGGGCTGGACTGGACTAGACTAGACTAGACTAGACTAGACTAAAATAGAATAGAATAGAATCAACCAGGTTGGAAAAGACCTTTGAGATCATCAAGTCCAACCTATCAACCAACACCATCTAATCAACTAAACCATGGCACCAAGTGCCTCATCCAATCTCTTCTTAAACACTTCCAGTGATGGTGACTCCAGCACTTCCCTGGGCAGCACATTCCAATGGCCAATCTCTCTTTCTGTGAAGAACTTCTTCCTAACATCCAGCCTAAACTTCCCCTGGTGCAGCTTGAGACTGTGTCCTCTTGTTCTGGTGCTGGTTGCCTGGGAGAAGAGACCAGCCCCGACCTGGCTGCAACCTCCCTTCAGGTAGTTGTAGACAGCAATAAGGTCACCCCTGAGCCTCCTCTTCTCCAGGTTAAGCAACCCCAGACCCTGGAGCAGGTGCTCATGCAACATAAAGAATACCTTTGTTTCAGTGGGGGTATTTTTAAGACTATTTTATTATGCTCTCAGAAGTTTTTCTTCCATATGCATGAAATGTTCTAGCAATCATGCTAGTAGTCTCCTTAATCAAAGAGTTCCAGGGCTGCCTTCATGTAACAAAAGGTAATTAGCTAATTGCTAATGTGTAGCCTTTGAGTAGGTTAATATTATTAAATATAGCAATATTATTTACTATATTAATATGCTGCAGTAGTGTTCTTTCTTTTATGATATATTAATATAGGCTAGATTATTGCATTTGATTGGCCTTGGGTTAATAGGTTGATTATAACACATTTCCACATATGTAAAACATGTGAAGCTGTGTAACACATGCTTTGCACGTACCTCGAGTCTCTATGAAGGAGCTCCTTAGAAGAGGAGAAAAAGCAACACTTTTCATTCTTATGAATGGTTCCTTGTTCTGTTCTAATCAGGAAATCCCAAGACTCAAAGTGATGTACAAGGTAGTACTCTGACTCTGATGACTCTCTACTTACAAGAAAATTGCGTGCTAAGGATTAGTGTTGACTTCAGTGCATGGAATCTCTGCCCAGCAAAGTGCAGTTAAAGAAAGCACGTGCTTTAAAAAGCACAACTCAGCACTTTGCTTCTCTATGTTATTTTAGCTACAGCTATTGTACAGATCAAACTTTCAATGACTGTTTTTAAGCACATAAGTAGATGTATCATATGCTATCTTAAGACACTTATGAATATATATTTCCCTGTTCATAGATTCATAGAGTGGTTTAGGTTGGAAGGGACCATGAAGATCTTTTTATTCCAACTCTCCTTCCGTGGGCAGGGACACCTTTCACTAGACCAGGTTGCTCAAGGCCTCATCCAGCCTGGCTTTAAATACCTCTAGAGAGGGGCATTCATGACCTCCCTGGGCAACCAAGTGTGCATTATAGCTCAGTAAGGAAAAGGAGTCTCTCTACAACTACCTGAAAGGAGGTCGTAGCCAGGTGGGCGTTGGTCTCTTCTCCCAGGCAACCAGCACCAGAACAAGAGGACACAGTCTCAAGCTGTGCCAGGGGAAGTTTAGGCTCAAGATGAGGAGAAAATTCTTCCCATAAAGAGTAACTGGCCATTGGAATGTGCTGCCCAGGGAGGTGGTGGAGTCACCGTCCCTGGGGGTGTTCAAAAAGGATTGGACATGGCACTTGGAGCCATGATTTAATTGTCATGAGGTGTCAGGTATTAGATAATAGTTTGGACTTGATGATCTCTGAGGTCTTGTCCAACTTGGTTGATTCTATGATTCTGACATAAGGACAGTAGTCATGAGATTGAAGATGTCTAAGTGAAATGTACCCCTTCGGGCTTTCCATTTCATGGGAAAAATTCAAACAGTTAAATTCAAGTCTAATTTTTTCATACCTTTCATGCAATCGAGTGAGAGGACTGGAGATTTTGAGAAATTTTCATATACACTTGATGTTATTTTCTATTAAAACAAAACTATGGGACAAGAGGACACAGTCTCAAGCTGTGCCATGGGAAGTTTAGGCTGGATGTCAGGAAGAAATTCTTCCCAGAAACAGAGACTGGCCATTGGAATGTGCTGCCCAGGGAGGTGGTGGAGTCACCATCACTGGAGGAGCTATTTAAGTTCCTTTCTCTGGACATGTTCCAGCACCTCCAGATCCTTCCCGTAATAGTGGCTCCAGACCTGGACACAGTACTCCAGGTGGGGTCTCACCAGAGTGGGTTAGAGGGGGAGAATCACCTCCCTTATCCTGCTGGCTATGCTTCTCCTGATGCAGCCCAGGATGTGATTGGCTTTTTGGGCTGCAAGTGCTCACTGCTGGCTCATGTTGAGCTTCTCACCCACCAGCACCCCCAAGCCCTTTTCTTCAGGAGTGCTCTCAAGGCAGTCACTGCCCAGCCTATATTGGTGCCTGGGATTGCCCCGACCTAGGTGCAGGACCTTACACTTGGTCTTGTTGAACCTCATGAGCATTCTGTACACAACTCAAGATCTCAGATGACTGAGTCATGTAAAACCAGAACTGATGTGGCATTTATACCTTCTAGTCAACCAGGAAGGCATTTAGCTTTGCAGAAGAAATGTAAGAAAGCAGTTGGAATAACCAGTGGTACACAGGATGGAAGAAAGAGATGAACTTACGGCCACTGATACAGCTGACTCCTGCAGTGGACTACCTGAATTCACAGGTGCAACAACCCAAAGTAATTGCAGAAGAATGAAGTTTCAAAGTACACACAACACATAACAGTTGGCTGCATAGATAAACAACTGATATTCTTCAGTGATTTTTCTCTCCCATCACTTGCTAGGCATTCATTCTAAAGAGGCTTACCTAGAGGCAGGCCGAAGTTCAGTGCAGGGGTATTCAACTTGGCATTCAATGCTAAATTAGCTACCAAATAAAGGATAGTCTTATTAGCATACTCCTTTATCTCACACCAGGGCTCCCCAACAGAGCAAATTAATTCCTCTGGGGCACATGGCTAACATACCTTTGCTGGTTTAAGACCTGAAATAGCTCATTTAGGGTCAGACAGCTCTACGCTGTCTGTTCATTGTGCCACATTAGACTATACTGTGACTCAAGGAGCAATAACTGGGAAAAACCTGCCAGGGTGAGATGTTGTAAAGGAAAATGCAAGAGTAACAAAATGTCCTTTATACACTGAGGCTGTGATTAGGCTGGGGGTAGTTCAGAATTTAAGGCTGTCAGAAGCAGATGGGAATATCTACAGAAATTGCACCTGAATTGTGTGTTCACAATTGAGTGGCTGGAGAGCGGTCCGGCAGTAAGGCACCTGGGGGTACTGGTTGACAGTAGGCTGAACACAAGCCAGCAGTGTGCCCAGGTGGCCAAGAAGGCCAATGGCATCCTAGCCTGCATCAGGAACAGTGTGGCCAGCAGGAGCAGGGAGGTCATTCTCTCCCTATACACAGCACTGGTTAGGCCACACCATGAGTCCTGTGTCCAGTTCTGGGCCCCTCAGTTTAGGAAAGATGTTGAGCTGCTGGAAGGTGTCCAGAGAAAGGCAACAAATCTGGGGAGGGGTCTGGAGCAGAAGCCCTGTGAGGAGAGGCTGAGGGAGCTGGGGTTGCTTAGCCTGGAGAAGAGGAGGCTCAGGGGAGACCTCCTTGATGTCTACAACTACCTGAAGGGAGGTTGTAGCCAGGTGGGGGTTGGTCTCTTCTCCCAGGCACCCAGCACCAGGACAAGAGGACACAGGCTCAAGCTGCACCAGGGGAAGTTTAGGCTGAGTGCTAGGAAGAAGTTCTTCATAGAAAGAGAGATTAGCCATTGGAATGTGCTGCCCAGGGAGGTGGTGGAGTCACCATCACTGGAGGTGTTTAGGGGGAGACTTGATGGGGTGCTTGGTGCCATGGTTTAGTTGATTAGATGGTGTTGGATGATTGGTTGGACATAATGATCTTTGAGGTCTCTTCCAACCTGGTCTGGTCTGGTCTGGTCTGGTCTGGTCTGGTCTATTCTATTCTATTCTATTCTATTCTATTCTATTCTATTCTATTCTATTCCTTTGGAGGGAAACAAAATTCTTCTCGAGACTTTTCATCCAACCTAGCTGTGATGCTAACTCTTCAAGGTGCCACAACGCAAGTTAGCCATAGTCAAGCAAATCTAAATATGTCTAAATATGTCTAAAAGTTTTAAAATATGTCTACAAGAAATGCTGCTAGGCCTCTAAGGCCCTGCAATTCTTTTGCTGAGTTGACTGTGTTAGGAATTTCATGGCCAATTACAGAATTCCACCAGTTATAGACCACTTTAGTCTCCAGAATATGAATGGCCTAAGAAATCAATTTCTGCAGGAGTTGAGCAAGCAGTGATTTGTGTTTTCTGATCCAAATAAGCCCTTATTTTTTGCAGATTAATTTTATCTTAGCTTGAATAGTAATTTGTGTTGCTTGCTTTAATTCCTTGCAGGGAGGAAGGACAGGAGAGTGGGAACAATTTTCCTTTCTTCTATGATATAACAGTGGATAATGGGAATAAGTTTGTGCAGAAAATTGCCCTACAATCTCTGTAACATGGATATAGCTTATAAAGACAGATAAGCTATAAAGAACTAAGATTCTTTATGCAAGTAGATCTGAGATGAATTGTGTAACAAACTCTTACTAGGTAGAATGTACAGGAAGGTAATCTTCATATTTGTGATTATATGTGACCCCACCATATGTTGGTTGGATATTTAACCATTGCTTTTCTAGAAAGAAACAAAGAGCTCATTATTTATTTATTTATTTATTTTCAAACCAAGAGGACAAAGTCTGAAGCTGCACCAGGGGAGGTTTAGGCTGGATGTTAGGAAGAAGTTCTTCACAGACAGAGAGATTGACCATTGGAATGTGCTGCTCAGGGAGGTATTGACCATTGGAATGTGCTGCCCAGGGAGGTATTGGAGTTACCATCACTGGAGGTGTTTAAGAAGAGCCTGGATGAGGCACTTGGTTCCATGGTTTAGTTGATTAGATGGTGTTGGTTGATAGGTTGGACTCAGTGATCTCAAAGGTCTCTTCCACCCTGGTTAATTCTATTCTATCCTGTTCTGTTCTATTCTATTCCATCCTATTCTATTCTATTCTATTCTATTCTATTCTATTCTATTCTATTCTATTCTATTCTATTCTATTCTATTCTATCCTATCCTATCCTATCCTATCCTATCCTATCCTATCCTATCCTATCCTATCCTATCCTATTCTATTCTATTCTATTCTATTCTATTCTATTCTATTCTATTCTATTCTATTCTATTCTATTCTATTCTATTCTATAACACTCTCCAAAGATATGTCAAAGTTTAGAGCAGGCTGGATGGCATGATAAAAATTAACACCTAACAATAAAAGAAAACTCCAAGCTCTGCCAGCACTTCCCTTGTGGTGAACCTGTTTTAAAAATGGAACTGGCTATTTACTTAACAGTTTGCAATCTTCTTCTGTAGCTGTTTGTATACCATACAAAATGAAATCTCTATTCTCCCATTCTTAAAGTAGTCTTTTTAGGCCTTCTTAGGCTATTATTGTTTAGAAAAATATGGTAGAATGAGATTGTTCTTCTAGGTTCCTTCAAGGACTTTGTCTGTGAACAAAGGCCAAAGGCCAACACTATCTATGTGGACAAAAATTAAGGACAGCTACGTCAGAGTAAAAGGTCTCTGAGGCAGCTGGATTTGGTTTCTTTTTCTGACAGGATGCCACCCAGTGACAGTGTTCTACATATTGCTTCTACCTCAGTTACATATCTCCTGTTTGACCTCAATTCATTTATGCATCTATTTTTACCATCTTTAAATACTTGGTAGTAACACTGACAAACAAGTGGTGCCAAAGCAGTTTTGTATAAAAAGTATTTAGCCTCAATTCATTAATCAATCTGTCTCTGTGGCCCACAAAGAGGCAGGCCCTTCCAGAGGACAGTCCTAAAATATGTGTTGAATTTGCTGAGATTAATCATATTTTTGGAACATCTTATTGCCCCCCACCCTCACCCCCTTTTGGCTTCAGAAGTGCTCATAGGATTGCATTAGCATGCATGTCAAATTCATAAAATGGACAAAGACAAAAAAAATCAATCACATGTTTCAATTCATTTTTACTGTATTTAGGACCCTCCACTAAAATAGGAATATGAGCTTTAGAGCTAGAAGGAGATAAGCTTATGATTACTGTCCAAGCAGGTATTAATGCCTAAAAAAGTTAGACACCTAAATGTAATATTTCACAGAATCACAGAATGTCAGGGGTTGGAAGAAACCTTGGAGATTATGCAGTCCCACACCCCTGCCAGAGCAGGATCACCTATACCAGGTCACACAGGAACAGGCAGGTTTTGAATATCTCCAAAGAGGGAGACTCCACAACCTCCCTGGGCAGCCTGTTGCAGTGTTCCATCACCCTCACAGGGGAAAATTTTTCCTCATGTTTCCATGGAACTTCCTATGCCTCAGCTTCCACCCATTGTCCCTTTTCCTGTCATTGGGCACCACCCAGCAGAGCCTGGCTCCATCCTCTTGGCACTCACCCTGAACATCTTTATAAACAAAAATGAGGTCACCTCTCAGTCTCCTCCAAGCTAAAGAGCCCAAAACCCCTCAGTCTCTCCTTGTAAGGAGATGTTCCACTCCCTTAATCCTCTTTGTGGCTCTGTGCTGGACTCCTTCAAGCAGTTCCCTGAGGTCCTTCTGGAACTGAGGGACCTAGAACTGGGCACAGTATTCCAGATGCAGCTTCACCAGGGCAGAGTAGAGAGGGAGAAGAACCTCTCTCAACCTGCTCGCCACCCCCAGAATCGCACTGGCTTTCTTGGCCACAAGAACACATTGCTGGCTCATGCTCAACCTTCCATCCACTAGGACACTATGTATTTAACACATACTGTCCTGAGCCTACCTATACCTGGTAGAAAGTATCATAATGCAAACAGTAGTATCAACTGTTAGTCCTTAAAAAGAGAAGGAATTACAACTATTTATATCTGTCTCTACACTTAATGGAGAATGACACCATTTAGCTGAAGCTTCTTTGGCAAACCTTTAGATACTAGAGAATGGTTGAGCATCCAGGCACAAATTCACCAGGGATACAGCTGAAGCTTTTTTGAGGACTAGAGAATACAGAATTAATCAGGTTGGAAAAAAACTTTGATATCATCAAGTCCAACCTATCACCCAGCGTCATCTAATCAATGAAACCATAGCACTAAGGGCCTCATTCAGTCTCTTTTTAAAGAGCAATTGTGGCTGTCAATGGGTCCATGTCCCAGTGGAGGCCAGTGACAAGTGGAGTCCCTCAGGGATCAGTCCTGGGACCAGGCTTGTTCAACATCTTTGTGGGTGCCATGGACAGTGGCAGTGAGTGCACCCTCAGCAAGTTTGCTGATGACACCAAGCTGCGTGGTGCAGTGGACACGCTGGAGGGAAGGGATGCTATCCAGAGGGACCTGGACAGGCTGGGGAGGTGGGCACAAGCCAACCTCATGAGCTTCAACAAGACCAAGGGCAAGGTCCTGCATCTGGGTCGAGGCAATCCCAGGCACAAATCCAGGCTGGGCAGGGACTGGCTGGAGAGCAGCCCTGAGGAGAGAGACTTGGGGGTGCTGGTGGACGAGAAGCTCGACATGAGCTCTCAGTGTGCACTTGCAGCCCAGAAAGCCAATCAGATCCTGGGCTGCATCAGGAGAAGTGTGACCAGCAGGTCAAGGGAGGTGCTTCTCCCCCTCTACTCAGCTCTGGTGAGACCCCAACTGGAGTACTGTGCCCATTTCTGGAGCCCCTATTACAGGAAGGATGTGGACGTGCTGGAAGGTGTCCAGAGAAGGGCCACGAGGATGATCAGAGGGCTGGAGCACCTCTCCTATGAGGACAGACTGAAGGAGTTGGGGCTGTTCAGTCTGGAGAAGAGAAGGCTCCGAGGTGACCTCATTGTGGCCTTCCAGTATCTGGAGGGGGCCTACAGGAAGGCTGGGGAGGGACTTCTCAGGCTATCAGGTAGTGAAAGGACTAGGGGGAATGGAATGAAGCTGGAGTTGGGGAGATTCAGACTGAATGTGAGGAGGAAGTTCTTCACCGTGAGAGTGGTGAAGCCCTGGAATGGGCTGTCCAGGGAGGTGGTTGAGGCCCTGTCCCTGGAGATGTTTAAGCCCAGGCTGGATGAGGCTCTGGCCAGCCTGATGTAGTGTGGGGTGTCCCTGCCCATGGCAGGGGTTGGAACTAGATGATCCTTGTGGTCCCTTCCAACCCTGACTGATACTATGATACTACTACGAATTTAAATGAGAACTTCAAGAACATGGGAGGTGGTTAGAGCTCTAATTAAAGGGATAGGCAAGCTCTACAGAGTCAAGTGAAGTAGCAAAAAAACAGTAGGACATCAATTCATTCCAGGGGAGGTTTAGACTGCATGTTAGGAAGAAGTTCTTCATAGAAAGAGTGATTTGCCATTGGAATGTGCTGCCCCGGGAGGTGGTGGAGTCACCATCACTGGAGGTGTTTAGGAAGAGACTTGATGGGGTGTTTGGTGCCATGGTTTAGTCAATTAGATGGTATTGGGTGATAGGTTGGACTTGATGATCTCAAAGGTCTTTTCCAACCTGGTTAATTCTATTCTATTCTATTCTATTCTATTCTATTCTATTCTATTCTATTCTATTCTATTCTATTCTATTCTATTCTATTCTATTCTATTCTAATTTAGTTATGCATGACAATAGCATGAGAATCTGACAACCCAAACAGCTCTCCAAGTGATAGTACCTAGGTACTACCCTGAGTTTCACAAAATCACACACATACATTCAGATTAGCAGCCTGCAGAGCATCCTGTGAGCATGAGGAAAGATCAGGGCAACCACAAAAAATTCAAGATGGGGAAAAATGATCATCATACCCCTGGGGAAAAATATATATGCAAACTACCGAATGCCAGAGCAGAAGCAGAGCAGTTTGGTGACTGAATACAAGCTATAAAATCTATAAAGAGATCAGGAGGACTGCAGAAAGTCACTGAAAGCTGTCAGGAGCCACCAGCTCCCGAAGAAAAGCTTGGTTTGTTTCTTCTTTCCTTCCTCTTTGTAAAACCTCTTACAGTGCACTATTTAGTCCATTCAGAATCCCTCTGAATCTAACAGTGGAGTCTGTGCCAAACCAAATAAGAGCATTTCATCAGGATCTGCTCTGGGTTGTGTGTACTATTTCTTTTTAAAATATATAAATAGATACATAGGGGTTAAGGACATAAACAATGTATTATGCATTTGGAAACCAGGCATTTAGTAACACTTTAAATCTAAAAATTCATTAGCTCACAGGCAAACTTTTATAATGTAGCAGCAGCCAAGCACCAAATAAAATTAAAAAAGAAGCAAAAAAAATTATATAAAAAAAAAAAAGGGAGATTGGCTAAGCAAAACCAAGGATAATAAAGCCCAAAAGGTTCTCTGAATTACTGTTGCCTGTGTCATTAAATTTCATATTGTGCATAGAATCTAAATACATCACTTTGTTCTGCATGACAAGCAGAAGTGAGCATTCATACATTACTCAGCCACTTAATTAAGAGCCTGGGATATTTGCAGTTAGCAGAAACTAATAAGGGAGCCACATTTAAATTCAAATCACTCCTCAGGGTAGCTGTCTGCAACATAAGCAAAGCTTACTGGGTAGATGCTCCACTAACAGCTCAGCTAAAAGCTTAGTTTTAGCGTGTTTGTGTGCAAAGAATGATTCTGGTTTCGACTTGAGGTGAGAGTAAAATAAACAAATCTGGTCTGGATTTTGAAGTTAAGATTTGGTTTTGAATTCCAACACATCTCTTGCTTTATAGAATAAATTCAAGTGTGATTTAGAGATTTACTAGCCCAAACCAGGAAGCTCTATAAAACACCCTCCTAGGCCTACCCTAGACATGGTATTACAAAATATTTTGCAGGAATAAGACCTATTGCAGAAAGCAAGCAGCCAGCCTGGCAGATTTAAGGAAACTTGTCAAACTCAGTGTATCAATCCATTACAGGTCATATCTCAATAACAAAACAAATTATCAAATTACATTTACTGTATTATCAGCTTTCCTCTTTGTTTCTCACTATTGAGAAGTTCATTTTGCATCTCATTTGGGAATTCCAGCTCATAGGGAATTCCACATTGTTTTCTGTAATGAAACTAAAGCAGTAAAGAGAGTAGGAATAATATAATTAGCCAGGACTACTGTCATTGCTGATGGGCAGATGACCCTGCACCAGCTTCAGATCACTGTCATGGTCCTCACACCAGTTCTAATCCTTTCTTTCACTTTGCTCTGGAAGACATCTTAGAATCATAGTATTGTTAGGGTTGGAAGGGACCTCAAGGATCATCCAGCTCCAACCCCACAGCCACGGGCAGGGATTCCTCACACTAGATCAGGTTGCTCACAGCCACATCCAGCCTGGCCTTCAAAACCTCCAGGGATGAGGCTTCCACCACCTCCCTGGGCAACCTGTGCCAGTCTCTCACCACCCTCATGGGGAAGAACTTCTGGAGAAGAGGAGGCTCAGAGGAGACCTTATTGCCACCATAAGGTCTCCTTGGAGCCTTCTCTCTTCCGGACTGAATAGCCCCAACTCCTTCAGTCTGTCCTCAGAGGAGAGGAGCTCCAGCCCTCTGATCCTCCTCATGGCCCTTCTCTGGACATGTTCCAGCTTGTCCAGATCCGTCCTGTAATAGGGGCTCCAGAACTGGATGCAGTACTCCTTTAAAAGGATGGTTAAAAGGAGCTTTAAAAGGTGCATGTGCTAATCACTCTTTCCATTGTTCCAGCACGTCCACATCTTCTTGAAAGTTCAAGGGATTTGGCATCTTTAACATTCCAGGTAATTTTATCCAAATTCAAAGGAAAATAAGCTTCTAAGACAGGCCAAAAATACTCTTTGAAAATAAGGTTTGCTTATGGCATTACCCTTCAGGGTGAAGCTTAGAAGAGCTACTTCAGATGACAACATTTCTTAAACAGCTGCTTTCCTCTGTGCTGGAAGGGATTAACATGTTTGAAGCCAACTGAGGAAAAAGTGTTCTAGTAGAAGTATCTTGTCAATAGATTAGGATACATCCTGTAATCTGCTAACCTGAACAAAACTGTCGAAGCAGACTAAGAGTTTAGCTCTGTGGCATCCTCTAAATCAGGTTTGGTTTTCACCTTTTAGTTATTCTGTGGCAATGCACAAAACACACTATAATACATCTTGAAAATTCTTGAAACACTCAGTCTTGAAGTACATCTTCATGTGTAGGTCCAAATACAGCTAAAACCAACAAAAGATCCTCACTGCTTGAACTTCTTGACTTTTTTTCCCATTGGTTCTCCATCTGCTTCAAAAGAAGTTAAGAAAGTAGCCCAATAAAATGAAAAGCCCTTGAGCTATCAATAGGCATTGACCTGATGTTTCACTTGCCTAATGCTAAGTATTTTCAACTCTTTCTGACACTTGTCTTTATTTTTTCTCTAGTGCAATATATGGAAGAGCAAGAGGAGTGCTTGAGGTGGCTGAGATAGGAAACATCAATTGGAAAAGGAAAGAGAAGTGAGAGAAAAAACATCCAATCAACCAGAGGGATTTTGTCCTCTTGCTTTTAGGATTAAAGAGTTTTGGGTGCAATACACAACTCAGAACCGAGGGGAGAAAAAGTGCTTTTCTACCTTTTAGCTAATTGGTTTTATTTGGGAGATCATAAAAACACTTGACATGGAAGGAGAACAGTGAAGATTGCAGAAATAAACCAGAGGGCCACAAGGATGATCAGGGGGATGGAACACCTGTGCTCTGAGAACAGGCTGATAGAGTTATGGAGGGATGAAACACCTCTGCTCTGAGAACAGGCTGATTGAGTTATGGAGGAGTGGAACACCTCTCCTGTGAGAACAGGCTGACAGAGTTGTGGTTGTTCAGCCTGGAGAAGGGAATACACATTCTGGGATTGTGCATTTTACTTGATGAGTCTCTTCTAATAACATTTGCAATGTTTAATTTCCAATTAGTTAATCTCCTGCAGTTACATGTAATCTCCATGCTGCATTGTGTCAAGAATAGATTAAAGTAATTCCAAAATAAGATTAATTAAAATATCTGAAAATTTGTGTTACATATTAATGTGTAAAAAAAAAAAAAAAAAAAAACAAAGAAAGAAAAGGGCATAATTTCTAACAACTAGTGTTTTAATTGATTGCTATATTAATGCCATATTTAGCTGGTTTATCACTTTCTCTTCAGTTCACAGATTTCAAAGACAAACCAGAGAATCACAGAATCATAAAATGGTCTAGGTTGGAAGGGATCTCCTCCAAAGGTCACCTCGTCCAACCGCCCTCTGCAGTAAGCAGAGGCATCCTCAACCAGATCAGGGCTCAGTCAAGCCTCATCTTGAATATCTCCAGGGATGGGGTCCTCAGCAACCTGATGAATAGCACTTTCTTTATTTGCAAGTGGAAGAAGTGAGCTATAAAAACTGGTGAGTGTCTGGCAGGTTGAACTGAAGATGGGGGTACTGGTTGATTGTAGGCTGAGCATGAGCCTGCAGTGTGCCCAGGCAGCCAAGAAGGCCAATGGCCTCCTGGCCTGCATCAGGAACAGTGTGGCCAGCAGGAGCAGGGAGGTCATTCTGCCCCTGTACACTGCACTGGTTAGGCTGCACCTCGAGTACTGTGTCCAGTTCTGGGCCCCTCAGTTTAGGAAGGATGTTGACTTGCTGGAACGTGTCCAGAGAAGGGCAACAAAGTTGGTGAGGGGTTTGGAACACAAGCCCTATGAGGAGAGGCTGAGGGAGCTAGGGTTGCTTAGCCTGGAGGAAGCTCAGGGGAGATCTTATTGCTGTCTACAACTACCTGAAGGGAGGTTGTAGACAGGCAGAGGTTGGTCTCTTCTCCCAGGCAGCCAGTACCAGAACAAGAGGACACAGTCTCAGGCTGCACCAGGGCAGGTTTAGGCTGGCTGTTAGGAAGAAGTTCTATACAGAGAGAGTGATTGCCCATTGGAATCGGCTACCCGTGGAGGTGGTGGAGTCACCTTCATTGGAGGTGTTCAGGAGGAGACTTGATGGGGTGCTTGGTGCCATGGGTTTAGTTGTTTAGGTGGGTTGGATTGGTTGATGGGTTGGATGCGATGATCTTGAAGGTCTCTTTCAACCTGGTGTATTGTATTGTCTTGTCTTGTCTTGTCTTGTCTTGTATTGTATTGTATTGTATTGTATTGTATTGTATTGTATTCGCTACAAATTTTTCTGAGGCTGCCCACATTGGACTACAATGACTTATGGTAATAGGATGATTCTGTTTAGGCCAGGCTGGATGTGGTTCTGAGCAACATAATGTAGTGTGAGGTGTCCCTGCCCATAGCAGAGAGGTTGGAACTAGATGATCCTTAAGGTCCCTTCCAACCCTAACAATACTATGATTCTAAGATCACTTCTAGAGCATAGTGAAGGAAAGAATTAGAACTGGTGTGAGGACCATGACAGGGATCTGAAGCTGGTGCAGGGTCATCTGCCCATCAGCAATTACAGTAGTCCTGGCTAATTATATTATTCCTACTCTCTTTACTGCTTTAGTTTAGCTTCATTACAGAAAACAATGTGGAATTCCCTATGAGCTGGAATTCCCAAATGAGATGCAAAATGAACTTCTCAATAGTGAGAAACAAAGAGGAAAGCTGATAATACAGTAAATGTAATTTGATAATTTGTTTTGTTATTGAGATATGACCTGTAATGGATTGATACACTGAGTTTGACAAGTTTCCTTGCAACTGGATGATCCTTGAGGTCCCTTCCAACCCTGACAATTCTATGATTCTATGATCTCATGGAATGCCACCTGCAAGGAGCCAAACATAAATCACTTACAGGTACAGGATGCAATTATAACTATGAATTCCATCAAGACATACATTTATATGTATGAAATGTACATTTACATTTAAATGACTGAAATGTGTGTAGACTCAGCTCTTGATGAGCTGCATATTGTTTTCTTCAGAGGACCAGGAAAACATCAGTGCACTGATGAAATATCATGTAAGTTCTTGGAACAGATTTCAACAGTATATTGATTCTCTGTCCGGGATGGAATTCATCCTGCACAGTTCTCAGCCCCAGATAAATGTCCTGACCATTAATACATAAATGCCATTAAATAAATATCAGTTTATTACCTAGTTTCTTTGCCTTTAATTCAAATTTTGATGTTTCATTATTTTTTTAACTAATAATAAAACTGTACTCTGGAAACCAGTAGGCATTTTAAATCAGCTTTATTATTCTCAAATCAAAAGCCATAAGCACGCTGATGTATTATATCTGCATTTATACTTGCCCTGAAGTTTCCTTTAATGGAACTCATTAATAGAAATCATATTTTTTTATGTGCCACCCTGTCTCTGCTGCATCACTTTGATTTTATAAACCATTGTGCATTCATGAATTCTACCATCAGCTCATATGTAAAGAGGTGTGTAAAAGATATTTAGTCAAATTCAGTGCTATAGTGTCTTCATAATTAATTTCCATTGATATGAGTCTTCATAGATGGGGAAAATTTCCTTAGATATTCTTCATTCTCAAACTGGGTCCCAGAAAGTGAGGCTGGGCCAAGGGTACCCAAGGGATCAAGCCCAGCCAGCATGGATTTAGGAGTGACAGGTCCTGCCTGACCAACCTGATCTCCTTCCATGATCAGGTGACTGCCTGGTGGATGTGGGGAGGCCTGTGGATGTAGTCTACCTGGACTTCAGCAAGGCCTTTGACACGGTCCCCCACAAGCAAACTCTTGGCTAAGCTGGCAGCTTGTGGCTTGGACAGCAACACTCTGAGCTGGGTTAGGAACTGGCTGGAGGGCTGAGCCCAGAGAGTGGTGGTGAATGGTGCCACATCCATCTAGCAGCCAATCACTAGTGATGTCCCTCAGGGATCAGTGCTGGACCCCATGCTCTTTAATATCTTTATCAATGATCTGGACGAGGGCATTGAGTCCATTATCAGTAAATTTACAGATGACACCAAGCTGGAGGCAGGTGTTGATCTCTTAGAGGTGGTGGAGTCACCATCACTGAAAGTGTTTAAGAAAAGACTGGATGAGGCACTTAATGCCATGGTTTAGTTGATTAGATGGTGTTGGATGATAGGTAGGACTCAGTGATCTCAAAGGTCCTTTCCAACCTGGATAATTCTATTCTATTCTATTCTATTCTATTCTATTCTATTCTATTCTATTCTATTCTATTCTATTCTATTCTATTCCTATTCCTATTCCTATTTCTATTTCTATTTCTATTTCTATTTCTATTTCTATTTCTATTTCTATTTCTATTTCTATTTCTATTTCTATTTCTATTTCTATTTCTATTTCTATTATAGTCTACTCTATTCTATTCTATTCACTGTAGTTAAGATGATTTGGGGTCCTCTACCTTCACCCCACTGTTGGAAGGACAGAATGATGCTCCTGGAATGCCCATGACAGTTCTATTGGTGCAGTGGTTGCTCCTTGCAGAGGCCAAAGATCATCCACCTCTGGTAGATAATGCACCATTGGAAACTGAGATTTGGAGAAAACCACCCCAGTTGCAACACATCCCAACCAGGGGCTAGGCTCCTACAGATCCTCCCCACCCCCAGGGGAAGCCCCATAGCAGCTCCTGCAAGGTTTAGGGGTGGATGAGGAGTGCCTGGCACCCTGCTTTGCCTCCCTATGTTTCTGTGCAAGCAGATCAACAATAGTTAGTCTGGAAAAGAGAAGACTGAGAAGAGATCTTATTAATGTTTAAGTTATCTGGAGCACGGGTGTACAGAATAAGGTGCTAGTCTCTCTTCCATGGTGCCCTGTGATAGGACAAGGGGCAGTGGATACAAACAGGAAAATAGGAAGTTCCACCACAACATGAGGAAATCCTTTGTCACTGTGAGGGTGACAGAGCACTGGAACAGGCTGCCCAGAGAGTTTGTGGGTTCTCCTTCTCTAGAGACTTTCAAGACCCACCTGGATGTGCTCCTGTGTAACCTGCCCTTGGTGATCCTGCTTTGGCAGAGGGGGCTGAAGTCAATGATCTCCAGAAGTCCCTTCCAACTCCTACAGTTCTCTGATATGATTCATTTCTGAATCATTAGTAGTGGTCATAAAACCAAGTGATTTTCCATAGTCCTGAGAAGTCTGAGGGATATTATCCTCCCAAAGCTGAATTACCAGCTCTCTCAGAACTTAATAGGATTTTTTTTGTCATGCACACTCAAGGACAGTGTTTGGTCCTTGTTGAGGGTATGCATGCCATGTAACTTCTGCCACTGCAGTATATCTGACCTGCAATGTCCCTGCTAGTTCAGATGTGTGCCTGTCTCAGACAAAGCCTCTCAATTAAGGCAGATTATATGGTGGTTTTGTGAAAGGGATAAAACATCCACAAGGAATTCATCGGTGATGACAGCTAGATCCGAAACAGCTAATGCCTCACCTTGTCTTAGCTGTGGTTTTCTTTCTTTTAATCTCTGCTAAAATTAATTACATTCCATGTACTGCTGCTGCTACAGAACAGAGAAGCTTTTGCACAAAAGAAGAGACAGTTGAGGTTCTGTTTTTACTGTTTTTTAATTTTAGGGATATTGATAGGATAAAAATTAGGTATGAGCTAGTAATGTGTTCTTGCAGCTTAGATATCTAATATTATCCTGGAATACATAAATACAAGTGTGAACCCACATGGCCAAGAAGATTCTCTGCCTCTGTTACACTCTTATGAGATACCTACCACCTGGAATATTGCATAGCCAGCAGGTCAAGGGAGGTGATTCTCCCCTCTACTCCACTCTGCTGAGACCCCACCTGGAGTAGTGTGTCCAGTTCTGGAGCCCCTAGTACAGGAAGGATCTGGAGGTGCTGGAAGGCATCCAGAGAAGGGCCACAAGGATGAGCAGAGGGTTGCAGCACCTCTCCTATGAGGACAGACTGAGGGAGTTGGGGCTGTTCAGTCTGGAGAAGGCTCCAAGGAGACCTAATAGTGGCCTTCCAGTATCTGAAAGAGGCTACAAGAAAGCTGGGGAGGGACTTTTTAGGATGTCAGGGAGTGACAGGATGGGGGACAGTGGAAAAAACTAGAAATGGGTAGATTCAGATCGGAAGAAGATTAGGAAGAATTTTTTCCCCATGAGGGTGGTGAGAGACTGGCACAGGTTGCCCAGGGAGGTGGTGGAATCCTCATCCCTGGAGGTTTTGAAGGCCAGGCTGGATGTGGCTGTAAGCAACCTGCTGTAGTGTGAGGTGTTCCTGCCCATGGCAGGAGGGGTGGAACTGGATGATCCTTGAGGTCCCTTCCAACCATAACAATTCTATGATTCTATGATTCAGCTCTGGAGTGCCCACCACAAGAAAGACACACACCCTTGTGAGGAGATGCAGAGGAGGGCCTCAAAAATTATCCAAGGACTGGAAAAATGTTTCCTATGAAGAAAGGCTAAGACAACTGTAATTGTTTAGTCTGGAGAAGAGCAGGCTTTGAGAACTTAGTAAGGCCTTCCAATATTTAAAGGAGAGAGGTGTTTTGTACCAAGGCCTGTAGTGATAAGACAAGGTGTAATGGCTTTATACTAGAAGAGAGTAGATTTAGACTTGGTGTAAGGAAAGAATTTTTTACAGCTAAAATGCTGAGACACTGAAACAGGTTGTGGAGAGTAGCTGTGGACACCCTGTCCCTGGATATGTTCAAGATCGTGTCAGATGGACCTCTGAGTAACCTGATCCAGAGGAAGAGGGAAGGGGAAAGAAGGGAAAGGAAAAGGGAAAGAGGGGAAAGGAAAAGGGAAATGATGAAAAGGGAAAGGGAAAAAAAGGAAAAGAAAGAAAGGGAAAGGAGGGAAAGGGAATGGAGGGGAAGGGAAAGGGAAAGGGAAAGGGAAAGGGAAAGGGAAAGGGAAAGGGAAAGGGAAAGGGAAAGGGAAAGGGGGAAAGGGGAAAGGGGAAAGGGGAAAGGGGAAGGGGGAAAGGACACATTACTGAGACTTCCAAATAGTTATTTTACTGCAGTATCATTTCCATAGAAAAAATGGTTTATATACCCATAAATCAATTATGTATTGTAACCTGATTTAGTTGTGGATGTCCCTGCTTCCTGCAGAAGGGGTTGGACCAGGTGACCTTTGGAGGTGCCTTCCAATTCAGACCATTCTACGATTCTTAGATAGGTCCAAGTCCAATTAGTCAATGTCATATGAACATACATATAGCCCTTTTTTTTTAAGCACTTTCACAACCTCTGCAGTGCATCCTTGAAGGTATTTGTGCATAATGACTGCTTTATTTTCCTTCTTTTTATTTGTTTCAGTGGAGGACATCAACATTGTGCTTATTGCATTAGAGCGCTTCTGAAAACACCGCTGGAGCGTGTTCGTGACTGCAGGGGATATCTTCTGTTACTTTTTGAAATGGAAGTGAATGCACCAATTTGCAGATGATTCAAAACTCCACAGCAGAAGGCTACAGTGTTGTGTATAGATATTCCTGGTTAATGTTAGTCTGCGTCACCTCAATAACCTGACGTACTGCGAAGCAAACCACATCTGAACAGAGCCCTACTGTTCTTATGCCACAGGCACTTTTTCAGATGACTGATGTACTCTTCACTACTGCAAGAGCTGAAGCAAATATCTCTATTGAGTCTGCTGTTTCATTCACATATGTGCTAGTTTTAGCCTGTGCCCAGAAAATTTTCCACCTTCGAGATCATCAAGTCCAACCTATCACCCAACACCATCTAATCAACTAAACCATGGCACTAAGCGCCTCTTCCAAGCTCTTTTTAAACACTTCCAGTGATGGTGACTCCACCACCTCCCTGGGCAGCACATTCCAATGGCCAATCACTATTTTTGTGAAGAACTTCTACCTAGCATTCAGCCTAAACCTCCCCTGGCACAGCTTGAGACCGTGTCCTCTCGTGCTGTCACAAATTGCCTGGCAGAAGAGACCAATCCCCACCGGTCTACAACTTCCATTCAGGTAGTTGTAGATAGCAATAAGGTCTCCCTGAGCCTCCTCTTCTCCAGGCTAAGCAACCCCAGCTCCCTCAGCCTCTCCTCACAGGGCTGTGCTCCAAAGCCCTCTCCAGCTTTGTTGCCCTTCTCTGGACATGTTCCAGCAACTCAATCTTTCCTAAACTGAGGGGCCCAGGGCAGCTTTCTGCCCTTGGCTGCATCTCTTTGTTGTGGTTAAGTACTAACAGCTATCCTCTCTCCCTCTCTCTTTTACCTGATACAGAGGGGAAGGGAGCAGGGCTGGGGAAGCTATTAGTAGCCCCCTGGTTTTGTCCAGGTGGGGTTCTCGTGCTGTTTATAAACTGTACATAATTTAAATATTGTATATTTTGTACATAGTCCTTGCATTCCATATTTCTAGATTGTAGTTGTGCTTGTAAATACAATTTCATTTGCTTTCAACTGAGCTGGTCTGGCAATATTATGTTTGGGGGGAAGTTCAACCCACCGCAACATACAGTAAAGGCATGCAGGCATTTTGTATTACAGATTTTTGAGTTTTAACATAACTAAATCTTCATTAGCTTGCATGCAGGAGAAGCAGCACTGTTCATTCCACCGGCTAGGAACCCAGTACTACAGGCTAGGGTCATAGTGGCTGGAGAGCGGCCAGGCAGAAAGGGACCTGGGGCTACTGGTTGATAGTAGGCTGAACATGAGCCTGCAGTGTGCCCAGGTGGCCAAAAGGGCAATGGCATCCTGGCCTGCATCAGGAATAGTGTGGCCAGTAGGAGCAGCGAGGTCATTATACCCCTGTACTCAACACTGCTTAGGCCACACCTTGAGTCCTGTGTCCAGTTCTGGGTACCTTAGTTTAGGAAAGATATTGAGTTGCTGGAACGTGTCCAGAGAAGGGCAACAAATATGAGGAGGGGTTTGGAGCGCAGCCCTGTGAGGAGAGGCTGAGGGAGCTGGGGTTGCTTAGCCTGAAGAAGAGGAGGGTCAGGGGAGACCTTCTTGCTGTCTACAACTACCTGAAAGGAGGTTGCAGCCAGGTGGGGGTTGGTCTCTTTTCCCAGGCAACCAGCACCAGAACAAGAGGACACAGTCTCAAGCTGTGCCAGGGGAGTTTTAGCCTGGATGTTAGGAAGAAGTTCTTCATAGAAAGAGGGATTGGCCAATGGAATGTGCTGCCCGGGGAGGTGGTGGAGTCACCATCCCTGGAGGTGTTTAGGAAGAGGCTGGATGAGGCACTTGGTGCCATAGTTTAGTCAATTACAGAGAGAGTGATTGCCCATTGGAATGGGCTGCCTGGGGAGGTGGTGGGGTCACCGTCATTGGAGATGTTCAGGAGGAGACTTGATGGGGTGCTTGGTGACATGATCTAGTTGTTTGATGGGTTGGATGCGATGATCTTGAAGGTCTCTTCCAACCTGGTTTATTGTATTGTATTGTAATTAGATGGTGTTGGATGATAGGTTGGACTCGATGATCTCAAAGGTCTCTTCCAACCTGGTTAATTCTGTTCTATTCTCTTCTCTCAGATTTTCAGCCCCTTGCTTGATAGGCTTCTTTGGTCTGTGTTGTGGTTTGAGCATTCCCAGAGTCCAAAAGCCCAAATGGAACAGATTGAGATTGCCTCCCCTCTCTCTTTTTTCCAGTAGGGAAAAGCTAATTAGGCAGGAGGAGAAAAGAGAGGTAAAATTATGAAAGAAACAGTCTTGAATCAATCTGGAAGTAAAAAGGTAAGTTTAACAAAATATAAAGAGCATCTGAGTGAAAGGAAGGTTACAAAGGTATAAGGAAAAGGGGAAAATACAATTATATGCAAAATCTGGCACAGGTAGCAAAGGACTCTCTACATGCAATGTGGACTCTCTTTACATGCAGTCCTTAGGAGTCAGGAGCAGCACAGAACAAGCACCTCCACGTGATTACAGCAGAAGCAGCATCCTGGACAGGAGCAAGAGAGGAAAGACAGGAAAGGGCTCCCCTTAAATAGGCTTGGTGGACAGGAAGTGGGAGTAGAATAGGCTTTGACCCAGGGACGCCTTCCCCTGGGAGTGGGGGACCAAGTCTCTCTGTGCACCTGGGTCAGGTTTTTTGTCCACCTTGGGGCTGGGATCTTTTCAGCCCACCCCCTCTTGGGCTGGATGTAACCTGGTACAGTCTAGCAAACTTGAATTAATTTTCTATATTTGCTATTAAACATGAAAAAAGGTGGGGGAAATAATTAAAAAAGGAAAATTGAGCCTTGAGGACAAGTAGCCAAGACTGGCTGAAATGAAACTGAAGTCAGATTACAGCAACCCTTTAAAGAGAAAAGTGTGCTATGGCTCCAAAGAGATGAAGACCTTAGGAAATCAAAGTTGATTTTTAAATACTCTAGAAAGAAGCAAATCCAGACCCTGTGCTAAAGGATTTCTCTGTATTACACTGTTGCCTTACAGTATAGGTTAATAGTCTGTTTCCACTGTTGTGCAGAAAGAATATAACACTCTTTCTTCATCTTAAGAGAGCACACAAGCTGCTGCTTCGCTGTCATACACTTGTCCCTTGCACAAAGGCAGAAAGAACCAGCAAATCTGATTCCTTAAACACAGTCCATTGGGATGCTGCATTATCAACATCTGCTCTTTATTCCAGAGTGTCTCAGGGCTACAGCACATCTTTTAAAATCCATATGATTTCTAATTTGCTCTGTTATGTGCTTTTGTAGAAAGCCTTCGCTGTTGTGCTACCTGAATTCTCTGCAGTAGAGCCCAGCTCAAAGATTGCTTTGTTCCATGGGAGTCGTGAGTTTAGACCATTGGGAGACTCTAAAAGCAAGGCACTCCCATGGTGATTTTCTCATGACAGAATGAATCATTGCACATTATTTTTTTCAGTCATTGACAATGTTGTCAATGTTAAAGCATTGGGGGAAAAAAAATAAATCCCAATTTCAAAGCCTCAGTCAAGTGTTTACAACTCACAAAGATGAAGCTAGGCATTTGTAATAGCTTCAAATTTAAGCATGCAGCGTGTTCTGTTTTCTGGGAGGGGGAAGATTGGATCTGTGTTAGCCCTCCATGGAAATACTTTTCAATTTAAGCTGTAAGCTGTTTGCATTACAGGGAACATACTCAGAGAAGTGCCCCTGCTATTTGAAGCAGAAAATGCTGCAAGTTCGTCCTGACTTTCAGCTCCTGTGAGAATTAGTTTCTGTGAGAATTTAGTTTCTATCAGAACTGAGATCAACCAGCAGAACACTGTGTTGTCTGAACAAGTCTTCCCCTTCTGAATCAGCATCAGGTAACTCTAGACTATCTTTCAAGGAGTCAGCTTTGTCTCATGCCCCTGGAAATTGCATTTGCCTTGATGTCCATGAAGCTGAAGAGAAGGCACATTATGGCGTTTTCGCAGTTGCTTTTTGCAGCTAGAGAGGTCCCCAGCAGCAATCTTAATCTTTCCATAACCAAACTGCTCAGAAGTCTTGCTCTAGACCAGACATGCAGTCTGATTAGAAAAAACCAAAAACCCTGACATGAAATACTAAAGACCTTTATTAAAAAAAAAAAGGGGGGGGGGGGAAGAAGAAAAATTGCAACTCTTTTGGTTGGTTGGTTGGATTTGCTCGTCAATGCACTACTACGAGGCACTTGATAAATTGTTCATTCACTTTCTGAAAGCAAAATGAATACCCTCAGTGCTGCTCTTTACCTAAGGAACCCGAAGAGAATCAATGAAATGGATTGATAATAATGCTTCCCACCTGGGTTTGGTTCCACAAGCACAGAACAAACAAATCACAGGGCACAGAGTAACAAACCCCTCTGAATGTGTGCTTGCACCTCAGGTACTGGTGAACGGACAGCAGCAGCAGTCCCCAAGAGCAAGTGAAGCTGAACAACTGCATACATGACACTGACAATTTTCTTAGGGAGACTTTCCCATGAAAAGGCTGGAGTCATTGTCTCTGGTACAGTGCAATAACTTTTTGGGAAGGCTGCAAACAACTGAAAATGGAATCTTCTGCATTTTAGTGACTGGAAACTGCTTTAATAAATCAGGTTCTCCTCCCCCTCTACTCTGCCCTGGTGAGACCTCATCTTGAGTACTGCCTTCAGTTTTGGGTTCCCCAGTTCAAGAGGAACAGGGGTCTGCCGGAGAGGGTCCAGCAGAGGGCTACAAGGATGCTTAGGGCACTGGAGCACTGCCTGGTGAGGAGAGGCTGATGGACCTGGGGCTTATTAGTCTGGAAAAGAGAAGTCTGAGAGGGGATGTAATAAATGATTATAGATAGCTGAGGGCTGGGGGTCAGGAGGGAGGGGACAGGCTCTGCTCACCTCCTCCCTGGGATAGGACAAGGAGCAATGGATGTAAGCTGCAGCACAGGAAGTTCCACCTCAACACAAGGGGGACCTTCTCTATTGTGAAGCTCACAGAACACTGGAACAGGCTGCCCAGAGAGGTCGTGGAGTCTCCTTCTCTGGAGACTTTCAAGGCCCATCTTGATGTGTTCAGGTCTCCCTGAGCCTCCTCTTCTCTAGGCTAAACACCCACAGCTCCCTCAGCCTCTCGTCATAGGGCTGTGCTTCAGACCTCTCCCCAGCCTCGTTACCCTTCTCTGGACATGTTCAAGTGTCTCAATGGCCTTCTTAAATCGAGGAGCCCAGAACTGGACACAGTACTCAAGGTGTGGCCTAACCAGTGCTGAGCACAGGGACAGAATGACTTCCCTGCTTGTAGCGAACAGGAAAAGTACCTCCCAATTCTCTATTGGAAATAAAAAAGTAATACAAATAAATTAATGGAGACTTAAGAGTACGAAGATGAAATCATTAAATCAGCTATTACACAATCACAGTCTATTAATATCATATTCTTATCAGGGTAAAGAGATCTTTTGTTTTTCCATTAGGTTCTCAACTAATGCATTCTTTACTTAATAAAGTGAAAGAATAGGAAAAGTAGAGTGGAGAGGGGAAATAGGAATCAACTAGAAGCAACTTTTGAAAAAGAATTAAGAAACCCCAAACTGAATCACAGAATCATTTAGGTCAGAAGAGACCTCTTGAGACCACCCAGTGCAGACCACCTGCAGAAGCAGGGTAAGCTAGAGCAGGTTTTTCTAAGTGCTCTAGGAAGAAACGTATGGAGATCCCGTAGTAGTAGTTTACTCCATATCACATTGTTGCTGTACAGGATAGGTGATTCCTGCCCTTTCTGTTGTCACACACAGGGAGCAACAGCTTGATGTTTTTTTGCCTGACATAGCACAGAAGCTGCTTCTCTCTGTTACAGATTTCTACTGTGGAAAGGGCAGAGAGCTGGCAAAGCTGCCGCCTTAAACTCTGGGCCTTGGGACAGCTCAGCATCTGTGTCTCCTCAGTCCAGAACACTCGATTTGCATGGCTGATGCCCAAGCGGCATGACATAAAAAGGAGATCAGAAAGGGGGAAGAAGTCAGGTTGCTAACAGCACAGAAATAATTCATGTTACATTGGCAGAAGACTGGGAACAACCAGGAAGACTGTAACTGGCATTTAGCTAGGTCCCTAATTTTGAAAGCAAAACCCAGTTCAAATTAATGATTCAAAAAAGAAAATCAATATCACACAGAACGATTAAGGAGAGCGATGGGAACGAATCAGCCAGAAATGTAATGGTGATAGACATAATGGATGGATTTTTGTGTGTGCAATCCGAGTGCTAAAGAGTCTATGGAAGAAAACAAACAGCAATGAAAGTAATTAATAGACTTCTGCAATGACTGAGACATGAATATACCTCCTTCAGTGAGACTTCTTTCAGTGAAAGCAGTCAATACTGGAAAGGTCAAGGAAGGTGAGGTATGGGGATTTAATGAATTAATAAAGCTAGTAAAGGCAGAGTTTATGAAGCCTAATGTCCCTGTTCAACAGCACAAGGTAGCTCAGCTCAGAAAATACATTTTGAGCTGCCAAATGTAATTAAATGTAGAATTCAGGGGAGGAGGAGACAGGAAGAAAAAACTGGATGATTTTTGAAACCAGCTAAGAAAACAAACCAAACAAAACAAAACAACCAAACACCAGCAACACAAACTTTCTTTCTGCATGAAAATGATACTAGATGGATCACAGTGATATTATGTAAGCCAACACTGAGATTTTTCACCTTGAAGGATGATGATTTCTGGTCACCCTGCCCATAAATTATCTGAGCCTGCAATGTTCAGAGAAAAGTGACAAAAAGGATAAGCACAAAGGAATGTCCATGAAAAATACATTTCAAAGATGACTAGCAGTTAGTGTGACAAAGGAACAACAGAAAAAAATCCCCAGCCCTGTGCTTCTATTCATGTGCTCTCAGAGAATAACAGGACTGCTGCTAAAATGAAATGGGTTTATAAGTTTCCATAAAATGAGATATTTTTCTGCTCTTAAAACAAAGGGCTGGCAAGCACCCTCGCTGTTTAGGTTGTGCCATTATGTTCTGGTGTGGAATTTCTAACCAGCTTTTTCTGAAGCAGCTAACACAGACCACCATCACAGACAAGTTCCAAAGTACTGGAAGGAAGAAAAACAGTACAGAGGAAAAAGTGAAAGCGTGATCTGAATTCTATCTTTACGTCTGCTGAAGTTTATTAGAGTATAATCTCACCTCAACATGAGAACAAACTTCTTTGCAGTGAGGGTGACAGAGCCCTGGAGCAGGCTTCCCAGAGAGGTTGTGGAGTCTCTTTCTCTGCAGACTTTCCAACCCCACCTGGATGCATTCCTGTGCAGACTACCCTGGGTGATCCTGCTTGGGCAAGGGGTTGGATTTGATGAACTCTGGAGTTCCCTCCCAACCTCTAATGTACTGTGATATTGTGCTGTGATACTGTGATAATTTAATAAGTCTACTTGATACATTTTTGCTGACACATTCAGGTTTCACAGATTTCTAGTCCATGCCACGTTGCTAAACTTCCTTCAAATGATTCTTAATTTTTGAGATTCTGTTCATTCTTTCTGGTGTTTTCTTGGATTCATTTGTGAATTCCTTTCAGAATAATCAAAGCTTCCAATACAACTTGAACAACAAGATTATTTTCTGAATAGACAATACTGTATACATGTGCTCCTTTCTGTATTCATAGAATCAACATCATTGGAAAAGACCTCAAAGATCACCAAGTCCAACCTATTACCTAAAACCTCACACCCATGACAACTAAACCGTGGCTTCAAGTGCCACATCCAGTCCTTTCTTGAACACCTTCAGCAATGGTGACTCCACCACCTCCCTGGGCAGCACATTCCAATGGCCAATTACTCTTTCTGGGAAGAACTTTCTCCTCACCTTGAGCCTAAACTTCCCCTGCACAGCTTGAGACTGTTCTGCCACTGGTTGCCTGGGGGAAGAGACCAACCCCCACCTGGCTACAACCTCCCTTCAGGTAGTTGTAGAGAGCAATAAGGTCTCCCCTGAGCCTCCTCTTCTCCAGGCTAAGCAACCCCAGCTCCTTCAGCCTCTCCTCACAGGGCTGTGCTCCAGACCTCTCCCCTGCCTCATGGCCCATCTCTAGATACCTTCAAGTATCTCAGTATCTAACTTGTGCACAGTGACTATTCAGGAATATGAACATTTTTTTCTCAGTAAGAGACATGAAAAGAGAGAAAACAGGGAGGAAAGAGAAAAGAGAGAAGGGAAGAATGGAAAGGAAAAGGAATGAGGAAGGGAGGGACAACTGTCTATTCTAGAAGATATCTGGATGTTTATAATCTGGCAGGCCTTCAGAAACCCTTGAATTATGCCTCTTTTCTATAATAAATCTTACCCTCCTGCAACTTCAGTGACTTTTACCCTTACTCTCTAAAGTACTGTCTTTATCCCTTCTAATATGGTAGTTTTTATTATATTACAAAATGTCCCTTATCTCATTGTTTTCTCTTGCAGTCATCTCACACTAAGATACATTTGGCAAACATAATCATAGAATCATAGAATTGTTAGGGTCTGAAGGGACCTCAAGGATCATCTACTGCCAACCCCCTGCCATGGGCAGGGACCCCTCCCACTAGTTTAGACAGTTAATCACAGTTATCCTCAAACATAAAGCAATATTTCCATACTAGAAGCATACCAAAATTGTCTTTCCAGATGGAAACTTCCAATGTTGTACCTTGTTCTGTTCTCACAGTTTACCATTTCTTTGTGCAATAAACAGCACAAACTTTGTGCTGCAAACAGCAGCAGCCTTTTTAATTATGCTTATTCTTTCCTTAGTGCTAAATTCTTTCTATTGTTTTACTTTATAAAGTATATTTTTATTCTTAAAAATTTAGTTTAATTTAATTTATCTATTTTATTTTTTTATTTTATTTTAATTTTATTTTATTTTTTACTCCATACATTGTATGCCAAATTCTTCCTGTTCCATTCCCCAAGGCTTTTATTGGTCTAAGAAATGTCAGGGTATTTCGAAGATGATGGCATACACAGACTTTTTGGGGCCATGAATAAGGGCACACTGGAGATAAACAGAATTAACAGTAAAAATTCAGTAGTAAAGAGAATTGGAATACTCCAGTTCTCATTCCTGTTTTTCCAACCCTAATCCTAGTCCTTTCTTTTCCTGTGCAATTACAACAGCCAGCATGGAATTGGTGTTCAAGAGGGGATTGGACGTGGCACTTGGTGCCATGGTTTAGTCATGAGGTCTGTGCTGACAGGTTGGACTTGATGATCTTTGAGGTCTCTTCCAACCTTGGTGATTCTGTGAATTGTAGTCACCAAATCATAATTATTACCCTCTGAAAGAAATATTGTTTGCAATTATTTTTCCAGATCTTGAAGGCTGTATAAAAGCATTTAAATACATTATTTCTGCCACACCTTGAGTCCTGTGTCCAGTTCTGGGCCACTCAGTTTAAGAAGGACATCAAGACACTTGAACATGTCCAGAGAAGGACAACAAGGCTGGGGAAAGGTCTGGAGCACAGCCATGTGTGGAGAGGCTGAGGGAGCTGGGATTGTTTAGCCTGGACAAGAGGAGGCTCAGGGGAGACCTCATTGCTCTCTACAACTACCTGAAATGTGGTTGTAGCCAGGAAGGGCTTGGTCTCTTCTCCCAGGCAACCAGCACCAGAACAAGGGGACACAGTCTCAGGCTGCACCAGGGGAAGTTTAGACTCAAGGTGAGGAGGAAGCTCTTCACTGAGAGAGTCATTCACCATTGGAATGTGCTGCCCAGGGAGGTGGTGGAGTCACCGTCCCTGGAGGTGTTCAAGAGGGGACTGGACGTGGCACTTGGTGCCATGGTCTAGTCATGGGGTCTGTGGTGACAGGTTGGACTCGAAGATCTTGGAGGTCTCTTCCAACCTTAGTGATACTGTGATACTGTGATACTATTCCAGGACTAAGTCTGTATAAAAGACTTTAAATACATTGATTCAGGACTGGACACAGCTGATTGGTTCAAAAAGACAGTGAAACTTTATTTTGCTGAAAATATACACAAGTTATACAGTGGTTGTACCTCCAGTAGTGTTTGAACTAGACTATAGAGTCCAGCCTAGCATATTGTCTCTACCAGTAGGTGGTGGCCATTCTCCTCCAGAAAACCTTTTTCATTATTATTAGTATGAAAACAAAAAATATCTATATTTCTTTCTGCTGTTACTCAGTTTATTCAGTTCATCAGTAGGACCCTTGGCCAACCTGTAATTCTTGAAACACTGGTAACAAATTAGTATTGATCATCACAGCAACTCATCGCTGCGTGTGGAACTTTGCCTACAGACTTCAGGAAAAACTTGGATCAGCTCTTTTCAGAACTATCTTCATTATTACCAGAAGCAGTTTTTCAGCTCTTTAAGGAGTTATCTTAATTATTACCAGAAGCAGCTCTTACAATTGCTTATCAGACTTTGTTACACTGCTCTCCTTTTAGGCTTCTTTATAAAATAGGTAGTTAAACGGCTTTCCTTTCTTTGAAGCAGAGAGTCATCAGGAAGCTTGAAGACATTACTGCTTTTCACTGAATAAACACCCACAGTAATTAAATACAAATGTTTAAAAAAAGGAGAGCAAGGGAAGAGTGTTTGTATGGCTAATTCTTTTCTGAAGAAGCATAACTCACACATCATTATAGCTTTCTGTATTTGACTGAGAAATGAAGTGCTAAATATTTCTGATTCTTCACCTTTCTAGTCACTGTGAAGCCAGGAACATAGCATCATTGATTTTCTTAGTACTTCTTTGTGGTCTTTGTCTCCTGCTGCTGTGCTCCTTTCCCCGATGCATTTCATTTTTCTTCATTCTTCAGTATGAAGAATACTTCAGTACTTCAGTATGAATTAACCAAACCAAACCAAACCAAACCACAAAGATTAGAAGTATGCAAAACAATTAGATTACGCTTCAGATATTTTTGTTTGGTTTTGCTTTTACAATTAGGGCAATTTACAGAATCATAGAATGGTCTGGGCCAGAAGGCACCTCCAAAGGTCATCCAGTCCAACCTCCCTGCGGTCAGCAGCGACATCCCCAACTAGATCAGGATGCCCAGGGCATCACTGAGCCTCACCGTGAATATCTCCAGGGAAGGATCCTCAACCACCTCCCTGGGCAACCTGTTCCAGTGTTCCACCACCCATAGAGTGGATATCGTCCTGATCTCCAATCGAAATCTGCCCTTCTCTAATTTAAAGCAATTGTCCCTTTTCCTGTCCCCACAGGCCTTTACAAACAGTCTCTCTCCATCATTCCTCTAGCCCCTTTCAGGTACTGGAACGCTGCTATTAAGCCTTCCCAGAGCCTCCTCTTCTCCAGGCTGAGAATTCTACTGATTTTATCATCAGAGCACCCATCCATTCAGGGTTTACACATGCCAGAAGAATATAGGACTGGGCAAAAAAGGATTGAGGATTTTATTTACTTAAGGATTTTCTAGCACATACTCTTGCAAATTCCACTCACTGTAAAAGTCAAACTGCTTTAACTCTATCTCAGGAAATAAAGAAATGACAACCTTTTTTTTGCTGATATCTGAACCACTGTAGAATTCACCCTGCCCTAATGTAAAAATAGAAAAATGAAATATTTCCAGTCATTCAGGTTTCAGCCCAAGGTCTCTTCATTCCTGGGTTTCCTCCTTGCACTCCAGAATAACCAAACTCACAGGATAAATATCAGTGCTCTTCAAACCAAACTTGTGATGTCCTCCTGTGAGGTTTGATTTGCAATGTTGACTTAGTGCAGATGAGCTGGCTCCTTATAATTCTTCTATATTTTTCTTGCCACTGTGGTCAATAAAGCTATTATGTCAAAAGGGCACTCTTATTTGCTATGGATGCATTTCTCCCTGTGTGTTGTATTTGTCCACTTCACTGTCAAAATGTGTTTACTGTTAGCACTAAATACTAAGGGGACATCAGCCAGATTCCACTGCCACATATTATCAGCAAAATTGCCTGAGCCATTGGGGATCTTGGGGGTTCTTTAGAAAGGTATTTAATAAATGGTTAATTAACCATTTGTTTTGAAGTAATAGAGAATGTAACAGAATGGAATGGAACGGAATAGAGTAGAGTAGAGTAGAGTAGAGTAGAGTAGAGTAGAGTAGAGTAGAGTAGAGTAGAGTAGAGTAGAGTAGAGTAGAATAGAATAGAATAGAATATATTTGAATTGAATTGAATTGAATTGAATTGAATTGAATTGAATTGAATTGAATTGAATTGAATTGAATCGACCAGGTTGGAAAAGACCTTTGAGATCATCGAGTACAACTTATCACCCAACACCATCTAATCAACTAAACCATGGCACCAAGTGCCTCATCCAGTCTCTTCTTAAACACCTCCAGTGATGGCGACTCCACCACCTTCCTGGGCAGCCTATTCCAATGGCCAATCTCTCTTTCTGGGAAGAAATTTTTCCTCACTTCCTGCCTCAACCTCCCCTGGTGCAGCTTGAGACTGTGTTCTCTTGTGCTGTCACAGATTGCCTGGGAGAAGAGACCAACCCCCACCTGGCTACAACCACACTTCAGGTAGTTGTAGAGAGCAATAAGGTCTCCTCTGAGCCTCCTCTTCTCCAGGCTAAGCAACCCCAGCTCCCTCAGCCTCTCCTCATAGGGCTGTGCTCCAAACCCCTCCTCGGCTTTGTTGCCCTTCTCTGGACACATTCCAGCAACTCAATATCTTTCCTAAACTGAGAGATTAGCTTCAACATTCCCCTATGCCACTGTAAAAACGTTTTAAACCTTTGCCCACCTGGCCCTGTCTGAAGCTATCCAAAAAGTTTTGGCCCTGTGAGCTCTCAATTTAGTCCCATGAGAAAACTGGCAGGAGCCGTGGGCTAACCTCTTCCACTTCAGAAATTAAGCTGTGCTGATCATCTCGAAGTACTGAAACTCTACCAATTCAGGGTGTAAATCTGCCTGCATTTAATTGAGAGCACTGTGCTGCTCTTTTGGTGCTTTCATGCACAATAAATGTATGTGCTTAGAGTAAATGAGAAATAATGACATAAATAATTCCTGATGCAAACCTATTTTCTTGTACTGACAGCAAATTTTGTTGTTGTTGTTGTTGTTGTTATTAACGTGGATTATAATGAATGCAAACTAAAAATAGGGCTGTGTTTATACATCTATATATACCCCAGATTTTTATGTCCTAATTATATGATGCTGAAAAGATGCAAATAATTTCCATTTGAGATGTAATGGCAGAGGTGTTCCTGAAGTGATTTGCTAATTATGTTTTTTTACAGTTTAGCACCAGAAATGTGGCTGGCACAATAGAAGTAAATCAAAAGGTGAATATTGCAAATTATTCAGTGTTTTATTTAATAACTGCTTAAAAATATTCAGTGCATTATTCAATTAATGCTTAAAACTATTCAGTGTTTTATTTAATTAATACTCCATGTACATAAATGTTTGCCTAGCTGAGGAACTGCTTCTCGTCTCTTTCCTCTTGTACTTCAGAGCAGCATTGAGAGTTTGCCTCCTGAAACTGCAAGTTTTGATTGATATTCTTATTGCTGTAGTAGTCTTGAAACTGATTTGGGATTTAGGAGCTGAAGGTCCTGTGACTGACTTGCAGCATCTACAGCTTCAGAATGACCACATCATATAGGTGTGATATTGCTTTTTCCACTGTCTGTGGTTGCTAGCTATCCTTGTAATACCTGTGACTTGACACCTTGGTGTTTTCCTCCACTGTCAACAGTGGTTACCTATTTCTACACACTGCCTCAGTACTTCTATGGTTTTTCTCTGTGTGTAGGATTTGCTGAGGCCCAGAGATCACTGCTAAAATACAGCAAATGTTTTAGTTCCTATACTCATGGATTCCTTTCAAATAAATGGGATGAAGAGCTGTTAAATCTGTCTGGTCCTCTGATCTTGTTTTCAGAGTATCTTATTCCCATTTTATGGCCAAGGCACATCAGAAACTGACTGGTGGAATGGTGAGAGAGCGTAGACTTTCAGGCCGGAAGCCCATTAGTTGTGCTCTAGTATCTGCACTAAAAGCTATTCAGGCTAAGGATATTTTCTTATTGCAGAGTCCTGTGCTCTGTTTTAGAAAAGCAAACTTCTACCTGCTCAGAGCTAAACTGGGAGGGATTCATGGGAAGCTTCCATGGATAAAGGAGCTAGCAAGTTCTGGGAATTTTTCATGCATGTTCTCCTGAAAGTATAAAACCAGTTCATCCTTTTTAAAGGTAAGAGAAAGTAGGAAGAAGAACAGATACTCTTGACTTAACTACAAGCTTGAGTCTGCTTGAAACCAAAAGTGAAGCATCCTAGAGTGCACACAGATAAACACCACTTGAGAGCTACAAAGAAGGAAAGGAGGCTTCTGTAGTCTTCTTAACACAAATAGATAAAAAAGTCATAATCCTAACACCCTGAAAACAAAATGTTGGCCTCAAAGTCCAGAGGAGTTTTAGCACTGCTTACAAAGTGCCTACTTTTCATAATATGTTGAAAATCTAGCATTAAATCTGAAACAATGGCTCTTTCCTAACGTTTTCTTGTGCTGCTCAGAACTCTCTCGTTGTTTCCTCTCCCATATGCTTAACTTTCCCTTCTGTATCACTTCCAGCAGTTTGTCACAGTCTCCTGCTCTTCTAATCCTCTTACACTGCTCTCTGCTGCCATAGTTTTCCCCTCCAACTGTCTTATACTTTTCAGCAGGAGTGTACAAAGAGCACTAGTACAAAGAGCACTAATTCATATAAGTAGCATTGCCATGTCAATCTGTACTGAATACAGGTGACTACTCACTAGCACAGTTCCAAATGCTTTAAGACACCTGCAGGAAAAAAACCCTAATTGCTCAAATAAGCAGAATAAGTTCACTTTTGAAGAAAGATTTACTCCTGTGAATCAGTATGAAAGTGAGGAATAAAAGAGGACAATGACTACCAGAGTCTGCATGAAATATCTAATACCTTAACCTTAATCTCACCCACATAATCTCACATTAATAGAACTAGGGACCAAGCATAAAATACTGCTAAGCTTGAACTAATAAGGTTATTTTCCTGTTGTTTGGGTTTTTTTTTTAAGTAAAGTGTGTAAAAACACATGTAGGCTACATCCTTGCCAACTGTTTTGATCATGAGCTTGCAATCCTTAGCTGTTATTGAACAAAAGGTCCTAGCTGCAGCTGAATAAATGGTAGGGCTTACTGAATAAAGGGTAGGGATTCAGTCCTCATGGCAACAACAACAGAAAAATAAGCAGACCAAATAAACACAAACCCCCCAAACCACAATCCCTGTGTTTCACTGTAGAAAAGCAGCCACAGCGGTAACCGTTTCCATCAGCAGCTTTGTCGCAGGAAAAATGGAGTCTCAGCTATCACAGCTCTGCAAAACATTTACACAAAATACATCCAATTAGCAAGCAGTGGTAATGGACTACAATATGAAGCCTGGCAGCTGATAAATTAATCAAAATATAATGTCAGTATTCATCTGTCATTAAGTGGACATGAATGCTACTCATACCGAAGCTTTAATGGTGTGCTTGCAGTCTATAGCAATTACTAGCACTTTTTAAACTCGGCTTCTTTTGTTTCTGAAATAAATCCATGAATTTAACATAGAAAATTGCTTCTCATAATTTATATTTTATTGCAAAGTCATTTATCTGTCCTTCCACACTCCTATATATCTGGGAAAGTATGGATGTAGCATCACAGAACCATAGAATGAGAGAACGGTCAGGGTTAGAAGGGACCTCTGAAGATCACAGTATCACAGCATCACAGCATCACCAAGGTTGGAAGAGACCTCAAAGATCATCAAGTCCAACCTGTCACCACAGACCTTATGACTAGACCATGGCACCAAGTGCTACATCCAATCCCCTCTTGAACACCTCTAGGGACGGTGACTCCACCACCTCCCTGGGCAGCCCATTCCAATGACGAATGACTCACTCAATGAAGAACTTTCTCCTCACCTCCAGCCTAAAGTTCCCCTGGCGCAGTTTGAGACTGTGTCCTCTTGTTCTGGTGCTGGTTGCTAGAGAGAAGAGGCCAACCCCTTCCTGGCTACAACCACCTTTCAGGTAGTTGTAGAGAGCAATGAGGTCTCCCCTGAGCCCCCTCTTCTCCAGGCTAAACAACCCCAGCTCCCTCAGCCTCTCCTCACAGGGCTTGTGCTCAAGGCCTCTCCCCAGCCTTGTTGCCCTTCTCTGGACATGTTCAAGTGTCTCAATGTCCTTCCTAAACTGAGTGGCCCAGAACTGGACACAGGACTCAAGGTGTGGCCTAACCAATGCAGAGTACAGGGGCACCATGACTTCCCTGCTCCTGCTGGCCACACTATTCCTAATGCAGACCAGGATGCCATTGGCCTTCTTGGCCACCTGGGCACACTGCTGGCTCATGTTTCAATTTTAGGGTAGTATCCTCACTGTATGAATAACTGCCACTCATAATGGTCAGCATTCATTTTGAGATGTATAGTACTATAAAATAATTTAGGTCTGAATCAAGCAGGAAATATGACTTAAAGTTCTACATAGAATTGACCTCTGCACCTCCCAGACCACATGTAGTCCATATCAGGATGGATCATTGCTGTGACTGCAGCAGGATAAATTAAAGTCTTGGATTTTACTTACAGTAGCTCACAAAATATTTCTGCTCTTCAACCCTCATTCTTTTATGGATATTCTCTTAAAATTGTAGGTATATCACCCTGAAATTCAGCAGTTTCTTATTCCACTAAAATAAAAAGGAAAGAAAGAAGGAAAACAGATAGCTAGGCTCTATGTGAAAACTTGCAGCTGAGTTAAAAACTGTTGAAGCTGTTGAAATGGAAGTTAAGAAATGATAATCCAGCCCTTATTCTGCTCCTTTGAATATTGGTTTATCAGTGCAGGAAGGGGCTCAGAGAGCATAAAACATTTGCCTCATTTTAGACTTACTAGAAGACATTATCACAGTATCACCAAGGTTGGAAGAGACCTCGAAGATCATCCAGTCCAACCTGTCACCACAGACCCCATGACTAGACCATGGCACCAAGTCCAATCCCCTCTTGAGGAAGGAGGACATTGCTGCCCAGAGAGAACTCTCCTGCCCACTGCAGGCTTGAACTCACGACCTTCCCAGTAAGAGTCTTACATGCTACCAACTTAGCCACATGTATGCATGCAGAAGACAGCTGGCATATTGGTTTCAAAACCGCATAGATTTGTTCTACGTGTTATTTCATTCAATGTTTAGCTTGCAGCTAGAGGTAAACATTCTATAATCTATACTTCTCCCCTAACAATTCATGCAACAGTTAATTATTTTGAATGAAAGAGAAGTCATTCCAAATTTAGGTCCATATCCATCTGTGCCCGAAGAGCTGTACCCCATAAAAGTTATGTTTCAAATAATTCCTGAACACCTCCCCATTTGAAGACTGATTTCTCAACCTGGACCATATTCTACTGATCACTGTAATTCCAGCTGGATTGCTTCTGTATGAGAGATACATATTTTGTCTGTAAGGCATAATACCTTTGAAAATAAGAAGCAGAAGAGAAATGAATTTGAAGAATTGTGTCAATAATTGTGATTATACTGGGGGAAGGGTCACTCTAACTGCATGAATACTCTTTTCCCTGATTTAAATATATATGATGTTCTGTTTCATTCACAGGGTTCACAGGATCACAGGATTTCAGGGGTTGGAAGGGACCTCTGAATATCACAGTATCAGTATCAGTATCACAGTATCAGTATCACCACCAAGGTTGGAAGAGACCTCGAAGATCGTCCAGTCCAACCTGTCACCACAGACCCCATGACTAGACCATGGCACCAAGTCCAATCCCCTCTTGAGGAGGGAGGACATTGCTGCCCAGAGAGAACTCTCCTGCCCACTGCAGGCTTGAACTCACGACCTTCCCAGTAAGAGTCTTATGTGCTACCAACTCAGCCACATGGTCCCCACCTTTAGAATTCACCTGGTAGGTTAAATATTCTTTTGAGTCTGGAAAAAAAGACTGAGAGGGGATTTAATAAATGTTTGTAAATACCTGAGGGATGGGGGTCAGGAGGGAGGGGACAGGCTCTGCTCACTTGCTCCCTGCAATAGGACAAGGAGCAATGGATGTAAGCTGCAGCCCAGGAAGTTCCACCTCAGCACACGGGGGAACTTCTTCACTGTGAGGCTCACCGAGCACTGGAACAGGCTGCCCAGAGAGGTTGTGGAGTCTCCTTCTCTGGGGAGTTTCAAGACCCATCTGGATGTGTTCCTGTGTGACCTGAGCTAGATTGTATGGTCCTGCTCTGGCAGGGGGTTGGACTCGATGATCTCTTTGGGTCCTTTCCAGCCCCTGACATCCTGTGAGCCTGTGTATACAGTTGATTGAGGTTGTAGCATTGATTGTTTTTTTTCAAACCCTTTTGATGATGGCTTGCAAACATTGAAATACTTGTAAGATCTACATGCTTGGCATTTTTTGTTTTGTGAAAAAACCCAAATGTGCAAGAAAGCTAACAATTATTGCAAGTTTGACATGGAATATGTTATGGATATGTTATGGAGAAGCATAGTCAGCAGGTTGAGGGAGGTAATTCTCCTCCTCTACTCAGCTCTGGTGAGAGCCCACCTGGAGCGCTGCATCCAGTTCTGGAGCCTCTAGCACAGAAAGGATCTGGAGGTGCTGGAAGGTGTCCAGAGAAGGGCCACAAGGATGATTAGAGGGCTGGAGCATCTCTCCTATGATGACAGACTGAGAGAGTTTGGGCTGTTCAGGAGAAGGCTCCAAGAAGACCTAATTGTGGCTTCCAGTATCTGAAGGGGGCTGCAAGAAAGCTGGGGAAGGACTTTTTAGGGTGTCAGGGGGCTAGGGGAAATGGAAAAAAAGTGGAAATGGGTAAGTTCAGATTGGATGATAGGAAGAATTTTTTCCCCATGAGGGTGGTGAGACACTGGCACAGGTTGCCCAGGGAGGTGGTGGAAGCCTCATCCTTGGAGGTTTCTAAGGCCAGGATGGATGTGGCTGTGAGCAACCTGCTGTAGTGTGAGGCATCCCTGCCCATGGCAGGGGGTTTAGAATGGGATGATCCTTGAGGTCCCTTCCAACCCTGACAATTCTATGATTCTATGTAGTTTCTGGATATGGGCTTCTGCAGTCTATGTCTGTCAGAGCTGATATATACCCTAATATAAGACAAACTAAAAAAGCACTAAAGAATGTCCTTTTACATGTGCTTTTTCCTTTCAAAGCAAATGATCTGGTTTTTTTTTTGTAATTTATAATACATAAAATATACTTCAAAACATATAAATCCATGTTTGATATTGAGTGCTTCTATGTCTTAAGGAGATCACCAGCTTGGACAGTCCTTCCTGTTGAAAGCAAGCCAGTAAACAGAAAACAAATTAAACCATGAGCAGCTCAGTCTTTGGCATTTTAAAATGTTCTTTCATTATTTTTGTCAGGTGTGGTGAAATGTTAATTGTCACCACACATGAGTGAGAATGGGTAAAATTTTTTCAGTGCAGAGTGAAATGCAGCATCGTTGCAATCTCAGTTGTATGGGATCTGACTGCACTGCTTCCTTTAAAGCAACCTGAGATGAAAAATAAACTGAGATGGTTTGAGGGGTTTCTGAATGAAACATGGAGTATTATGGCACCATTGGAGTGAGGTTTAGTCAGGGGTTTTTTGCTAATACTTTAAGTACTTAATATATCTAAACACATTCTGGAAATAGATTGATTTAGAATCATAGAATCAACCATATTGAAAAAGACCTCAGAGATCATCAAGTCGAACCTATTACCTAGTGCCTAACACCTCCTGACAACTAAACCATGGCTTCAAGTGCCACATCCAATCCTTTTATGCACAGCTCCAGGGACGGTGACTCCTCCACCTCCCTGGGCAGCACATTCCAATGACCAATCTCTTTCTGTTGAAGAAATTTCTCCTCATCCTGAGCCTAAACTTCCCCTGGCACAGCTTGAGACTGTGTCCTCTTGTTCTGGTGCTGCTTGCCTGGGAGAAGAGATCAACCCCCACCTTTGCAGCACAAAAGCAATGGTCCAGATTGGGCATTCCTGAGAAGAAGCCAATAGTGGCTCAAACCCACTACTGCTCCATCCTCTAGCAGGAGGCACCTAACTGTGGGGGAAACGGTGGGGTGGAAATGTCCAAAATTGAACTTTGGAACTGCCTGCTGCTTGCTACATGTAACCAATACAGGCAGGTTGCAATGGCTCAGACTAAGCAAAAGTGTCATGCCTTAATGCTCCAGTGAATAAAGAGACTTTAGACCGCACCAACACTTGCACAGCTGATAACGTGCTGTGCTTCAGCACACAGCCTGGTTAAACTGGGAAAGTTTGGGATCTGGGGGCCCAGAAAGAAGAGGGGATGAAAATAAATGTTCCTAAAAATGATGTCTCAGAAAGAAGGGAGGTGGGAATAAAAATGTGAAAAAGTTGCCTGGAGAAAAGACACTAGCAGAGGGGTACAGTCCTGGACACCAGGGATGTACATGGAGACAGAAGCCAAGGGACAGCCAGACACTTCAGACAGTGATGAACACCTGCAAACAATGGCAAGCAACATGACTTTCTGTCTGACCTCCAAAGAAGGCCATTGAACCAACTCACCGTCCTCATAAATTGCAGGCACTGCTGAATGCCAGAATAATTAGTGATCACATGCAGCATCCTGCTATGGACTTGATGGCCTGGCTGTACCTGCAGTGGGCTATCTCTCTGACATTGTAGACAATGATACTGGGCCATTTGCTGTTCCTATAAATGTAAAGTTGATTGAAGAATGCCTGGGTTTATGTTCTAGTATATTATGGAACATAGTTTATCTCATCTGAGCCTGCAGTTTAAAGGTAAATGCAAAAGAGAGATAACTCACTATCATACCCACAGCAGAACATTTCCTCTACATATCCCTGATAGGATTTAAATTCAGTTAATTTACTTTTGTGTAAGCTTTGCCCTTAATTTCACATTCTTTGTGGCATGAATTATTCCTGACATTTAAGAACCTCATTTTATAGCTGTGATCAAAATGGAACGCAGGTAAATAAAAAGTGACATTATACATAACACAATATAGAAGGCTATAAAAAAATGCAAATGGTAGTAGCTCAGCCATGCTCATATTTAAGGCCACTGAAAGTACTAAAACATCCCAGGAAATGAGAGCTAAAGTCTACTTGCCTTCAGTAAGAAAGAGTAAGGAAGAGAACATAATTAAGTTATGAATCTTTGGTCTGGTCCTGAGCAGTGGTTTCTGATCTTGAGCATGGTACCCTCTCTGAAGTCAAGATCAGGCCATGTATTGACAGAAAATTCTGGGTTACAAATGACATGGATGAAACATCATTGGAGGTGTTCAGGAGGAGACTTGATGGGGTGCTTGGTGCCATGGTTTAGTTGTTTAGGTGGGTTGGATTGGTTGATAGGTTGGACGCGATGATCTTGAAGGTCTCTTTCAACCTGGTTTATTCTATTCTATTTATGACTTTGGCCAGTGGCATCCTGGCCTGCATCAAGAATAGTGTGGCCAGCAGGAGCAGGGAAGTCATTCTGCCCTGTGCTCAGCACTGGTTAGGCCACACCTTGAGTACTGTGTCCAGTTCTGGGCTCCTCAATTTAAGAAGGACACTGAGATACTTGAACATGTCCAGAGAAGGGCAACGAGGCTAGGGAGAGGCCTTGAGCACAGCCCTGTGAGGAGAGGCTGAGGGAGCTGGGGTTGTCTAGCCTGGAGAAGAGGAAGCTCAGGAGAGACCTCATTGCTCTCTACAACTACCTGAAGGGTGGTTGTAGCCAGGAAGGGGTTGGCCTCTTCTCCCTAGCAACCAGCACCAGAACAAGAGGACACAGTCTCAAGCTGCACCAGGGGAAGTTTGGGCTGGAGGTGAGAAGAAAGTTCTTCCCAGAGAGAGTTGTTAGCCATTGGAATGGGCTGCCCAGGGAGGTGGTGGAGTCGCCATCCCTGGAGGTTTTGAAGAGGGGATTCCATGTGGCACTTGGTGCCATGGTTTAGTAGTCATGAGATCTGTGGTGACAGGTTGGACTTGATGATCTCTGAGGTCTTTTCCAACCTTGTTGATTGTATGATTCTATGAAGGAATTCATAGTATGAAGAAAAAAACCCACAAAGCCAATATAAAAATAACTTTTAAAATAGTGTGTCAGCCCAAACAAGATGGAAGAGAGCTTGAAGTTTTGCTGAGCCTTCTTTGTCTTTCATATCTACCTGAAACACAAGACAAAATTCTTAAAGGCCTGTCTGGCTCTCTTTATTCATAGCCTAATATTGTTCTGAAGATTCATGCCAGCTGGACTGAAAATTGTCATGAGTTTTTCGTATGGTATCTGGTTAGAAGAAGCTCTGTTCCCTTTAGAAGCAGTCTTCATTGCTTTAGCTAACCTGAGCTATGCATACATTGTTCTAATGATCAGCTTGTCCAGGGAGATTGCAATATCCATTATTAGGTGTTTTTAAAAGCCACTTAGACAAACAAAATTTCCTCATAATGTGTCTGCAACGGAGGCTACCTTCAAGACTAGATGGGCAATTAAGGTTTCTTTCCTTTTGACTTTTATTTTTCTGTTGTATTTATATTAATTCTCATCAACATATATCATAGAAATATAACTATTTCTAAAATGTCATATTGGTATGATATTATATTAATCCTTATGAACACTAGTGAGAAAATGAGGAAATCTTTGCCTCCAGGGGGAACTGGCACATATAGAGATGAGGTGATTTGAAGGTCATGCTGCTACTGAATCCAAGATGAAACTCAAGGAAACAAGAGGGAACTTCTTTACTGTGAGGCTCACAGAGCGCTGGAACAGGCTGCCCAGAGAGGTTGTGGAGTCTCCTCTCTGGAGACTTTCAAGGCCTGTCTGGATGCATTCCTGTGTGACTTGTGCTGGATTCTATGGTCCTGCCATGACAGGGGGGTTGGACTCGATGATCTCTTTGGGTCTCTTCCAACCCCTGACATCCTGTGAGCCTGTGTTGCAGAAAGCATCAGATTTTGATGCTATTTGTTCCGATTCTTCAGTCACTGGCATTGTACAGAAACATGACGGCATCACTTTTGATTGTCTTTAGATATATCCCACTGGGATCCATTTGACCTGTATTTTCTTCCCCCTCTACTTTTTCACATGTGTCTATCGATTCCATTGATTAAGGCATCTGATTTATGTGAAGCCGTCATTTGTTCTTGTGGCACACTGTTTAGCAGCTGGTATAGATCGGACAAGGGGGTGGCAGGGTAAGAATTCAATTAATACAAAGTAATATCTTAACACATGGCCTGTCAACAGCAATATCAATTACTCTCGCTTTTAGAAAATTACTGAGTTCTTCCATGAGGGCTCTGATCCCAATGGCAGTGTGGATTTTTAGACTAGACTAGACTAGACTAGACTAGGAGTAGAGCAGAATGGAAGAGGAGAGGTTCGGAGAGGAGAGGTTCGGAGAGGAGAGGAGAGGTTCGGAGAGGAGAGGAGAGGAGAGGAGAGGAGAGGAGAGGAGAGAGAGGAGAGGAGAGAGGAGAGGAGAGGAGAGGAGAGGAGAGGAGGAGAGGAGAGGAGAGGTTCGGAGAGGAGAGGAGAGGGAGAGGAGAGGAGAGGAGAGGAGAGGAGAGGAGAGGTTCGGAGAGGAGAGGTTCGGAGAGGAGAGGAGAGGAGGTTCGGAGAGGAGAGGTTCGGAGAGGAGAGGAGAGGTTCGGAGAGGAGAGGAGAGGAGAGGAGAGGTTCGGAGAGGAGAGGAGAGGAGAGGAGAGGTGAGGAGAGGAGAGAGGAGAGGAGAGGAGAGGAGAGGAGAGGGAGAGGAGAGGAGAGGAGAGGAGAGGAGAGGAGAGGAGAGGAGAGGAGAGGAGAGGAGAGGAGAGGAGAGGAGAGGAGAGGAGAGGAGAGGTTCGGAGAGGAGAGGAGAGGAGAGGAGAGGAGAGGAGAGGAGAGGAGAGGAGAGGAGAGGAGAGGAGAGGAGAGGAGAGGAGAGGAGAGGAGAGGAGAGGAGAGGAGAGGAGAGGAGAGGAGAGGAGAGGAGAGGAGAGGAGAGGAGAGGAGAGGAGAGGAGAGGAGAGGAGAGGAGAGGAGAGGAGAGGAGCGAGAGGAGAGGAGAGAGTTAACCAGGTTGGAAGTGACCTTTGAGATCATCGAGTCCAACCTATCACCCAACACCATCTAATCAACTAAACCATGGCACCAAGAAACCCATCCTTAGTCTATTCCTAAACACCTCCAGTGATGGTGACTCCACCACCTCCCTGGGCAGCACATTCCAATGGCCAAGCTCTCTTTCTGAGAAGAATTTCTTCCTCACCTCCAGCCTAAACCTCCCCTGGATCAGCTTGAGACTGTGTCCTCTTGTTCTGGTGCTGGTTGCCTGGGAGAAGAGACCAACCCCCACCTGGCTACAACCTCCCTTCAGGTAGTTGTACATTTTATGCATTTTGGGAAAACAAAATTGTCTTGGAACTGTAAAAACATTTTTACTTATGTAGTAAATTTTTTTATACAGATTTATTACTTCCATCTTTTATTTTTCAAATGAAAACTGTTTCCTATCAACTTTCCAGATAGATTATGTGACAGAAAATCAACATATCATCATCTTTAAGATCATAGAATCAACCAGGTTGGAAAAGACCTCAGAGATCATCAAGTCCAAATTATTACCTAATGCATGACACCTCAAGGCAACTAAACCATGGCTTCAAGTGCCATATCCAATCCTTTTATGAACACCTTCAGGAACAGTGACTTCACCACCTCCCTGGGCAGCACATTCCAATGACCAATTACTCTTTCTATGAAGAGCTTCCTCTTCACCTCAAGCCTAAACCTCCCCTGGCACAGCTTGAGACTGTGTCCTCTTGTTCTGGTGATGGTTGCCTGGGAGAAGAGACCAGCCCCGACCTGGCTACAACCTCCCTTCAGGCAGTTGTAGACAGCAAGAAGTTCTGCCCTGAGCCTACTCTTCTTCAGGTTAAGCGGCCCCAGCTCCCTCAGCCTTTCCTCATAGGGCTGTGCTCCAAACCCCTCCCCAGCTTTGTTGCCTTTCTCTGGACACGTTCCAGCAACTCAACATCCTTCCTAAACTGAGGGGCCCAGAACTGGACACAGGACTCAAGGTGTGGCCTAACCAGTGCAGTGGACAGGGGCAGAATGACCTCCCTGCTCCTGCTGGCCACACTGTTCCTGATGCAGGCCAGGATGCCATTGGCCTTCTTGGCTGCCTGGGCACACTGCTGGCTCATGTTCAGCTTCCCATCAACCAGCACCCCCAGGTCCCTCTCTGTCCAGCCGCTCTCCAGCCACTCTGCCCCCAGCCTGTAGCACTGCATGGGGTTGCTGTGGCCAATGTGCAGAACCCGGCACTTGGATGTGTTCAATCTCCTGCCCTTGGACTCTGCCCATCTGTCCAGATGTTACTGAAAAATGTGATGTGCAGTAGCAAGTAAAATCTCTATGAAAATGTTTTGATTGTACCGTGCTGCAGCAAGCCAGCGTTTAGAATCTTTCCTATCAATGTGCTGGCTTAAAGAACAGATTTTTTTTTTTTTTTTAATGTTTTTTTTTTTTGTCTGTGATCACTCAGGGCTGCTACAAATTGCTGCTGTACCAAAGAACTGCATTACTTCAGATGAAGTGAACCGCTGAGTGCTGCGGTGGGAAAGTGCTGCAGTAAAGCTGCAGTAAAACTATTGCATCCTTCATGCTGCTTCACTGAAGGCACTGCAAAGCTTCAGTTTCCTCAATGATTTGTGTAATCTAAACCTCTCAGTTTTCATATCTTCAAGAAAGACAGGGAAATAAAGCAGAGTGCTGGAGCTCCTCTCCTATGAGGACAGACTGAGGGAGTTGGGGCTGTTCAGCCTGGAGAAGAGAAGGCTCCCAGGAGACCTAATTGTGGCCTCCCAGTATCTGAAGGGGGCTACGAGAAAGCTGGGGAGGGACTTTTAAAGGTGTCAGGGAGTGATAGGACTAGGGGGAATGGAAAAAAATAGAAATGGGTAGATTCAGATTCGATGTTAGGAAGAAGTTCTTCCCTGTGACAGTTGTGAGGGTCAGTTGGCAGGTCTAACAAACCTGCACCTGCTTGGAGCTAGTGGGGGAATCATAGAATCATAGGGTTGGAAGGAACCATCTAGTTCCAAACCCCTGTCATAGGCAGGGGCACCTCACTCTAGAGCAGGTTGCTCAGAGCCATATCTAGCCTGGCCTTAAAAACCTCCAGGGATAAGGCTTCCACCACCTCCCTGGGCAACCTGTGCCAGTGTCTCACCACCCTCATGGAGAAGAACTTCTTCCTAACATCCAATCTGAATCTACCCATTTCTAGGTTCTTTTTATCCATTCCCCCTAGTCCTATCCCTCCCTGACACACTCCATCTCTTCTCCCTGCTTTTCCCACTCTGGTCTTTTCTACAAACCTATTACTTCTTTTTTAGACTTCAGGTCTTAAGCAAACAAAGTGCATATGTAGGCTCAAAACTCTGTACTTAGATTCCCCAGAAAACTCAGTAAATGCCAGACTGTGAGTTTAGGATAACCCAAGATATGACTATATTTGCAAGGGTTTAGACCTCAGGTAAATGTATTCATTTTGCTCCCACTATCAAGCTATTGAAGTTCCTTGAAAGGAACAGATAGGTTGTTTCTGAATATAAAAATACCACTTCCAGCTCAGGAAGACCCAAGGTCACAGACTATTGCAGGTTTGGAGGCAGAACTAAGATAATATCTTTGCTTGCTGTCCACATACACTGCTCCTCAGCTATACACCACTGATTATTGGGAATCAGATAAGTGGGTAGGCAAATTAGTATGGTCTTTCTTATTAACAAATGGCAAACACTTACAGGTGTCACACTAAGATAAAGGATCCTGATATTTGCCTGTCCCAGAGCCCAGGATTCTTGCTCAAACTATTTGGCAGAATTAACATTTACCTCAACTTTTACCTCCACTTTATGGTGCCTCAGCAAGGGCTTGCTCTGACACAGGTCAGAAAGTTAAAATGCTCAAGTGGTTTAATTGTTCAAAGAGACAGATACAACAGGATTGCTAGTGATAAAGGCCCTGACAGCAAGATGATCTCATCATCAACAAATCCTTGGTAACATCTAACAAAGTCAGAGATGCACACCTTTGCTATAGCTCTAATATAATAGAGATGTTAGCAAAGATGGAATACTGTGTCCAGTGTTGGGCTCCCCAGTTCAAGAGAGGATGGAATCTGCTGGAGACAGTCCAACAGAGAGCTATGAGGATGACTGTGGGACTGGAACATCTCTCCTGTGAAGAAAGGCTGGAGATCTGGACAGGATGGAGAGCTGGGTGCAGGCAAACCTCATAAAGTTCAATAAGGACAAGTGCAGGGTCCTGCTTCTGGGGAGGAACAGCAGGCACCAGGATAGGTTAGGAGCTGCCCTGCTGGAAAGCAGCTCCACGGAGAAAGACCTTGGAGTGCTGGTGGACAGCAAGCTCTCCATGGGACAGCAATGTGCCCTTGTGGCCAAGAAAGCCAATGGTATACTGGGGTGCAGCAAGAATAATTGTGTCCAGCAGGTCTAGGGAGGTTCTTCTCCCCCTCTGCCCTGAAATATTGCATCCACTTTTGGGCTCCCTCGTTCAAAAGAGACAGAGACCTGCTGCAGAGAATCCAATGGAGAGCCACGAGGATGATTAGGGGACTTGAGCATCTCCCCTGTGAAGAGAGACTGAGAGCCCTGGGGCTATTTAATCGTGAGAAGACTGAGAGGGGATCTGATCAATATCTATCAATATCTGAGGGCTGGGTGTGAAGTGGAGGGGCCAAGCTCTTTGTGTTGGTGCACACTAGTAAGACAAAGAACAATGGATATAAACTTGAACACAGAAAGTTTCACCTCAAGATGAGGAGAAACTTCTTGACAGTGAGAGTGATGGAGCACTGGAGCAGGCTGCCCAGAGAGATTGTGAAGTCTCCTTCTGGGGAGTCTTTCAAACCCACCTGGATGCATTCCTGTGCAGACTTCCCTGGGTGATACTGCTTTTGGCAGGGGGTTGGACTGGATGATCTCTGGAGGTCCCTTCCAACCTCTAATGTACTGTGATACTGTGATATTGTCATTTTACCAATCACTCATGTGCATGGACTACTCTGGAATGGCTTCTGGAAAAAACAAACAAATAAAACAAAACACACACACCACCACCACCCCCAGCCCAAAAAAAAAGGCACCACAAAACATTTCTAAGTGTGGTTTTTTTTTCACTCCCCATTCTCTGTCTGGCTTCTTTGTTGTATTTAGCAGACCCCAGTTCTTTTTTTACTAATATAAATATTGAAAACGTATCATACCTCTGAGGAATTATTGTAAAGTTGTTGGGTTTGGGTGTTTTTCTGAGTTTAACTTCCTCAATCTCTTCTTAATCCTTTACTAAATGTTCTTAGCAAGTGTTAGCCAGTAAGATGTGTAAGATGTGTCATGTGTAGGCTTTTTTTTTCAGGGGGTGGGGAGGTGTATCTGCAAGTAGCTGTGACAAATCCTCACTAAGGAGTAGATCTAGTTCACATGCACTTTTAGAACTGAAGAATAGTATTAGAATAAAAAGTGAGACTCTAAAAATTGAAACAAAAATGAATTTACAATTGAGATCATTGTGTGACTTTCTTATCTTTACACCCATTTTAAATTTTTCCTTGAAGGAATGCAGTCAAAACTTCACAGAAATAACTAAACTAACTCAGATGCATTTAGAATAGAATAGAATAGATAGACTAGAATAGAGCAGAATAGAATAGAATAGAATAGAATAGAATAGAATAGAATAGAATAGAATAGAATAGAATAGAATAGAATAGAATAGAATAGAATTAACCCGGTTGGAAAAGCCTGGAGATCAGCAAGTCCAACCTATCACCCAACACCATCTAATCAACTAAACCATGGCACCAAGTGCTTCATCCAGTCTCTTCCTAAACACTTCCAGTGATGGTGACTCCACCACCTCCCTGGGCAGCACATTCCAATGGACAATCTCTCTTTCTATGAAGAACTTCTTCCTAACATACAGCCTAAACCTCCCCTGGCACAGCTTGACACTGTGTCCTCTCATTCTGGTGCTGGTTGCCTGGGAGAAGAGACCAACCCCCACCTGGCTACAACCTCCCTTCAGGTAGTTGTAGACAGCAATAAGGTCACCCCTGAGCCTCCTCTTCTCCAGGCTAAGCAACCCCAGCTCCCTCAGCCTCTCCTCACAGGGCTTGTGCTCCAAACCCCTCACCAGCTTAAGCTTGTATCATTCATATATATATATACATATTATACCCGTGTAGGAAAGAGATAATTTGCTATTTTTTAGCTTAAATAGTAACCACAGACAACATTTCTGATCTCAGTGATACAAAGATACAACTTTTTTACATTATCTCAGTGGTGTCAGCACTAATTATTATTATTTTTGCATTCTCTACTAGCTGTAATAAACCAAAAAGTGTTTAAAGCTTAATAATTCATAGCAATACATAATAAAAGAAGCAATTAAGAGTGCAAAAGGTTATAGTTTACAGCTAAATTGCTCTATTTCTTCTGTAGGAGTTTGGTAATCAGGACTCATATCATTACAACTCTTTATTACCTGTTCATACAGTATTAATTACTTACAGCCTGTGGATCTGACACATTCTGAAGCCACAGGAAAAAAAAAATCAAATGAACTGTTAATTATTTAGTTCTCCACTGTGTTTGGTTATGGCCCAAGGGAAGCCAAAAACTAAAGCATTGGCAATGTTTCCATTATTTGAGGTCTGAAGTTTTCAAGAATAAATTGGAAGTGTTTTAAGTACCCCTGCTAATGATCCCTACTTGCTCCCAAATTTAAATGAGACTTGCATCTAATCAAGATTTATTCCTTTATTTCTGCTGCAGAAAGAATTTGTAATGACCTGGTCATTCCATTTCTTTTCCTGAGGATATCAGTTAAGCAGCTCTTAGCAGTTTCAGAATTCATGAAATAGTGTGTGGGAATTTTAAACTGTGAAATGAATGCCAAAGAGCACAGCAGCAGGGCAGCTTCAGGCATGATCTTTCCTGACTTACTAGCTGCAGTCGTGTTTAGGAAGAGGCTTTACAGGGTGCTTGCTGACATGGTTTAGTTGATTAGATAGTGTTGGATGATGGGTTGGACTGCATGATCTCAAAGGTCTCTTTGAACCTGGATAATTCTATTCTATTCTATTCTATTCTATTCTATTCTATTCTATTCTATTCTATTCTATTCTTTTATTTTCCATTCCATTCCATTCTATTCCTATTCTATTCTATTCTATTCTATTCTATTCTATTCTATTCTATTCTATTCTTTTATTTTCCATTCCATTCCATTCCATTCCATTCCATTCCATTCCATTCCATTCCATTCCATTCCATCCCATTCCATTCCATCCTATTCCTATTCCTATTCCTATTCCTATTCCTATTCCTATTCCTATTCCTAATCCTATTCTATTATTTTATTTTTTTCCATTCTATTCTATTCTATTCTATTCTATTCTATTCTATTCTATTCTATTCCATTCCATTCCATTCCATTCCATTCCATTCCATTCCATTCCTATTCCTATTCCTATTCCTATTCCTATTCCTATTCCTATTCCTATTCTATTCTTTTATTTTCCATTCTATTCTATTCTATTCTATTCTATTCTATTCTATTCCTGTTTTCCAAGGGCAGTGAGGGAGGTGGGGGGGGGAGGCAAGGAGGTTTTAATTTGTGTCCTTTGAGAGGAACGTGTATCCATTCCCCTCTGCTTTTCGAACAACCAGTCTCTGCTGGGGGAGCCTGTGGAGCCTGCTTACTCGGGTTCATCTCTTTCCTCCTGTGGCTCATCACTTTTCTACAATCCCATACACCTCTAAGACTAGCAACCTCATCCTTTAGTCTGGCCACAAGGTCGAGCAGATAGCCAATCTGCTCACACCTAATGCAAGAGTTGCCCCCACTACCCTGCATCTCAAGAGCCAGGCCCCAGCACTCACTACAGCCAGATACCTGGACAGCTACCTGCTTGTGTTCTACCTCAGTCTGGGTCGACACTGATTTTTTAAAGGAGATTTTGCTGCGCGTTATAACCATGCTGCCCCTGGCCACGGCCCTGGCTGCCCCTGGACACACCACCCACTGGACAAAAATTTAGAAAAAGTGCGGCGGCGCGCGAGAGCGAGAGCGTCCAGAGAGTCCATTCCATTCCATTCCGTTCCATTCCATTCCATTCCATTCCATTCCATTCCATTCCATTCCATTCCATTCCATTCCATTCCATTTTCTTTTCTATTCTATTCTATTCTATTCTATTCTATTCTATTCTATTCTATTCTATTCTATTCTGTTCTATTCACTGTTGTTCAAAGTGGGTAAGGTTTGTCACCCAATTGGATTTTCCCACCAATACTGATGCCCAATGACAAGACAAGGGGCAATGGGTGGAAGCTGAGGCATAGGAAGTTTCACTTAAATATGAGGAAAAGCTGTCTCACTGTGAGGGTGACAGAGCACTGGAACAGGCTGCCCAGGGGGTTGTGGAGCCTCCCTCTCTGGAGATATTCAAAACCTGCCTGGATGTGTTCCTGTGTGATCTGCTCTAGGTGATCCTGCTCTGGCAGAGGGATTGGACTGGATGAGCTTTCAAGGTCCCTTCCAGCCCCTGAAATTCTGTGATTCTCTGAAAAGAGGTTTGTTTGCTTGCTTGCTTGTTTTATTTCCATTTCCAGCTAAATGATTCTGTGATTTCTGTGAATTACATACAAAAGGTACAAGTGACTATATCAAATGATAGGGAATGTTCCTAAGCTAGAAGATTTGTTTAAGCATTTTCCCTCCAGAGACATGGAAGTGAAAATGTGAATGCAGTTCTGTGGCTCACATGACTGTGTACACTTTGTTACTTTACCGTGAAGGTTTCAGTCTAAACCATGGAAACATATTAATTGGGAAAGATTCAGGCCATCCCTTGAAGCAAATCTTGGCATGAGTTAATTACATGTGAGATTTTAAAAGATGAGGATGATCAGAGGGTTGGAGCACCACTCCTATGGAGACAGACTGAGAGAGAGAGTTTGGGTTATGTAATCTGAAGAAGAGGAGGGTCCAAGGAGACCTTATTGTGGCCTTCCAGTATCTGAAGGGGGGTACAAGAAAGCTGGGGAGGGACTTTTAGGGTGTCAGGGAGTGATAGGACTAGGGGGAATGGAAGAAAACTGGAAGTGGGTAGATTCATATTGGATGTTAGGAAGAAGTTTTTCACCATGAGGATGGTGAGAGACTGGCACAGATTGCCCAGGGAGGTGGTGGAAGCCTCATCCTTGGAGGTTTTTAAGGCCAAGCTGGATGGTTTTTAAGGCCAAGCTGGATGTGGCTGTGAGCAACCTGCTCTAGTGTGAGGTGTCCCTGCCCATGGCAGCGGGGTTGGAAGTGGATGATCTTTGAGGTCCCTTCCAACCCTGACAGTTCTGTGATTCTGTGATATATGAATATCACAGAACCACAGAATCACACGCGTTCATCTATCATTTAGCATTTTGAATCATTGAGATATTTGATAACCAAGTAATTAAGATTCCTCCATTCTCCATCCTTTTTCTTTTTTTTTTTTTTAATGATTATATTTTTCATTTCATATTCTTGAATCAGATGAAGTCCTAAGCTTTTAGGCACAAAATGAAGAAAGGAAGAAAATTCTGTCAGCTCTTTGTGCTGCACCAAAAAAAAAAAATTAAATCAAATCTATTGGATGCTTTTGAAGATTCAGCATTGCTTCCTATGTAAAACTGAACTGTTAAAATGAGACCAGGCATTGTTTGTAGATACTGATTTGTATTAACGACAGATAAAATCTGCAGTGTGGGTGAAAAGCAGCAAATTCTCTGCTTCTGAATGGCTGTTTACAGTACTTGTGGATCCAACTGTGGATTTTTAATCACATCTCTGTGCAGTGTAGTACAGGAAACCATTTTCCAAGCACTAATAGAAATCCAGATCGAGATACTAATCAGAGGGAAATATAATCTATATGGATAGAATGTTCTCAAGGATTCAAAAATCTTATTCAATAAAAGACACCACAGAGCATGGAAAATATTGAGTAGGAGAGCTTTTTGTGCAGTTTAGCCATGCTAGCAGCACTTTTTTCGCAGGAATACTGCTAAGAGAAACCTATTTCACTTGTATCCACTAGGAATTCACTTTAGAAAATTAGAATAGAATAGAATAGAATAGAATAGAATAGAATAGAATAGAATAGAATAGAATAGAATAGAATAGAATAGAATAGGAGATTGAACACATCCAAGTGCCGGGTTCTGCACATTGGCAACAACTACCCCAGGCAGTGCTACAAGCTGGGGTCAGAGTGGCTGGAGAGTGGACAGGCAGAGAGGGACCTGGGGGTACTGGTTGACGGTAGGCTGAACATGAGCCTGCAGTGTGCCCAGGCAGCCAATGCAGCCAATGGCATCCTGGCCTGCATCAGGAACAGTATGGCCAGCAGGAGCAGGGAGGTCATTCTGCCCCTGTCCACTGCACTGGTTAGGCCACACCTTGAGTACTGTGTCCAGTTCTGGGCCCCTCAGTTTAGGAAGGATGTTGTCTTGCTGGAGCGTGTCCAGAGGAGGGCAACAAAGCTGGTGAGGGGTTTGGAACACAAGCCCTATGAGGAAAGGCTGAGGGAGCTGGGGTTGCTTAGCCTGGAGAGGAGGAGACTCAGGGGTGACCTTACTGCTCTCTATAACTACCTGAAGGGAGGTTGTAGCCAGGCAGAGGTTGGCCTCTTCTCCCAGGCAGCCAGTACCAGAACAAGAGGACACAGTCTCAGGCTGCACCAGGGGAGGTTTAGGCTGGCTGTTAGGAAGAAGTTTTATACAGAGAGAGTGATTGCCCATTGGAATCGGCTACCCGTGGAGGTGGTGGAGTCACCTTCACTGGAGGTGTTCAGGAGGAGGCTTGATGGGGTGCTTGGTGCCATGGTTTAGTTGTTGGGTGGGTTGGATTGGTTGATGGGTTGGACGTGATGATCTTGAAGGTCTCTTCCAACCTGGTGTATTGTATTGTCTTGTATTATTGTATAGAATAGGATAGAATGGAATGGAATGGAATGGAATGGAATGGAATGGAATGGAATACTAGAATAGAATAGAATAGAATAGAATAGAATAGAATAGAATAGAATAGAATAGAATAGAATAGAATAGAATAGAATAGAATAGAATAGAATAGAATAGAACAGAATTATTCAGGTTCAAAGAGACCTTTGAGATCAAGTCCAACCCATCATCCAACACTATCTAAACAGCTAAACCATGGCACCAAGCACCCCATCCAGTCTCATCGGCTTTGTGTCCCTGTAGGTAGCAGGTTTAACAAACCCAAAATATTTCTCAGCTCAATCTATTTTTTGTTCCATGTCACATTATATGAAGTGAATACTTCTGTCAAAAGGGGAAAAAAAGAAATAAAAGGGGAAAAAAAGCCTAAGATTTAAATACTTGTTAATAAAACACAGAAATAATCAGGCTCCAGTTACAGAGTTCAATTGCCAGTCTTAGACATTCAGCTGTTCCCATGGTATTTTTGATACTTCTACATGCAGAAATCACAGTTTAAATTAATTGCTACTTAAATCACAATATGCTTATATGTTAATGCCAGCTCCTTGTACCTGAGCTGCTTTGTATACTGGCTACTGCCAGAAATAGACAACAAAACAAGTTATATTTTCTTGCCTAGCTAGAACGTGTAATATCTCAGCACTTAAAGCACATCTTTTCTGTCATGTCACACCTCAGAAAGACTCTATGATCTGAGAAAGATTGTTAATGGTTTTGAGAGTCACAGACAAAAATAGTCACCAACAATTACTGTACTTTCTGTTTTCCTTTGTGCAGTGATTTTCCTAAAGCCACTGGCTCCATTTTAAAGTCTTGCCTTAGATTCCTGCCGTTAAAAATTGTGCCTACCCAAGAGAAGAGTACTTATAAGCTCAGACAGTCTCATATAGATATATATGTGCTGAACCTCTACACTTGAATTAGAGAATGCTCTGCATATCAAGACTAATAGAAAATGTTTTTCTTCATTGTAAAAGAGTGGCTAATCACTCTTACTGCATCTTAAAAAGCCTGCTGATATTTCTTTCTGCTAACTCCTTTTTGCTTTGATCATAAAGTTTGCTCCTACCATTGCACCTTAGTCAAAAAAGCATTTGCATGTATCTCCTAAGGAGATCTGTCACTATGATTGACAATTAGGTGGCTGAGAGCTGAGAAATGAGCACTTTGTTCACCCAGGTTAGGTTAAGGTTATTATAGTCAAGAACCAAACTCTGGTTTTGCAACTTTGTATTCCACATGCTTATATAATCACAGAATGTTCAAGGTTGGAAGGGATCTCGAGAGATCATCGAGTCCAACCCCCCTGCCAAAAGCAGTATCACACAGGAATGCATCCAGATGGGTTTGGAAAGTCTCCAGAGAAGAAGACTCTACAACCTCTCTGGGCAGCCTGTTTCGGTGCTCCAGCACCCTCACTGTAAAATTTCTCCTCATGTTGAGGTGAAACCTTCTATGTTCAAGTTTGTATCCGTTGTTCCTTGTCTTATTACTGTGCACCAACACAAAGAGCTTGGCCCCCTCCACACCCAGCCCTCAGATACTGCTAGACATTAACACCTTCTTTGCCTCAGTCTTCACTAGCAGGGCAGAACGTCTTCCAGACAGCTGGCCTGCAGAGCTGGCAGAAGGAGCCAGAGAGCTGCATAGTTTCCCACTGCTCCAAGAGGAAGTTAGAGATCTACTGAGCCGCTTGGACCCCCACAAGGCCATGGGACCGGATGGGATCCATCCTAGGGTGCTGAGATTGCTGACAGATGAGCTGTCCAAGCCACTTTCCATCATTTTTCAGCAGTCCTGGCTCACTGGAGAGGTCCCAGAAGACTGGAAGCTGGCTAACGTGGTGCCCATCCACAAGAAGGGCCGGTTGGATGAGCTGGGGAATTATAGGCCTGTCAGCCTGACCTCAGTGCCAGGCAAGATTATGGAACGGGTCATCTCGAGTGCGATCACACAGCACTTACAGGATGGCCAGGGGCTCAGGCCTAGCCAGCATGGATTTAGGAGGGGCAGGTCCTGCCTGACCAACCTGATCTCCTTCTATGATCAGGTGACCCGCCTGGTGGATGTGGGGAGGCCTGTGGATGTGGTCTACCTGGACCTCAGCAAGGCCTTTGACACCGTTCCCCACAGCAAACTCCTGGCCAAGCTGGCAGCCCATGGCTTGGACAGGAGCACACTGCGTTGGGTTAGGAACTGGCTGGAGGGCCGAGCCCAGAGAGTGGTGGTGAATGGTGCCACATCCAGCCAGCGGCCTGTCACTAGTGGTGTGCCCCAGGGATCAGTACTGGGCCCCATGCTCTTCAACATCTTTATTGATGATCTGGATGAGGGCATTGAGTCCATCATCAGTAAATTTGCAGATGACACCAAGCTGGGGGCAGCAGTTGATTTGCTGGAGGGCAGAGAGGCTTTGCAGAGGGACCTCGACAGGCTGGACAGATGGGCAGAGTCCAATGGCATGAGATTTAACACATCCAAGTGCCGGATTCTGCACATTGGCCACAGCAACCCCAGGCAGTGCTACAGGCTGGGGTCAGAGTGGCTGGAGAGTGGCCAGGCAGAGAGGGACCTGGGGGTGCTGGTTGATTGTAGGCTGAACATGAGCCTGCAGTGTGCCCAGGCAGCCAGGAAGGCCAGTGGCATCCTGGCTTGCATCAGGAACAGTGTGGCCAGCAGGAGCAGGGAGGTCATTGTGCCCCTGTACACTGCACTGGTTAGGCCACACCTTGAGTCCTGTGTCCAGTTCTGGGCCCCTCAGTTTAGGAAGGATGTTGACTTGCTGGAACGTGTCCAGAGAAGGGCAACAAAGCTGGTGAGGGGTTTGGAACACAAGCCCTATGAGGAAAGGCTGAGGGAGCTGGGGTTGCTTAGCCTGGAGAAGAGGAGACTGAGGGGTGACCTTCTTGCTCTCTACAACTACCTGAAGGGAGGTTGTAGACAGGCAGAGGTTGGCCTCTTCTCCCAGGCATCCAGCACCAGAACAAGAGGACACAGTCTCAGGCTGCGCCAGGGCAGGTTTAGGCTGGATGTTAGGAAGAAGTTCTGCACGGAGAGAGTGATTGCCCATTGGAATCGGCTACCCGTGGAGGTGGTGGAGTCACCTTCACTGGAGGTGTTCAGGAGAAGACTTGATGGGGTGCTTGGCTGTATGGTCTAGTTGTTGGGTGGGTTGGATTGTTTGATGGGTTGGACGCGATGATCTTGAAGGTCTCTTCCAACCTGGTGTATTGTATTATTGTATTATTGATCAGATCCTCTCTCAGTCTTCTCATGATTAAATAGCCCCAGAGCTCCACTCAGTCTGTCTTCACAGGGGAGATGCTCAAGTCCCCTAATCATCCTCGTGGCTCTCCATTGATTCTCTGCAGCGGGTCTCTGTCTCTCTTGAACGGGGGAGCCCAAAAGTGGATGCAACATTTCAGGGCAGAGTAGAGGGGGAATAAATCTTCTCTTCTCATGACTAAATAGCCCCAGTCTCTCTTCATAGGGGAGATGCTCAGGTATTCATCCATGAGTTCATCCAAAAGCTCTTCAGTTCTCTCACTTTTTATTAATTCATCTTCATATAACTGCAGATGAAGAGTAGCTATTAAGAACTATCTATGTCTGGCTAGGTTTACATTTAACAACTTGTGTTGTTGGTTTTTTCACTTATTGAGGAAGGATGAAATTAGCAGAAGCTAAAAGGTCCATTTAAATTAAAATAAAAATAAAAAAATGAGAAGAATTTCCATCCTCTGACCTACTCCAGGCTCTTTTTAAACACCTCCAGTGACGCTGACTCCACCACCTCCCTGGGCTGCACATTCCAATGGCAAATTACTCTTTCTTGGAAGAATTTCTTCCTAACATCCAGCCTAAACCTCCCCTGGCACAGCTTGAGACGGTGTCCTCTTTTTCTGGTGCTGGTTGCCTGGGAGAAGACACCAACCCCTACCTGGCTACAACCTCCCTTCAGGTAGTTGTAGATGGCAATAAGGTCTCCCCACATCCATTTAATTAAGATAGAATTTGTTCCTAAATATCTCCTCTTTCAAGACATTGAAGCTATAGGAGGAAGTTCTTTGTAGAAAGAGAGATTAGCCATTGAAGTTATATGCTTCTAAACCTAGCAAAATTACTTGAAAAATAGCAAAGGTAGAAACTTGTGACAATTTCCAGGTGTTCCTCAAAAAAATCTGCCCTATATAAGAAGTCCTGGGACTACAATTGGGAAGGTCGTGAGTTCAAGCTTTCAGTGGGCAGGAGTGTTCACACTGGGCAGCAGTGTCCTCCCTCTGGAGGACACAGTCTCAAGCTGCACCAAGGGAAGTTTATGCTCGGGGTGAGGAGGAAGTGCTTCACTAAGAGAGTCATTTGTCATTGGAATGGGCTGCCCAGGGAGGTGGTGGAGTCACTGTCCAGGTGGCACTTGGTGCCATGGTCTAGTCATGAGGTCTGTGGTGACAGGTTGGACTCGATGATCTTTGAGGTCTCTTCCAACCTTGGTGATACTGTGATTTGCAATGAGTTGCATACAAAAAAGAGTATCTCAGACACTCTTATTTATTCTCATTGTAGCTTTAGCAGAAGGATGTTTTGATGGAGACAGACTCCTGGTTGAGCTACCCCTATGTCTGCTACCAGGTCTAGCCTGTAGAATTGAGAATCTTCACACTCCCCAGTCACAAACATGGGATTTGGGCTTCTGTACAGGGTGTTTACAATGAAGTTTTTGCAATGAGAGCCTTCAAATGCTGCCTCTGTAAGAAGTAGTCAGGGGCTGTCCCATGCCAGACACTAGCTCCAAAAAACAATCATAGGTCACCACTGTGTGTTGCCTCTATTACAAACATAGTTAAGAAAGACAAAAATTAATGGAAAAGCAGAGAAGTGAGGAAAGAAAAGTGAGAGACAGTATGAACACTCAGGTCAGACATAAATGAAGACATTTGAGGCACTTTGGGAACAGAGATTCCCCTGCAGTCCCAGAGGACTATGCTGGAGCAGATATGCACAGTGCAGCCCATGGGCAACTGCCAGCTGGAACAGCTGGATATCTCCTGAGGAAATTTCAACCCATGGAGATCCCACACCAAAGAATACATTTACCTGAAGGACCATGGAGAGCTCCCACACTAGAACAGAGAAAAGATGGTGGTGGGAAGGAGACGCAGGGAGGAACTGTTACATGCTAATGCACTCTCCTTCCCCTTTATACTGCTCAGAGGGTGCTGTGTTGAGGGGCTGGGAAAGAAGGGGTGCAGTGAAGCCTGGAAGAGGAAGGTGGGGAAAAGGTTTTGTTTGCAGTCTGTTTCTCACCATCCAAATCTATTTTAATTGGTAATTAGATACTATTGTCCAAATCAAGTCTGGTTTGCCTGTGATGGCCAATGGTAAGTGATCTGGAGAAGAGGAGGCTCAGGGGAGACTTTATTGCTCTCTACAACTACCTGAAAGGAGGTTGTAGACAGGTGGGGGTTGGACTCTTCTCCCAGGCAACCAGCACCAGAACAAGAGGACACAGTCTCAAGCTGTGCCAGGGGAAGTTTAGGCTTAAGGTGAGGAGAAAGCTCTTCCCAACAAGAGTAATTGGCCATTGGAATGTGCAGCCCAGGGAGGTGGTGGTCACCATCCCTGGACATGGCACTTGAAGCCATGGTTTAGTTGTCATGAGGTGTTAGGTATTAAGTAAGAGGTTGGACTTGATGATCTCTGAGGTCTTTTCCAACCTGGTTGATTCTGTGATTCTATGAACTCCCTGGTTTTATTTAATCATATAACCTTTTTGTCTTCCTTCTCCCCCATCTGTTGAGGAGAGGTATTAAATGAGCAGCTGAGTAGGTGTCTGTGTTAACCCACATAAGATTATCGTTCACTTGACACAGCTGAAAAACATCATGTGACAGCATCACCTTGTTCATTTCCACTTTTAAGGCCTTCTGAAGTTGCTGACACAACTTAAGGCCTGTAAACAATTTCATTTGAAGAGAATTGTAGTATTTACATTCTGTAAATCACAGACCTTTTGCAGTCCTTATTTCAAACTAAGCGAAAAAAAAAAAAGGATCAGACCACTGTCACAAACTCAAATAACTTGCCCAGCCAGATTTTCAGTTTCAGCTTCAATTTGCTCATGAAAAGATATTTCAGGTGGCTATAAAGAATTTAAAAATTACCAGAGTTTATCTTAACAGACTGTTCAAAAGGATTCCAGCACAAATCCAGAAATGCAGCCTAGGCAGATGTTTGAGATTGGCATATATTCTTCGAAGACTGAATCCTGTCTGAAACAAAGACTGCTCATATGGAGACATTGCAGAATGCTATCTATGGTTCTTTCTATATTTGCTATGTGAGATATTTAGACACTTAGATCTTTTCCTTCTTCTATTTGAATTTATAGCTTCATGCCATGCTATTAAAAATGCATGCTTATAAACACAAGTCCAAGTGTCAGGTGCTGCACTTTGGTCACAACAACCCCATGCACTGTCATAGGCTGGGGTCAGAGTAGCTGGAGAGCAGCCAGGCAGAAAAGGACTTGGGGGTACTAATTGACAGCCAGCTGAACATGAGCCAGCAGTGTGCCCAGGTGGCCAAGAAGACCAATGGAATCCTGGCATGCATCAAGAATAGTGTAGCCAGCAGGAGCAGGGAAGTCATTCTGCCCCTGTACTCAGCACTTGGTAGGCCACACCTTGAGTCCTGTGTCCAGTTCTGGGCCCCTCAGTTTAGGAAAGATGTTGAGTTGCTGGAACGTGTCCAGAGAAGGGCAACAAAGCTGGGGAGGGGTTTGGAGCACAGCCCTGTGAGGAGTTCTGGGCTCCTCAATTTAAGAAGGAAATCAAAACTCTTGAGTGTGTCCAGAGAAGGGCAATGAGGCTGGTGAGAGGCCTTGAGCACAAGCCCTATGAGGAGAGGCTGAGGGAGCTGGGGTTGTTTAGCCTGGAGAAGAGGAGGCTCAGGGCAGACCTTCTACCTGTCTACAACTACCTGAAGGGAGGTTGTAGCCAGGAGGGGGTTGGTCTCTTCTCCCAGGCAACCAGCACCAGAACAAGAGGACAGTCTCAAGCTGCGCCAGGGCAAGTTTAGGCTCGAGGGGAGGAGAAAGTTCTTCACAGAGAGTGTTGTTAGCCATTGGAATGTGCTGCCCAGGGAGGTGGTGGAATCCCCATCCCTGGAGTTGTTCAAAAAAGGATTGGATGTGGCACTTGGTGCCATGCTTGAGTAGTCATGAGGTGTTGGGTATTAAGTAACTGGTTGGACTTGATGATCTCTGAGGTCTTTTCCAGCCGGGTTGATTCTATGACTTTAATGATGAAATGTGTTGATTTTCAATCACATAATCTATCTGGAAGGTTGATAGGAAACATTTCTCATTTGAAAAATAAAAGATGGAAGAAATAAATCTGTATAAAGAAATTTCACTACATAAGTAAAAATTCTTTTACAGTTCCAGGGCATTTTTTTGTTTTCCCAAAATGCATAAAAATCCACACTGCCATTGGGATCAAAGTCCTCAAAGAAGGACTCAGTAATTTTCTAAAACTGAGAGTAATTGCTATTGCTGTTGCCAGGCCATGTGTTAACACCCTGGAGGTGTTCAAAAAGGGATTGGATGTGGCACTTCAAGCCACGGTTTAGTAGTCATGAGGTCTTGGGTGACAGAAGGCCAATGAGATCCTGGGGTGTATTAAGAAGAGTGTGTCCAGCAGATCAAGGGAGGTTCTCCTCCCCCTCTACTCTGCCCTGGTAAGACCTCATCTTGAGTACTGCATTCAGTTTGGGGCTCCCCAGTTTAAAAGGTACATCCTGAAGGCATTCAAAAAAGGATCGAATGTGGCACTTCAAGCCATGGTTTAGTTGTCATGAGGTGTTAGGTATTAGGTAATAGGTTGGACTTGATGATCTCTGAGGTCTTTTCCAACCTGGTTGATTCCGTGATTCTGCTTCTATTCTAGGTTGGACCTGATGATCTTTGAGGTCTTTTCCAACCTTATTGATTCTGTGATTCTAAACAAAAGAAAAAGTCACTCCACAGAGCGGAGTAATGCATAACAAGCAAGATCAAATAGCACAGAGGAATAACTAGAAGGAAACGGTTTAGTGTGGAAATGATTTAGTGTGGATTTAGTATTGAGGTACAGCAGCCTTCCTAGATAAAAAGCCCATATAGCTATCTGAGTTCTAAAGATTGACAGTGCTATTTCAGTGAAGTTTATTGTTCACACCAGGCCATTACAAAACGTAGTAAGAGATAGAACAAATTTGATTTTGAAGTTGACTTTTTGTGCTTAGAGCATGTGAGGAGGGACAATGTTCTGACAGCTCAAGCTCACTCAAGCTTAATGACTGATCTAAATTGGAGCTGGGAGATAAAAGAAATTCTTTAGTGATGCCTCAGTTGTCATTGATTGCTGTGAGCAATTTTAAAGCTATTCAAGACAAGAATTGTCAGCTTGGTTCTGAAGGAGGAGAAAGTGGTACATAAGATTGGAAGCTAGGGCAAGTGCTACTGCATCATCAGGGAAAGACACTGTGAATCTACAGGGTATAATGTAACCAGTAGCTGTGAGAAGACAGACAAAAAATGAAAGGCTGGGGACATTATAAATACCAGCAGCAGCAAAATGACTGAAAACTAAGTGTTCCAGGCGAGAGAAAGTAAGGAAGTTAAGTGCAGAGCAGAAGTTCCTCTTCTGAGTGTTGACATAACGAAAGTAGTTCTCTCTGGCAAAATTATCCCCATGCTTGCACATAGCATAACGTGTTTCCATCTAAACTACTATGATTAGAACTGCGAGTATTTAAGCTATAATGGTTTTAGGGCTAGATAAAATCACACAAAGCCATGGCTGGCTAGGTGTGGAGAAGAGGTTTTGTACCATCAATAAACCAACAAACCAGGTTGGAAGAGACCTTCAAGATCATCGCGTCCAACCCATCAAACAACTAGATCATGTCACCAAGCACCCCATCAAGTCTCCTCCTGAACACCTCCAATGAAGGTGACTCCACCACCTCCCCAGGCAGCCCATTCCAATGGGGAATCACTCTCCTGTATAGAACTTCCTCCTAATGTCCAGTCTAAACCTTCCCTGGCGCAGCTTGAGACTGTGTCCTCTTGTTCTGGTGCTGGCTGCCTGGAAGAAGAGACCAACCTCTGCCTGGCTACAACCTCCCTTCAGGTAGTTGTAGAGAGTAATAAGATCACCCCTCAATCTCCTTTTCTCCAGGCTAAGCAACCGCAGCTTGTGTTAAAAAGGACCAGTTCGTCTTGAAAAGCATCAGATGGAGTCTTCTTCTCTGGAGACTTTCCAAACCTGCCTGGATGTGTTCCTGTGTGACCTACTCTAGGTGATGCTGCTCTGGCAGGGGACTTGGACTGGGTGATCTTTCAAGGTCCCTTCCAGCCCCTGACATGCAGTGGTTCTGCATTTGGGTGAGAAAAGGCTAGAACTGCTCTGCTCTTTCAGAAGTTTGGGGAGCAGCTGTGTATCTTTGTTATTCCTGTGTCTTATGAAAAGCTCACTCCAAATACAAAAATCTGTCTCTTGAGCAATGTATTCAGAGCCAACAGGCATACTTAGCACATGGGTTTCACATCCAGGAACATCTTCAAGTAATGTTTGGGTCTCACTAAGCTTGACTGACTGACTTGTTCAGAGAGGAAATTTGGTCTTTAAAGCATCTTCAGAAAGAGCCTGGAAAAAAAAAAAAAAAGATGTAAGTTGTCTTTTGTGCTGATGCAAGTGGCTGCCTGCTTTTGGTGGCAGGGGATAGTGGCTGTGAGCAAGATTTTATTGCAGGAAAACAATGTGCTGATTATCAGCCATGTCTTGCAACCAAGAAAAGGAGCAGGCAGCATGGGCTTATTTCTGAATGATTTTACTGGGTGTGAGATCCAATGTGGTCATGCAGGCTTTCTCAGTATCCTCAGGCCTTGAAAGATACCACTGCACAGTTTTAAGGAACCTCATTGATTGCAGTTTATTTTAATGTGTATCTATATTTCTGTTTTATGTTCCTGTGGGAGTTTCAGGTTGTACCTTTAAAATTTTCCGCACAGGGCTGGTCTGGCAGTTTAATGTTGGGGGCAAATTTTCAGCCCACCACACTACCTCTGATTAATTCAGGTAGGTAATACTGCATTTTATATATAACAACCTGCAACTGAAAATATCACTGCTGTATGGTTTATCTTTGTTGAACATAAATTAGCATATTTACATTATTTGGAGATTTCTACGGGGGGAGGGGTGTTTGTTTGTTTGGGGGGTTGTGGTTCTGTGGGTTTTTGGTTGGTTGGTTGGTGTGTGTGTGTGTAACATTTTCTGGGCAAGCATCACGTAACTGTTCCATACCTATCCTTTCTCAAAGAATCATGGAATGACTTAGTTAAGAAAGGGGCCTTAGAGATCATCTACTCCAACCTCCTCACTATGGGCAGGGACACATGTCAACTAGACTAAGCTGCTCAAGGCCTCATCCAGCCTGGCCTTGAACACCCCTTGGAAGGAGGCATCCACAACCTCTCTGAGCAACCTATTTCAGACTCTCACAACCCTCATACTGGAAAACCTTTTCCTAAGATCCAGTCTACTCTACCACAGTTAAAACCATCCTTCCTTGTCTTGTTGCTAGACACCCTGATGAATAGTCCCTCTCCAGTTATCCTGTAGGATACCTTCAGGTGTTTGAAGGCAGCTCTAAGGTCCCCTTGGAGTCTTCTCCAGGCTGGACAACCCCAGCTCCCTCAGCCTGTCCGCGTAGCAGAGGTGTTCCAGATGTTTCAGGTAGTAAAGATTTGTGCAGCTGTGCTTTATCTCGGAGGTAACTATAATGCCACAGAAAGAGAAGAGCTTCTAAATGCCTTCAATAGAATAGGATTAATCAGGTTGGAAGAGACCTCAGAGATCATCAAGTCGAACCTTTCATCCAACACTATCTAATCAACTAAACCATGGCACCAAGTGCTTCATCCAGTCTCTTCCAAATATCCAGCCGAAACTTCCCCTGGCACGCTTGAGACTGTGTCCTCTTGTTCTGGTGCTGGTTGCCTGGGAGAAGAGACCAACCCCCACCTGGCTACAACCTCCTTTCAGGTAGTTGTAGAGAGCAAGAAGGTCTCCCCTGAGCCTCCTCCTCTTCTCCAGACTAAGCAACCCCAGCTCCCTCAGCCTCTCCTCACAGGGCTGTGCTCCAAACCCCTCCCCAGCTTTGTTGCTCTTCTCTGGACACATTCCAGCAACTCAACATCTTTCCTAAACTGAGGAGCTCAGAACTGGACACAAGACTCAAGGTGTGGCCTAACCAGTGCTGAGTGGAGGGGCAGAATGACTTCCCTGCTCCTGCTGGCCACACTGTTCCTGATCCAGGCCAGGATGCTATTGGCCTTCTCGGCTGCCTGGGCACACTGCTGGCTCGTGTTCAGCCTACTATCAACCAGCACCCCCAGGTCCCAATGCCATTCCAAAATGCCATTCAAATGCCATTCCAAAATGTTCTAGCTAAAATATTTGGAGAAGAATGAAGTTTGTTGAGCTAATTTCTTTAGAAAATCAGTATTGTTCAAAGAAGTGCCTGTGATCATTTTATATTCAGCATTTCTTCTGCAATTTTAATGACAGAACTTTAAGATGCTGTGTTTTCTCGCTGTGCACAGTTTGATCCCTCTCCTGATCACTGAAAGATCAGCCTCGCTGGGGAGAGTTTGTTCCCTAATTTGTTTCCTTCAGAAAACCAAAGAGAAAAGGTCAGTACTGCTGTTTGGAAATTCCTGTGATTTATCCAATAACAAAAATGAATATGCACCCTATGTGCAAATCCTGTGGAGTCTCATGGACTCCACCTTATCTCTCACTCCACTTACTGGGTGAATTTTGGCAATTCAGACTTCAGACCTGGTTTCCCCCGCCCCGTTTTCTCTGTTCTTTACATAATTGTGAGAAATTGAATTTTGAGGAGGACAATCACAAGGTTTCTGTCAGCCAGAGCAGCAGTGGTTATCTTCTTAATTGGCTGCCTTTGCTATAAATTAAGACTGTGGTAATTTGGAATTGAAATGAAAGAACATCTCAGAAAACTTTAATAAATCAATTCCAAAAGCACAAGGAATCCCCAGATGAGAAACTGTTCAAATAACCAATTTCTTCAACGAGAGACCAACAAGGAGTATTACATCAATGTTTAGAGTCAGTCTCAAAAACAATGGAAACAATTGCAATGCTGTTTTCTGAACTCTCAGATGTTTAGTAGCAAACAAATTACCATTTTAGAGATATTATTTGTTATAGGTTGCGGACCGAATGTCCCATCGTAGAGATACTGCAAGAGAAGGGCAACGAGGCTGGAGAGAGGTCTGGAGCACAGCCCTATGAGGAGAGGCTGAGGGAGCTGGGGTTGCTTAGCCTGGAGAAGAGGAGGCTCAGGGAGACCTTATTGCTGTCTGCAACTAACTGAAGGGAGGTTGTAGCCAGGCAGGGGTTGGTCTCTTCTCCCAGGCAACCAGCCCCAGAACAAGAGGACACAGTCTCAAGCTGCACAAGGGGAGGTTTAGGTTGGATGTTAGGAAGAAATTCTTCACAGAAGGAGAGATTGGCCAATGGAATGTGCTGCCCAGGGAGGTGGTGGAGTCACCATCACTGAAGGTGTTTAAGAAGAGACTGGATGGGATGCTTGGTGCCATGGTTTAGTTGATTAGATGGTGTTGGGTGATAGGTTGGACCAGATCTCTGATGTCTCTTCCAACCTGGTTACTTCTATCCTACCCTATCCTATCCTATCCTATCCTATCCTATCCTATCCTATCCTATCCTATCCTATCCTATCCTAAGTTATGTTCCTCAGGCTGATGAGTTAAAATATATCATCCTATTGCTTCTTTTTCCTTGTAAGGTAGCATTTTCACTTGTCATAAAATAACTATCAAGGAAGTGCCTGAAAAAAGGACAATAATTTCTCTTTAATTGCATAGTTAGGAATTTTATCAAAAATTAATAGGAAATAGTGATTTGGGATGAGAGTAACAAGTAATCTCTGTTGAGGTTACCTTGAATTCTGTATCTGATGAGTTATTTAAGCAGATGTATTTTACTTTCATAAGTATACTAACAAATTTGATCTTTACCTACTGGGGCAGAAAAAATAAAGTATAAGAAAACAAATTCCCTGTAGCTGTGAGAATAGTTTATAATAATTTTCAAAAGCATGTTCTACATTTATGAATAAAAATGCAATCTATAAACCAGATAAATGATTCCTCTGTTAACCACTAGCTGGTTCTCTTCCTTTACTACAGGCTGGGCAGTAACTGGTGGGAAAGCAGCCCAGAGGAGAGAGACTTGGGGGTGCTGGTGGACAAGAAGCTCAACATGAGCTCTCAGTGTGCACTTGCAGCCCGGAAGGCCAATCAGATCCTGGGCTGCATCAAGAGAAGTGTGGCCAGCAGGTCAAGGAGGATTCTCCCCCTCAGCCCTGGTGAGACCCCACCTGGAGTACTGCATCCAGTTCTGGAGCCTCTATTACAAGAGGGATATGGACATGCTGGAAGGTGTCCAGAGAAGGGCCACGAGGATGATCAGAGGGCTGGAGCACCTCTCCTATGAGGACAGACTGAAGGAGTTGGGGCTGCTCAGTCTGGAGAAGAGAAGGCTCCCAGGTGACCTTATTGTGGCCTTCCAGGATCTGAAGGGGGCCTACAAAAAGGCTGGGGAGGGACTTCTCAGGCTATCAGGTAGTGATAGGACTAGGGGGAATGGAATGACGCTGGAGGTGGGGAGATTCAGGCTGGACATGAGGAGGAAGTTCTTCCCGATAAGAGTGGTGAAGCCCTGGAATGGGTTGTCCAGGGAGGTGGTTGAAGCCCTGTCCCTGGAGTTGTTTAAGCCCAGGCTGGATGAGGCTGTGGCCAGCCTGATCTAGTGTGAGGGGGTTGGAACTGGATGATCCTTGTGGTCCTTTCCAACCCTGACTGATGCTATGATACTATGATTTATTTGTGTGATGTATATATATCACACTTCCCAGAATCTGCACGTATTTTAATTGTGGCCACTCAAGATATGCAAAAAAAAAAATAACCCCAAAACCTCTCCAAGAATTATGAATCTTGCAATGCCTTGCATGTAAACACTTTACAGAAGACAACGTAGCAGTAGGTGTTTATAAAGACAGCATAGCATAGGCTGCTTATCCAATCATTCTCTTCTGTCTGTGAAGGCTTTAAATAGCAGCAAGATGAGTTCCTTTCCTAATGAAAATAACAAGAATAACATTCACAAACTAGAATAAACCCCCATGGAAAAAGTGTTGGAAATACTGATATGTGTTCTTATCATATCATGAGGCTAATATAATTTGTTATGCTAAATTTAACTAGAATGCTTCTAATTTATTTTAATTAAATAACACTTGAGAAAGAGTATGCCAAATGACAAGCAATTTATGCAGTTTGAAGGGAAAAAGAAAGTGTTGCCTGTCTAACCTTGAGTACTGTGTCCAGTTCTGGGCTCCTCAATTTAAGAAGGACATTGAGACACTTGAACTTGTCCAAAGGAGGGTAATGAGGCTGGGGAGAGGTCTGGAGCACAGCCCTGTGAGGGGAGGCTGAGGGAGCTGGGGTTGCTTAGCCTGGAGAAGAGGAGGCTCAGGGGAGACCTGCTTCCTGTCTACAACTACCTGAAGGGGAGGTTGTAGCCAGGTGGGGGTTGCTCTCTTCTCCCAGGCCACCAGCAACAGAACAAGAGGACACAGTCTCAAGCTGTGCCAGGGGAGGTTTAGGCTCGAGGGGTGGAGAAAGTTCTTCCCAGAAAGAGAGATTTGCCATTGGGATATGCTGCCCAGGGAGGTGGTGGAGTCACTGTCCCTGGAGGTGTTCAAGAGGGGATAGGATGTGACATTTGAAGCCATGGTTTAGTTAGTCATGAGATGTTGGTTAGTAGGTTGGACTTGCTGATCTCTGAGGTCTTTTCCTACCTTACTGATTCTATGATTCTAACTACCTACCACTCTCTTGTTTTACCATTGCTTTTCTCTCTCTTTTAATGGTTATGAGGAATAAGTTCTGGAGAGTTAGGACGAGAAAGTGAGCTCCTTGAAAGAATCTAGTGCAGAGCCACGAGGATGATTAAGGGAATGGAATATCTTCCATATGAGGAGTGACTGAGGGAGCTGAGAGCACTTTAGCTTGAACAAGAGGAGACTGAGAGATGACCTCATCCATGGTTATAAATAAGTAAAGGGTGAGTGTCAAGAGGATGGAGCCAGGCTCTGCTCAGTGGTGCCCAATGACAGGGCAAGGTGCAATGGGTGGAAGCTGAGGCATAGGAAATTCCATGGAAACAGGAAGAAGAATTTTTTCACTGTGAGGATGACAAAGCACTGGAACAGGCTGCCCAGGGGGGTTGTGGAGTCTCCCTCCCTGGAGATATTCAAAACTCGCCTGGATGTGTTCCTGTGTAATCTGGTGCGGGTGCTCCTGCTCTGGCAGGGGTTGGCCTAGGTGATCTTTCAAGGTCCCTTCCAGCCCCAGAAATTCTGTGATTCTGTGAAATCCAAACCTCAGATTTGATCCTGGGGCATGTGAAATCCATTTTAGAACCTCCAGTTGACATTCGGAGTATTTGCAATTGCTGTATTATTTTTTCTTACGATCATAAAGTGATTTTTTTGGGGGAGGGGGGAAATAATTCCAAAGTATTGTTCAAACTGTTTGATTTTCTATGATTTTTTTTAAATCTAAGAGCTATTTTACACAGCTAGTTGGAGATCCAATTAATCACTGTGAGCTTCTTCCAGTAGTAAGAAATTACCTGACATCTGTACTGCTTGTTTCCTGATTCTCTTCTCTATGGAGAGAGTGCCTTGGTTTTTAAATGTTCTTTATGTAAGTCACCTTATCTTAGTTGGGAAAAACTGACTGCAGTATGATTTGCAGTCAAGCTGGACTATGTTGATAGTCCTCAACTGTCTGAGGAAATAATACTTTAATCCAGACCTGTCCCACAAAGATATGCTTTATCCTTAGCAAAGAGTAAGTATGTCACAGGGAGCTGTAGATGGAGAAAACTCCGAGCACTCTTTTTCATATACTGCTCCTTGATTTTGAAACCCGTGTAAAGTCAGTGCTGGGAATGAAGGTAGGCTTTATATTGCCTTTGTGGATCACCCCCAGGGAAAAAACCAAACCTATGGCCCTCCTGCCATGATGGAAGGAATGTTTATGCTCACCTGGCTTTCATCTCTGTAGCCACACTGCTTGGCAGTTGGCTTTGATCTCCACTGGACCTCATGCAGTGCCCTGTGTGAAGAAGTAAGGAGACTCGGGCTCAAACTAATGTGTGCAGGGTAGAAATTCAGGGTGGTGTATTTGGGCACTCCCTGAAGTTTGCAGTGTATCTGTCGAGGTCAGCCGAGGGGTGGCGAAGATGTGAATTTAAACCCCCAGTTATTTTGTCCCAGAATAAAGCACTATGAATTTGTAGATGCTACTGGAGAAGAGCTCAGCATCAACAAGGGAATCTACCTGTGATATCACTAGACTACTAAAAGACTCTAGGGGACATTATCTTCACTAAGTCTCTATTACAAGGGAATCTACCTATGATACTACTAGACTACTAAAAGACTCTAGGGGAACAGTATCTTAACTGAGTCTCTATTACAGGTACATAGGACAGGAGTGCTTGTTTTAAGTAACACTGATCATGGTACCAGATCCACAAAGAAAGTATATGTGGCCCGCCCCAGATGCATATTTGTACCCAAGGAGGTGGTGGAGTCACCATCCCTGGAGGTGTTCAAGACGGGATTGGATGTGGCACTTGGTGCCATGGTTTAGTAGTCATGAGGTCTTGGCTGATGGGTTGGACTTGATGATCCTTGAGGTCTTTTCCAGCCTTATTGATTCTATGATTCTATGATTATTTTTGTCTCTCTGATAGTAAATAGAATTGTCTGAATGAGCCTATATTACAGATCACAAGCTGTGAGAGACTAAAGCTTGTCTCTCCTGGTGACTCAACAAAGATAAAATCACTTACTGCTTGTCCAGACAATAGCTGATGTGCGTTGGGCAGAGCCACTGGAAGGACTCTTGGAAGGTGCAAAGATAACATTGCTCACGGGACTGCAGCTGGCCTACAACAATGGCCCAAGGGCCCAGCATTCCACACCTTCAGGACAAGATCATTTCCAGCCATCAGATACCCCAGGAAAGGACAATGGTTCCTGATATGTAAAGAGTGTGTGGGTAGCTAGATGGAGCAGGAGGAGGCGGAGGCCTCCCCCCTCCATCCAGTGGCTGCCCAAACTCACCTGAGTACCCAGAAAGATTTCCTGGGGAACGATACACTTGCCTAAGGGCTAAAAAACTGTATAAAAGACTGGAGCAACTGCTGGCTTGTTGGAGGAGAAAATTGGAGAAGCAAGATGCAGAAGAAAGCAGACGGCAGCACACGCTGGAAACATCCCGGGGCCAACACAATGGATCTTGGACTCTCCGTGCCCTAAGTTCCGCCTGCTGCAACTCATGGAGCTGAAGAAGCTGCCCAGAGGACCTCATCCCTTCTACAGCCAAAGCCTCAGCACCCTTCCTCTACAGACCCAACATCTCCTGCAGCACCGTTTCTCTACAGACCCAACATCTCCTGCAGCACCTTTCCTCCACAGACTCAAACTGTCTTGGGGGTGAGGGGTGTGGTAATATAATTCTTTCCCTCTTCTCCTATTCTCTCTCTCTCTCTCTCTCCCCTTCTGATCCCTCCACTTTATTTATGTCCATCCACTGTAGTTATGTAATAAATAGTCTAGCTGTTGATATTTTGGCCTCATTTGTGCCTCTAATTTCACAACACGGGAATATTCATTAAAAACCTGAATCTCTTTCCCTCTCTGGATCGAGACACAAGCTCATCTATCTGCCATCCTTCCAATGTATAAATCATTGAGAGGTTGTCAAACCCTCCTTCAAACTGTTCTGTCCCTCATATGATGAAGGTGGTTTCTGAGGGTTACTGTAACCATGAAATACTGCAGATTTCTGCAAGTTTCAAGCAAGAGCTAACAGAACTGTCTGGGGCTGTACAGGCTCAAAACAAAAAAGAGAGTTATTTAAAAGGAGAAAAATATGTTTGAGCATTTCCAAGTCCTTTACCAGTTACTCATTTGTTTTTAAGACACAAAATTCTTAGAAAGAAAGCGTAATACCTCTTATTTTCTTTTTTATGGCTGGAATTTATTTCAGTGTGCTTAACCCTCAGTTCTTTTTAAATTTACTTACTACTTAACAACATTTTACACCACCAAATGTTGACCTATTCAATAAATTAAAAGCAAGAATCTTTCTGCTCTTGCATTTTCTGAGATAGATGAAGCTGTGATATAGCTTATGCACAACAAATGTGTAAAACATTAAACAATCCCAGGACCAGCAATGAAAAAGGATGTTTTTCCTTTCATTTTCAATCCCATTCTAAAAGAAAACGAAAATTAAACATAGAGAAAGTTATTCAATATGCCAACAAAAAAAAATGCTAGCAAAATCTGGCCAGCCTGATCTAGTGTGGGGTGTCCCTGCCCATGGCAGGGGGTTAGAACTAGATGATTCTTGTGGTCCCTTCCAACCCTGACTGATTCTATGATACTAAAATCCTCAAGCAACTGAAAGTACAAGACATAATACTCCTGCTCCCATTATGTAGTTTCTGGCCTGCATCAGGAACAGTGTGGCCAGCAGGAGCAGGGAGGTCATTGTGCCCCTGTATTCTGCATTGGTTAGGCCACACCTTGAGTCCTGTGTCCAGTTCTGGGCCCCTCAGTTTAAGAAGGACATTGAGACACTTGAACGTGTCCAGAGAAGGGCAACAAGGCTGGGGAGAGGCCTTGAGCACAAGCCCTGTGAGGAGAGGCTGAAGGAGCTGGGGCTGTTTAGCCTGGAGAAGAGGAGGCTCAGGGGCGACCTCATTGCTCTCTACAACTACCTGAAGGGGGTTATAGCCAGGAAGGGGTTGGCCTCTTCTCCCTAGCAACCAGCACCAGAACAAGAGGACACAGTCTCAGGCTGCACCAGGGGAAGTTTAGGCTCGAGGTGAGGAGAAAGTTCTTCACCGAGAGAGTCATTCACCATTGGAATGTGCTGCCCAGGGAGGTGGTGGAGTCACCGTCCCTGGAGGTGTTCAAGAGGGGATTGGACATGGCAGTTGGTGCCATGGTCTAGTCATGGGGTCTGTGGTGACAGGTTGGACTCGAGGTCTCTTCCAACCTTAGTGATACTGTGGTACTGTGATACTGTTTGCTCTACATCTATCCCCTTGCAGCAGCTCTTCTTACGCTAGTATTGGTATGAGAAGGAAAAGTAGATCCCAGAGATCCCTGCCATAATTCCTCTGCAAAATTCATTGAGGTGCTGGACTGACAGTTAGTGAGCTCCCAGCCTTTGCATATGCCTGTCTGCATAGCCTTACTGGCTCCTCATGAAACATGTGCTGTGCCATGAAAAATAAGGGTGTATTGCACTGCCTCCCTGCTGCAGAGAAGGGAAAAAGGGAAGAGAGCCTCTGAGGGGCAAGTGTGGTACATGGCTTGCAAAAAAATGTGTAACTTATTTTTCTCTTTTCCATATTTTTTTCTTTTCATACAAGTTAAAGCCCATGTCCCTGGGCTCCTTATTTAGTCACTGGAGGAATATATGGTCCTTTAGAGGGCTGTTCCTAGCATCTAACTCAGAACTCGAGTGTCTCACTAAGCCAGATGCTGTGAGCATCCTGCTGAGCAGCAATCTTCCCGCCAGCAACAATATATTGCACTGATCTTTGTCCAGGCTAGATTGTGTGCTTGGAACTGAGGGGCCCCCTAGATCTTGTTCCAGTCTTCTTTTTTTTTTTTTCTCAAGAAAAGTATCATATGTCATTGTTTATGTTAAGAAAGAATAAGTGAAGTCATCATTCAAAGCCTCATCAGCTGGCTGCTCTAGTGGCCTGTTCTTGTCCTGCCATGTTCTGCATACTTGCTTATTCTGTCCTATGAGGACAGACTGAGGGAGTTGGGGCTGTTCAGTCTGGAGAAGAAAAGGCTCTGAGGAGACCTTATTGTGGCCTTCCAGTATCTGAAGGGGGCTACAAGAAAGCTGGGAAGGGACTTTTTAGGGTGTCAGGGAGTGATAGGACTACCGGGAATGGAACAAAACTAGAAATGGGTAGATTCAGATTGGATGTTAGGAAGAAGTTCTTCCCCATGAGGGTGGTGAGACACTGGCACAGGTTGCCCAGGGAGGTGGTAGAAGCCTTATCCCTGGAAGTTTTTAAGGCCAGGCTGGATGTGGCTCTGGGCAACTTGATGGAGTGTGAGGTGTCCCTGTCCATGGCAGGGAGATTGGAACTAGATGATCCTTGAGGTTCCTCCCAACCCTAACAGTTCTATGATTGTGTCTCCCATCTCCTATGTTCCTTAGCTGTCTCATTTCTAACGTTTTGCTCCTCAGACCCTCTACCAGTCAGTTGTGTTAGTTTACCAATGCACCTTATTTTGTCTTATAGGGAAAAAGAAGGGATCATAGAAACATAGAGCAGCCTGGATTGGAAGGGACCTCCAAAAATCCTATAGTCCAACACCTTCTGCAGTAAGCAGGGGTATCCTCAGCTATATCAGGTTGCCCAGAGCCCTGTTGAGCTTTGCCTTGAATACCTCCAGGGATAGGGCCTCAGCTGCCTGCCTTGGCAACCTGTTCCTGCGTTCCACTACCCTCACAGTAAAGAACTTGTTCCTAATGGGATCTGGCTTCCAAAAATGAACTCTTTCCTTTTCCATACTTTCTTTTCCAACCCGGTTGATTCTGTATTCTATTCTATTCTATTCTACTAATGCACATTTTGGATGTTTGAGAAGTGATGGATTTAGTTTGTGGTTTGTTGGTGGCTTTTTGTTCAGGCAAATGGAATAAGCACCACTTTTCCTGCTATTTAGTGAGGCTTTCAGGGTTATAGGAACACTCCCATTTCAAGTTTTCATTGAGGCAAAACAGCTGACTGGTAATCTGAAGTATTCAAAATGGGAAATAGAGGGGGGATTTGAGTACCATTTTATAAAGCACTGTGATTGGACCTTAACTGGTCCTTAATGTAATAATTGGCTCCTAAGAGAGGATTTAAAAGCAGGAAAAAAATAATTTATTAGCTGAAAAAATGAACATAGAACAAGAAATAGGAACTGAATAAACAACTAAAGATATGGACTTATGATTGTGCTACATAAGGGCTTTCTTATTTGTTGCTTTAATTGTTTTAGGTTCAGCTAAAGAAAAGGAATAGAATTGGGATAGGTGATAACAGACTCAGTAGTGTTTTAATGCAGGCAAAGCTACAACTGCAGTAGCAACCTAGTCCTGTATATACTGCAGTTCAGGAATTAACATAGTCAATAAATTCAAAGAAACCGTTAGTTGAACATAGTACAATAAATAGGGTACAAAACACGTTTTGTAAGTCCCACAACAAATGTTGATTTAGAAGAAACTAAAAGAATGGATAAGGCAAATTATAAGGCAAAGAAGGATTCAGTTAAGTAGATTAACAGGCATTATAAGGGAAACTCTAAGTCGTTAAACTCCCTTTTTTCTTAGGCATAAGCTCTTGCAAACATCTACAATTTGGAGTTAAAAGGCCAGAACATAAGGTGAAGCCAAATAGAATAAAGTGACTGAATAATTAAGCTAGTGGTAAAAAGTAAAGCCTCCTGCACTCAGTAAAGTCCAAAAGTAAAAACAAAGAGTGATCAGAGAGGTTTACCTTCTTGGTTTTCTAAGGGGAAAAAGTTCTATGCAGCACACATGTACAACACAACTGAGTCTGCCACAGGTTTCAAGCTAACTCAAACTTCACCTAGTGCTAGATTTCACCCTGCTCCAGTGAAGTCAGTTGGAACTCTGCTCCTGACTTTGAAAGAGTCAAGTCAACACTTCCATTTATAACTTTATATTGCAGAAGGCATTATTGCTGGTTTACTCACCTTCTGTTGGCAATAGAAGAAGGAAAAGGACTTGGGGGTGCTGGTGGATGAGAAGCTCAGCACGAGCCAGCAGTGTGCACTTCCAGCCCAGAAAGACAACCTGGGCTGCATCTAGACAAGCATAACCAGTAGGTCAAGGGAGGTGATTCTCCCCGTCTGTTCCACTCTGGTGAGACCCCACCTGGAGTACTGCATCCAGTTCTGGAGCCTCTGTTACAGGAAGGATCTGGAGGTGCTGGAGTGTGTCCAGAGAAGGGCCACGAGGATGATCAGAGGGCTGGAGCTGCTCTCCTATGAGGACAGACTGAGGGAGTTGGGGCTGTTCAGTCTGGAGAAGAGAAGACTCTAAGGAGACCTTATTGTGGTCTTCCATTATCTGAAGGGGGCTACAAGAAAGCTGGGGAGGGACTTTTTAGGGTGACAGGTAGTGATAGGACTACCGGGAATGGAAAAAAACTAGAAATGGGCAGATTCAGACTGGATGTTAGGAAGAAGTTCTTCTCCATGAGGGTGGTGAGACAATGGCACAGGTTGCCCAGGGAGGTGGTGGAAACCTCATCCCTGGAGGTTTTGAAGGCCAGGCTGGATGTGGCTGTGAGCAACCTGATTTAGTGTGAGGTGTCCCTGCCCATGGCAGGAGGGTTGGAACTGGATGATCCTTGAGGTCCCTTCCAACCCTAACAATTCTGTGATTCAATATCAACATGGGGGGAAATTTTTGTTGTTTCCTTAAACCTGACAAGGACATTTACATTTTGCCACTCTGTCTGTATTGAAATGCTCCTAAGATGCACTGAATAAAGTTAAACAGCTTGGCAAAATGGAGCAGCTCAGAACACCTTTCTTTTCCTTGCAAAAAATACATACCAACATGACTTTCAAGGAATTAAGTAGAAAGTCCTGGCTGGGATGTCACCTAAAATGCAAAATTGATGTTTATAGAGAAATACATCTCTTCTGCATGTGTTTGTATATATGTGGATCTCTAAAAACACACATCCCTCCAAAGATATATAAGTATATATATAAATATATATATAGGTTGGGGATTTTTTTGTATGAAATGTAGAATTTTAACAGCACTGATTAAATGTGCATCAGAGCTGTGTTTCTCCACCTTTTTCAATCACACCTTGCTGTCCTGGCTTCTCTTCCAACCCCAGAGAGCATTACTGCCTCCTTATTTTCTTGCTTTATTTCTTTGCCTCACGCTGTTGCCAGCAGCTCCAGCAGTGCTGGCCAAATGCCCAAACCAATAATCTAAGTTGAACTGTGCTGTCTTAGTCTATAGCTATAGGAATGTCTCAGCACCATGCTCCTTGGGCCTCATGGTTCCCTGTAAATGCAGTCCAGATTGAGTCAAGGGGGTTTATCACAGAGCCAGAAACGATGAGGAGAGATTATTACCTGGGCTCCAAACCATGCACTTTTTTGTCTGGAACATGATTATGCCTCAGTATTGACAGAGATCACACTGTTTGAGGACTGCTGAAAAAGATGCAGTGAAAGAACAAAACAAAACAGAACTTTTTCTTTTCATACATTCTTGAGTAACTCATTAGTGTAACCATAAATTTTAACTGTATACCAAGATGTTGCAAGCATCTTAACTTCCAGAATTAACTGTAAAACATGTAAATAACTAAGCTGGACATTCATTTAAGTATCAGACTTCTTCATAATTTCTTCAGCATTCTTCTGTGCTGAAAAACTTGAAGAGCAGAACACACCTAAAAGATGTGAATGTGATAGAAGAGTAGAGTAGAGTAGAGTAGAGTAGAGTAGAGTAGAGTAGAGTAGAGTAGAATAGAATAGAATAGAATAGAATAGAATAGAATAGAATAGAATAGAATAGAATAGAATAGAATAGAATAGAATAAGCTCTCAATGTGCACTTGCAGCCCAGAAAGCCAATCAGATCCTGGGCTGCAGCAAGAGAAGTGTGGCCAGCAGGTCAAGGGAGGGGATTCTCCCCCTCTGCTCAGCCCTGGTGAGACCCCACCTGGAGTACTGCATCCAGTTCTGGAGCCCCTATTACAAGAGGGATATGGACATGCTGGAAGGTGTCCAGAGAAGGGCCACGAGGATGATCAGAGGGCTGGAGCACCTCTCCTATGAGGACAGATTGAAGGAGTTGGGGCTGTTCAGTCTGGAGAAGAGAAGGCTCCCAGGTGACCTCATTGTGGCCTTCCAGGATCTGAAGGGGCCTACAAAAAGGCTGGGGAGGGACTTCTCAGGCTATCAGGTAGTGATAGGACTAGGGGGAATGGAATGATGCTGGAGGTGGGGAGATTCAGGCTAGATGTGAGGAGGAGGTTCTTCACCACGAGATTGGTGAAGCCCTGGAATGGGTTGTCCAGGGAGGTGGTTGAAGCCCTGTCCCTGGAGGTGTTTAAGCCCAGGCTGGATGAGGCTCAGGGCAGCCTGATCTAGTGTGGGGTGTCCCTGCCCATGGCAGGGGGTTGGAACTAGATGATCCTTGTGGTCCCTTCCAACCCTGACTGATACTGTGATACCATGAATGGAATGGAATGGAATGGAATGGAATGGAATGGAATGGAATGGAATGGAATGGAATGGAATGGAATGGAATGGAATGGAATGGAATTAACTAGGTTGGAAAAGACCTTTGAGATCATCAAGTCCAACCTATTATCCAACAGCATCTAATCAACTAAACCATGGCACCAAGCACCCCATCCAGTCTCTTCCTAAACACCTCCAGTGATGGTGACTCCACCACTTCCCTGGGCAGCACATTCCAATGGCCAGTCTTTCTTTCTGTGAAGAACTTCTTCTTAACATCCAGCCTAACCCTCCCCTGGTGCAGCTTGAGACTGTGTCCTCTTGTTCTGGTGATGTTTGGTGCAGTGCCATTTGGATTACTTAACAGATTCAGATGTACTGCTCTCATCATAAAAGACTCTGACCTCTTAACTCTGAATTTGAGTCTCTCTCTGTAAGCATGAAGCATTAGTTTTGCTTGGCCTTTGTTATATTCCTCAGAAGTAACTAAAAAGTGACCCTTACCCTAAAAAATTCTACACATACTGCTTTCCTTCTCTCCCAAGAACCTCTTTTATAAATCCTCCAAGCACTGTCTCAGTGCTCTAAAGGGGAACGCTGAAAGACACGAACAGCATCCCAAACAATGTGCATTGTGTCCATGCCTTCCACTCTGAAATTTTATCTTACAACAGTGACTCCTATGTAAATCATCCTGGCTGCTCAAAGAAGATACTGCAGAACTACAAAGTAAGACAGAGCCATTGATATGCAAGGCTTGTGATTTTTCTTTTCCTTATCTTCTCCTATACAACTACCTGAAGGTATCCAGGAGGGGGTTGGTCTCTTTTCCCAGGCAACCACCAACAGAACAAGAGGACACAGTCCCAAGCTGTGCCAGGGGAAGTTTAGGCTGGATATTAGGAAGAAGTTCTTCACAGAAAAGAGATTGGCCACCGCTGCCCAGGGCGGTGGTGGAATCACCATCACTGGAGGTGTTCAAGAGGGGATTGGACGTGGCACTCGGTACCATGGTTTAGTTGTCATGAGGTGTTGAGTGACAGGTTGGACTTGATGATCTCTGAGGTCTTTTCCAACCATATTGACTCTATGATTCTATGACCTTCAAGGGTCATTTAGCCCCACCCCCTCAACATAATGTAGGCAGGCTTTAGGCTCCTATATAAAACACCAGAATAACACAGGTACAGCAGGCAACTTGTAGGCACTGCTGAATAGAAACATGTTAAAAGAGAAACTCCCAACAGTAACATGTATTTTACGAACATTTCCAGCTCTAAACTAATACAATCATGAACCTATTATGGTTCTCTGAAAGTTAATTTTACCAAAGGGTGTATTATTTAGTTGAGAAAACAGACTTTCAGATAGCTGTACAATCCTAATGCCATATCCTGTTGATGGCCAAAGAAATTGGAAAATCACTAAGAATCCAGATAATTCAAAGAATCACAGAATGTTAGGGGTAGGAAGGGACCTCCAGAGATCATAAAGTCCAACTTCAAAGCAGAATGTCTTAAGGCAGATTAATGCCTCGGTCTGGAGAGGGAAAGAGACTCAGTTCTTTTGAATGTTCCCGTGTTGTGAAATTAGAGGCACAAATGAGGCCAAAATAGCAACAGCCAGACTATTTATTACATAAATAAAGGGGATGGATCAGAAGGGAGAGAGAGAAAAGAGAGAGAGAGAAGAGAGAGATTAAAGGAAAGGAATTATATTACCACACCCCTCCCACCCCAAGACAGTTTGCGTCTGTGGAGGAAAGGTGCTGCAGGAGGTGTTGGGTCTGTAGAGGAAGGGTGCTGAGGCTTTGGCTGAAGCAGAGATGTGGTCCTCTGGGCAGCTTTTTCAGCTCCAGGAGTTGCAGCAGGTGGAACTTAGGACATGGAGAGAGGGTTCTGCTGCTTCTTCCAGGCTCCATGGCCTCTTGTTCGGAGCAGCATTGTCCCAGGCTTTTCCTTCTCTCCTGCTTTCCTTCTCAGCGGCATTGTCCTTCTCCTGTGTTTTTCTTCATCTGTGGTTTTGGTTCTCCATTTTTCTTCTGCTGAGCCAGTAGTTGCTCAAGTCTTTTATACAGTTTTTTAGTCCTTAGCTATGCATCCAAGTATTGTTCCTCAGGAATTCAAGGGCCAGGAAATCTTTCTGTGTATTCATGTGAATTTGGGCAGCGGTCTGGATGGGGGGGGGGGGGGGGGGGGGTTCTGCCTTTTCCTTCTCCATCTACCTACCCACACACTCATTACACATAAGGGAATAGGTGGTGAGTCCATTGTCTCACCATCCTCCCTTCCTGGGGTATCTGATGGCTGGAAATGATCTTGTCCTGAAGGTGTGATGTCTGGGCCCTTGGGCCATTGTTGTAGGCCAGCTGCAATCCAGTAAGCAATGTTATCTTTGCACCTTCCAAGAGTCCTTCCAGTGGTTCTGCCCCACACACATCAGCTATTGTCTGGGCAAGCAGAAGTGATTTTGTCTTTGTTGAGTCACACCAGGAGAGACAAGCTTTTAGTCTCTCACAGCCCCTCAAGAATGGCCCCAGGCAGGCTTTAAAAGTCTCCACAGCTTCTCTGGGCAGCCTGTTCAGTGCTTTCCTCACCTTCACCACAAAAAAGTGTCTCCTCATGTTGAGGTGGAACTTCCTGTGTTCTGTGTTCTAATTCTAATGGCTTTGGTGGTAAAAAAATAATAATAAAAATGAATAAGTCTTGGGAGACAAAAAGATATTAAACTATACTAAGTGGGTGAAAGAAACAAATCAATAACTTTAGCTTAGACAAGTAATATTTCTGCTAGGTCATTTTATGCTGAGATATTGCCTATATTGCTGGAGTGGTGGGACACTGGCAGCAGTCTTCATTCTAGGAAGTATAGGGGGGGGGAAACAGTAAGAAAGGCTGAAAAGCAAAATGAAATGAAAGTTTATTACCTGAAGCAGGTAAATGATGTTACCAGAAAGACAACTAAAATGAAAAATAGATTCCTTGTTCCTACAGTCATTTTGTTTGCATCTCTCTGCACCCACTGAGTATAAAAGTGGGGGGGGGGGGGGGGAACAGCAAGAATGGCTGAGTAGGAAAATGAAATGAAAGTTTATTACCTGAAACAGGTAAGTTATGTTACCAAAAAAACCCCAATTACAATGAAAAATAGATTCCTTGTTCCTACAGCCATTTTGTTTGCTTCTCTCTGCACCTACTGACTTGCAAATAGTGATGCAGACTGGGAAAGAAACTTTTGGGTATTGCAGTGCTGCACTGGCATGGATTAAGTCTTAAAGGCAAGTAGTGGTTTTATTGGTGAGATTTACACTTGATTTATTTCCTCAAACTAAGTGAAAAGGAATTGGGTTTTCCATTATTTGAGAAGCTGTCATGTAAAAAAAGATTAATATTACTTGCTCAAAAAATGTAATGGCCTTGTTATTCAACTGTAATATTATCAAGGAAAGTGAGTAAATATAATCATGCCATGCTCACAGTAAGTAATGTTTAATAAACCTCTTCATTGGAGTTTTCCAGTGCTGCTCTTCTGATGAACTTGTAAAATTCCTGTGCCTCTGCTACCTTTTGTGTGGTTTAGAACCAGGCAGTTCCAAGACCCTCAACACCCACTCCCCTCCAAAGCTGGCAAAGCTTAAATAGAGCAGCAGAAAAATATTCTGAGGGGAGATTACTTGAAAGTTTCTTGGTGATGCAGAAATTTTAAGCCCCAGTGCTGGACATCAAGTATCCAAAAAAAAAAAAAAAGAATGCAATAATGTCTTAGCATAGTATCATAGTATCAGTCAGGGTTGGCAGGGACCGCAAGGATCATCCAGTTCCAACCCCCCTGCCATGGGCAGGGACACCTCACACTAGATCAGGCTAGCTACAGCCTCATCCAGCCTGGGCTTAAACACCTCCAGGGATGGGGCCTCAACCACCTCCCTGGATAACCCATTCCATGGCTTCACCACTCTCATGGGGAAGAACTTCCTCCTCACATCCAGCCTGAATCTCCCCACCTCCAGCTCCATTCCATTCACCCTAGTCCTATCACTACCTGATAGCCTGAGAAGTCCCTCCCCAGCCTTCCTGTAGGCCCCCTTCAGATCCTGGAAGGCCACAATGAGGTCACCTGGGAGCCTTCTCTTCTCCAGACTGAACAGCCCCAACTCCTTCAATCTGTCCTCATAGGAGAGGTGCTCCAGCCCTCTGATCATCCTCGTGGCTCTTCTGTGGACACCTTCCAGCACCTCCATATCCTTCTTGTAATAGGAGCTCCAGAACTGGACGCAGTACTCCAGGTGGGGTCTCACCAGAGCTGAGTAGAGGGGGTCTTCCTCTAATTTTGAGAGACCATCAGACCATGAATATAGAATCATAGAACCATAGAATTGTCAGGGCTGGAAGGGACCTCAAGGATCATCTAGTTCCAACCCCCCTGCCATGGGCAGGGACACCTCACACTACAGCAGGCTGCTCACAGCCACATCCAGCCTGGCCTGAAAAACCTCCAGGGATGAGGCTTCCACCACCTCCCTGGACAACCTGTGCAGTGTCTGACCACCCTCATGGGGAAGAACTTCTTCCTAACATCCAATCTATATCTACCCATTTCAACATAAACTCAGCAAAAATGTGTTGTAAAAGATTGCAGAATCTTATCTAACTGTTACACAGGGAGGAAAAAAAAAAATCAATGAATCTCCTCAAAATGCTTGCCTTACACATGACTTTGGCTCCCATCTGTATTTTTAATCTAGAGGAAAAAATTCTTTCCAAGTGTAAAGGGTGAGCCCTGAGAGGATGGAGCCAGGCTCTGCTCAGTGGTGCCCAATGACAGCACAAGGGGCAATGGGTGGAATTTGAAGCATAGGAAGTTTTGTGTAAATATGAGGAAAACGTTTTTCCCTGTGAGGGTGACAGAGCCCTGGAACAGGCTGCCCAGGGAGGTTGTGGAGTCTCCCTCTCTGGAGATATTCAAAACTCACCTGGATGAGTTCCTGTGTAATCTGGCGTAGGTGATGCTGCTCTGGCAGCGGGGTTGGACTGGATGAGCTTTCAAGGTCCCTTCCAGCCCCTGAAATTCTGTGATTCTGTGATTCTGTAAGCCAATCTACAGCACCTTATCTTCCAGGCAACCAGCACCAGAACAAGAGGACACAGTCTCAGGCTGCACCAGGGGAAGTTTAGGCTGGATGTTAGGAAGAAGTTCATCCCAGAAAGAGAGATTGGCCATTGGAATGGGCTGCCCAGGGAGGTGGTCGGGTTGATGTCCCTAGAAGTGTTTAAGAAGAGACTGGATGAGACACTTAGTGTCATGATCAAGTTGATTAGTTAGGGATGGTTTATTGGTTGGACTTGGTGGTCTTGGAGGTCTCTTGCAACCTGTTTGATTCTATGATTCTGGATTCCTGCCCCTTAGGATACATAAATGGATGCTATCCAACCCAGGGTGGATGTTAGGAAGAAGTTCTTCACAGAAAGAGAGATTGGCCATTGGAATGTGCTGCCCAGGGAGGTGGTGGAGTCACCATCACTGGAGGTGTTTAGGAAGAGACTGGATGGGGTGCTTGGTGCCATGGTTTAGTTGATTAGATGGGGTTGGGTGATAGGTTGGACTTGGTGATCTTGAATGTCTTTTCCAACCTGGTTAATTCTATGCTATGCTATGCTATGCTATGCTATGCTATGTTATCCTATCCTATCCTATCCTATCCTATCCTATCCTATCCTATCCTATCCTATCCTATCCTATCCTATCCTATCCTATCCTATCCTATCCTATCCTATCCTATTCTATCCTATCCTATCCCTCTTTGAGCTGAGGAGTGGATTAGTCTCTAGTATAGACTATCAAGACTATCAATGCTATCTGACATCACTGCAAACTGTTTGTGTTTCAGTTTCTTGCTAATTTGATCCATTTCTATGACCTTAGCTATGTCCCAGAGGGACAGCTTCATTATTTTTAATGGGTGCTGGAGAGGGCCAGCTTTAAAAAAGGCTTTTAAGAAGGCAAATACAACTAATTTAAAAGTACTAGGGTGTCCTTGTGGGGAAAAAAATAAAGTAAATTTCCATTAAAAGTTATCAAAATGAATGGGTAAAACATGCACTGCTGTAGAGAAGAAATCAAAGTGATAAAGTTGGCTAAAAGGAGCTTAAAAAATGGAAACGAAAACCACAGTGTCAACAAAAAGATAATGAAGTCATTTTGTACAACACTTTATAAGAGGGAAAAAAAAATGCAGTGCAACTCAAGCCAATAAAAAAAAACCCAACAAACAAACCACCACCCAAAAAGTTCTTCAGCAGGAATTGATACTAATTAGATAGTGTTAAGGGCAAGTTTAACGTTTCAGCTTTATGGTCTGACCAATAAAATGAAACCCACAGATCTTGTTGCAGCAACTGATTTTATCAGCAATAAGAATGCACTTATGTAGTAATATTGCATGTTAGGCTGCAATCAACAGCCCAGAAAGAGTACAGTACTGAAGCATGCATAGACATCTATATCAAAAAGGAATTTAGAGTCCCTTATGTTGCCCCCTGGAGAAGGACCTGGGAGCACTGGTGGAGAACAAATTCTCCATGGGTCAGCAGTGTGCCCTTGTGGCCAAGAAAGCCAATGGTATCTTGGGGTGCATTCAGAGGAGCGTGCGCAGCAGATCCAGGGAGGTTCTTCTCCCCCTCTGCTCTGCCCTGGTGAGGCCACACCTGGAATATTGCATCCAGTTTTGAGCTCCCCAGTTCAGGAGGGACAGGGATCTACTGGAGAGAGACCAAGAGAGGACTACTAGGGTGATTGAGGGACTGGATCACTTCCCTATGAGGAAAGGCCGAGAGCCCTGGGGATCTTTAGTCTGGAGAGAAGACTGAGAAGGGATTTAATACATGTTTGTAAATATCTGAGGGCTGGGTGTCAAGAGGGAAGGGACAGCCTGTGCTCAGTCGCACCCTGTGATGGTAATGGATATAAACTACAGCACAGGAGCTTCCACCTCAACATGAGGAGGAACTTCTTCACTGTGAGAGTCACAGAGCACTGGAACAGGCTGCCCAGAGAGGTTGTGGAGTTTCCTTCTCTGGAGACTTTCAATACCCATCTGGATGTGTTCCTGTGTGACCTGTGCTGGATTCTGTGGTCCTGCTCTGGCACAGGGTTTGGACTCAAAGATCTTCAGAGGTCCCTTCCAACCCCAAACAGCCTGTGATCCTACGATGTATGTATCATCAACAGGTGTTTTATGCATTTGGGTGATAACAGGCTTGCACATAACATCCCTGGCATCCTGGAACCCATATAACATGAACTGAACTTGACACACACAAAGACAACCACATCTCCAGCAGTTCCTCTTACCATGGTTCAAGAACTGTCAGTTCAGTCATAGTATCATAGTATCAGTCAGGGTTGGAAGGGACCACAAGGATCATCTAGTTCCAACCCCCTGCCATGGGCAGGGACACCCCATGCTAGATCAGGCTGGCCACAGCCTCATCCAGCCTTCTTAAACACCTCCAGGGAGGGGGAGTCAGCCTGTTCTAATGTTTGAGAACCTTTTCAAGAAAGAAGTATCTTCTACTATCCAGCCTAAACCTCCCCTTATGTAACTTGAGGCTGTTTCCTCATGCCCTATCACTTGATCAAGCCAGTTTCATGAATGAGGGAAACATTCTTCCTCAATGGACAAAGCAAGAGTGAGGGTGGGGAAGGGGGTAGCAGAAAGCTGGTCAGCTGAGAACACAAATCTGTTGCCTGTTTTTTGTCAGAACAGACACCATCATCCATTCTTTTCACTGCTACAGTCCTTGGAGTGAAAGCCCAACAGCAGCTGTATGCTTGGCAAGACTGGTGGTGGCATTCCAGCTGGAAGAGGTTACTGCTCTCAGTCATGAACAGGACCATTACCCAGTGCAGCAGGTAGACCTTCTCCCCACTGCAGGATCATTTACAGATGAGAGAGGAAAGTGCAAGCACAAGAACCTGTTATAGCTCCACCAAACCTCTCATTAATGCAGACTACACAGAATTGTGGACTGCTTTTGGTTGGAAAAGGCCTTGAAGATCAGAGAGCCCAACCGTTACCTAATTCCACCAAGTCCTGCTCCAAAACATGCTGCACCTTGCTGTGTCCAACACATAGCCATAGCAGCTCCTAGCAATGTCTGACACAGTAGAATGTCTCAGACATTGCTAGATTAGTGTCTTGGGTCCACAAACTCTTGCTCACATCAGTAACTTCCTTAAGAGATGCCTTCCAGTTATTTTTTTTTATGAGTCACAAATTCTCACTTAATTTCTAGCAATATCTTTACTGTATAGGCTCCAAAAAAGCAATATTTAAAAACTAGAACATTTGATCATTTCTGCTACCAAGCCTTATCAATGATCTCAGTACTATATGTGCGTGTGTGTGTGTGTGTGTGTGTGTGTGTGTAATCTTTAACCCAAGAAGTTTGTTCTCCCCATCACAAATGAAGGATAATAGTTTGGAAGACATTCTGATGGACCCATTGATACTGATGGGAGAATGCCATTTGAAACCTGTGAGAGAAGCTTTCCAGCCCAGATGTTGCCTCATTTGTTTTCTATTTCTTCTTCTTTTTTTCCTTTTTTCTTTTTTTTTTTTTCTCTTTTTTCGTCTCTTTCTTTCTTTCTTCCTTCCTTCCTTTCTTTCTTCCTTTCTTTCTTTCTTTCTTTCTTTCTTTCTTTCTTTCTTTCTTTCTTTCTTTCTTTCTTTCTTTCTTTCTTTCTTTCTTTCTTTCTTTCTTTCTTTCTTTCTTTCTTTCTTTCTTTCTTTCTTTCTTTCTTTCTTTCTTTCTTTCTTTCTTTCTTTCTTTCTTTCTTTCTTTCTTTCTTTCTTTCTTTCTTTCTTTCTTTCTTTCTTTCTTTCTTTCTTTCTTTCTTTCTTTCTTTCTTTCTTTCTTTCTTTCTTTCTTTCTTTCTTTCTTTCTTTCTTTCTTTCTTTCTTTCTTTCTTTCTTTCTTTCTTTCTTTCTTTCTTTCTTTCTTTCTTTCTTTCTTTCTTTCTTTCTTTCTTTCTTTCTTTCTTTCTTTCTTTCTTTCTTTCTTTCTTTCTTTCTTTCTTTCTTTCTTTCTTTCTTTCTTTCTTTCTTTCTTTCTTTCTTTCTTTCTTTCTTTCTTTCTTTCTTTCTTTCTTTCTTTCTTTCTTTCTTTCTTTCTTTCTTTCTTTCTTTCTTTCTTTCTTTCTTTCTTTCTTTCTTTCTTTCTTTCTTTCTTTCTTTCTTTCTTTCTTTCTTTCTTTCTTTCTTTCTTTCTTTCTTTCTTTCTTTCTTTCTTTCTTTCTTTCTTTCTTTCTTTCTTTCTTTCTTTCTTTCTTTCTTTCTTTCTTTCTTTCTTTCTTTCTTTCTTTCTTTCTTTCTTTCCTTCCTTCCTTCCTTCCTTCCTTCCTTCCTTCCTTCCTTCCTTCCTTCCTTCCTTCCTTCCTTCCTTCCTTCCTTCCTTCCTTCCTTCCTTCCTTCCTTCCTTCCTTTTTTTCCTTTTTAAAATCCTTATTTCTTTTCCCTTTGATAAACTATTAAAAAGATTTGTAAGGAAAAAAAGGACTGATACTATAGGGAGGATATAAATTTTAAAATCTATGTGCTTTGGACAAGTTTTCTTCTCTTGCACTTTGCCATTGGGTATGGCTCACTCAGACAACTGGGGTGTACTCAAAGAACGTACATACCATTTCTTATTCATATCAAAACTCACAGGATCACAGGATGTTAAGGGTTGGAAGGGACCTCCAAAGATTATCAAGTCCAACTCCCCCTGCCAGAGATAGAAAAGCAGACAGTGGATTAAAGCACCATTGATTCAGCAAAGCGGTATTAAATGATCTGATATTAAGAATTAGCACATACATACAGTGAAAAATTAGGAGTGAGGAAAGACAATAAAAGGTAAGGGTGGTGACAAAGTTTAGGGTCTTACAGGCTTAGGAACACACAAAGGTGCCACCCTCCTTTGTTATGCTTTGCTGAAAGCAGAGCCGTCAGCACTGAGGAGTAACCTGAGAAAAACTCTTAAACTGAAGCTTCCCAAAAGAATAACAACTACCATGAGGAATTTTATTGTCAAACAGAAACAGCTGAGTGCTGGAAAATGTAGCCATAAAAAGTAAACTAGCTTAAATCTCTGATTTGCCTAAGTTTGCAGGAAATGAGAAACTTTCACAACTGGAATGTCAAGGAGTGATAACTTCTTCTCTCTAGTTTGTGACCAAGTGCAGAGGGTTTCCATGTTGTTTCCTTGTTTCACATTTACTAATCTGTGCTGACAACAATCAGCTCACAATGGAAATGTAATTTATTTGCAGAAGCATTTTTTTTCTGCTTGAATGATCTATTGTGCTGTAATCTCACAGTAAACATAACATTTCTCACCATTTCTCTCCCTAGCACTGCAAAATACACTTTGGGGGTAATATTTCCCATTCATACTTCCCTCTCTGAAAGAATATTTAACCTACCAGGTGAATTCTAAAGGTGGGGACCACGTGGCTAAGCTGGTAGCACATAAGACTCTTACTGGGAAAGTCATGAGTTCAAACCTGCAGTGGGCAGGAGAGTTCTCTCTGGGCAGCAATGTCCTCCCTCCTCAAGAGGGGATTGGACTTGGTGCCATGGTCTAGTCATGGGGTCTGTGGTGACAGGTTGGACTGGATGATCCTCGAGGTCTCTTCCAACCTTGGTGATACTGTGATACTGTGACAGTTGTATAGAAGCACAGAATTAACCAGGTTGGAAAAGACCTTTGAGATCATCAAGTCCAACCTAGCCCCCAACACCATCTTATCAACTAAACCATGGCATTAAGTGCCTCATCCAGTCTCTTTTCAAACACTTCCAGTGATGGAGACTCCACCACCTCCCTGGACAGCACATTCCAATGGGCAACCTCTCTTTCTGTGAAGAATTTCTTCCTAACATCCAGCCTCAACCTCTCCTGACGCAGCTTGAGACTGTGTCCTCTTGTTCTGGTGCTGGTTGCCTGGGAGAAGAGACCACCTGACTACAACCTCCCCCAGGTCAAAGCTTTTTTGTTTGTTGCAAGGTAAAACTGTTTTCACCTTTTTACTGCCAGATGTTTCCTAAGGTGCATGCTGTAATGTGGAAGAGCTGGTGGCTGCCTGTGAAGGATGAACAGACACAGCCATGCTATGCTGCTCTGGGAAATTCCATGCAGCACAGTCAAGCCGAGCATAATGGAGGTAAAAGGATATGGTTCACACAGAGGGCATATGTGAGGTCACTTTCAGAACCTGGCACTCTCAGGGAATGCTCTTGTGAGCTCAGAGGTGTTTTTAAGGCACCCAGAGTGGACTAAGCTCTGTACAATCCAAATGGTCAGATGTTCTCCTAAGGGACCTTCTGGAAATTCTGTAATTGGGCAGAGCAGAGGCAGTCATTAGATCTCTGCATAATAACCAGCAGCATGACATCATGCTGACTTGTTATTCACAGCCTGATTAAAAGGCCTAGTGACAGATGAGAGGACAAGCCTGTGACCACCTTCCTTCATACTATTATTATAGTAGCTTGCTATTTTGGGCTGCTGTTATGACTAGACAGCACTCATCACTCCTTTTCTTCTTTTTTTTTTTCCTTTTACATGCTCTCTGACCATGAAACAACAAACATGATGTACCTAGGGGGAAAAAAACAAACAAAACAAACAAGCAACAAACCAATTGTATTCTTGAAGAATAAAATCCTTTTTCCAGGGAAAAAGTGGCTTCCACTTCAATTTTGGATTTTTTAGGTCTCTTTTTCCCCCCCAGTTGTTCCTTTGTCTAACAATCTCACCCACTTCTCGCCACAAACTTGTACACAGAGCTGGGTGCACCACCATTATTTTTATTTCCACATGTAGACCGGTGAGGAACACATTTACTGCCATTAATAATTTCCACTTGTCTAGAAAAACTAATCTTTAAATCCTGTTTTGCTGGCTGGTCTGTAAGCTACTGCATTAAGGAAACCTTTAGTGCTTCCACTTTATTCTGGCTGTTTCTTTGGTGCTATTCAAAGTCTCGATGAAAAGCCTCTCTTGCAGTTCTGCAGTTAAAACAACAAAGCACTGCCTATGTTTCTTCTTTAACACAGCTCTAAGGATTTATTCTTTGCTCCTTTATTCTTCCTTGTTCTGAAGTTTGCTTGTCCTTTCCCCCTTTAAAACCTCTTTATCTGGAGCTGAATTAGTTTTTGCAGCTGGTTGGCAAACTGCCATCATTTTCTGCTCTGACACTTATTTGTCAATTTCCAGTTGCCTTCAAACTTTTTTACTTTTCTTAGCTTCTGTGTCTGTCTTTTTTTTTTTTTTTTTTTTTTTTTTCCCCTCTCTCCACTGATTCAAGTTTTAGTTGCTGTAACAGAAAAGGAGAGAAAAATCCCTCCTGGGAGGAAGAAAAGGAGCCATCCTCTACAGTGACAAAGAACAAAAATGCTGTGAGATTTACCCATTGAAGGCTTTAAAATAACAAACTTTGTTCCCTCTGCAGATGCTTATTGTCTGATCCTGCTTTCAGGGAGGTAACAGGTAAATCTGCTGCATGTTCTGCCTTAAGAGACAAGAAGTTTGTAGATCTATTTGTTTGTCTAATTGCTAGACCTTTCCCAGGCTCCTGTTTACACAGAATCACAGAACTGTCAGGGTTGGAAGGGACCCCAAGGATCATCTAGTTCTAACCCCCACTGCCCATGGGCAGGGACACCCTCCGCTAGACCAGGTTGCTCAGAGCCACATCCAGCCTGGCTGTTTAGTTTTATTCCATCTTAGAGACCTGGCTGTAGTTTTACAACACCAGTGATTAAAGATTTAATTATTTATTTCTACTACTCCTGCAGCTTAATTTCTCGGCTCAGAGCATACAGAACAATTGCTGACCTCTATGCTCACGAACCTGTTAAAACAATTTGTCAGCCTTTATTTAACACACACTATACATTAACACATTTTAGAGAGAGCCTGAAAAACATGACAATTTTGATTTGTTCTATTCCTTGAATCTTGACAGAATTCCTTCTCTTAGGTATGTAGTCCACTCTGGATGTTCTGTTTCAAGCATCTCATAGGCAGAGATAGGAGGAGCTAGAAAAAGGGCCTATGACCATTGCAGATTTCTTAGTCTTTGAATATTGTGGTAGTTTTAGGCTATGCCTTTAAAATTTTTTTGTAGATCTTCAGCAGAGAAGTAGTAAAATATAAATAAATCACTCTTGGGTGTAAAAAGAAAAATAAAGATAATTCTAAACAATTCCACTGCAGAGATCATAGAATCACAGAATTGTCAGGGTTGGAAGGGACCTCAAGGATCATCTAGTTCCAACCCCACTGCCATGGGCAGGGACTCCTCACAGTAGAGCAGATTGCCCAGAGCCACATCCAGCCCAGCCTTAAAAACCTCCAGGGATGAGCCTTCTACCCCCTCCCTGGGCAACCTGTGCCAGTGTCTCACCACCCTCATGGGGAAGAATTTAAACTGGTTGTACAGAACAATTCCCTCCCCCCTCTCCTCTCCTCTCCTCTCCTCTCCTCTCCCTCTCCTCTCCTCTCCTCTCCTCTCCTCTCCCTCTCCTCTCCTCTCCTCTCCTCTCCTCTCCTCTCCTCTCCTCTCCTCTCCTCTCCTCTCCTCTCCTCTCCTCTCCTCTCCTCTCCTCTCCTCTCCTCTCCTCTCCCTCTCCTCTCCTCTCCTCTCCTCTCCTCTCCTCTCCTCTCCTCTCCTCTCCCTCTCCTCTCCTCTCCTCTCCTCTCCTCTCCTCTCCTCTCCTCCTCTCCTCTCCTCTCCTCTCCTCTCCTCTCCTCTCCTCTCTGAACCTCTCCTCTCCTCTCCTCTCTGAACCTCTCCTCTCTGAACCTCTCCTCTCCTCTCTGAACCTCTCCTCTCTGAACCTCTCCGAACCTCTCCGAACCTCTCCTCTCCTCTCCTCTGAGATACTACCTTGCTTCTGCTTGACCTTGGCTGAATTGCTTTGGTTAAGTCTAACAGCAACTTTCTCTGCTCCTTTCTCCCTTCTTTTGTACAGGGGGTTTGGGTAGGCAGGAAAGGAGATTAGCATAACTCTCTAGGAGTGTCCAAATATCACATCCTCATTTTCTCTCCTCAGTGTTCATTTTTTAATCTTCTGAGCACAATGAGAAAGCAGCATAAAGCTTCCCCATTGGACTCAGCCCTCTCTGCTGTGACTACTATTGAGTGATTATTACAATTACTGTTACTAATTATAATTTACTAATTATAGATTACTATTATATGGGCACTGCACCTTCCCTTTTTTGTGTGTGTAAGTGGAATACAGTATTTCTCCTGCTGCCAGAATGAATACAGTGGGTGCTTTTACCCTTCCTATAGCCACAGCTCAGTGGAGTGGGTTAGGGCACTGCATATGTTGTCACATCTTGAATAGAGTTAAAGCAGATGAAAAGAAAGGGCATATCTAAAGAAGAGGGAAAAAAGGGTTGCAGCTTTCAGTAGTCTTTCTGATATGTGAGGTCTTAGAAATTGGCTGGACTAACTGTGAAGTGGTGAATACTGGCAGCAGCTGTCCAGTAAGTGGAAATGTAAGTAATGATTACCCTTGTGGTCTGAGTTACTGCAGGGCAGATCCCAGCAGACTTAAATTGCTAAAAGTTACAGCCTAATTAAGCCTCACTTATTGCATCAAGTCTTTCTTTCTATGTATCTGAGACAATGACTCATGTGACTAATTATTTGTTCATTGCTGTTCTACTTTCTCCATATACAGTACCTTCCTTTTACCTTTCCCTTTTAGTTCCTTCTAGTGCTGTGCACAGGCAAATCTTCCCAAACACAGTATGAAAGCATTTCTCACAAGGACCAAATCATATTGAAAGGCAGACCACAGAAGATGAATTGGGTGAGAAAGTCAGGTCAAAACCTTACCTGCATAAATCCAACAATAGACTTATTAGCTCCTTTAAAAATTAGCCTAATTTAAAACTGACCTTTAAGGAAAAGAATTGAGTCATAAGAATGAATATTAAAGTCACACTTAGTGCATCATAAGTACCTGATGTATTATTAGACATTCAAAATGCTAACGTCAGGGCAGTGATACATTACTTCATTCCATTGCAGTGCTGAAACAATTGATTGTTTCAATTAGTCAAATATTGTTGGGTGGTTTTTTTTCCCCCCAACTCATATGAGGATGCTTTGTATTAACTTCAACTCATGTCTTTTTTATTCTTTTTATAAAGTTTTGGCATGATATAGTTGTTCATTTAATCAACTTCAATGCATCAATATTTAATGTATCAGGAACAAACACAGTAAATCAGTGTGACGTTAGTATAAAGAGCTTTAAAACACTCATGCACTTTGAAACAGTTAAAAACAAACCAAAACAAAATAAACCCTATGTGGACTAGAAAGTACAGAATACAGAATTAACCAGGTTGGAAAAGAACTTCAAGGTCATGGAGTCCAACCCATCACCCAACACGATCTGATCACCTAAACCATGGCACCAAGTACCTCATCCAGCCCCTCTTAAACACCTCCAGTGATGGTGATTCCACCACCTCCCTGGGCAGCACATTCCAATGGCCAATCACTCTTTCTGGAAAGAATTTTCTCCTCACCTCCAGCCTAAACCTCCCCTGGTGCAGCTTGAGACTGTGTCCTCTTGTTCTGGTGGTGGTTGCCCGGGAGAAGAGACCAACCCCCACCTGCCTACAACCTTCCTTCAGGTAGTTGTAGACAGCAAGAAGGTCTCCCCTGAGCCTCCTCCTCTCCAGGCTAAGCAACCCCAGCTCCCTCAGCCTCTCCTCATAGGGCTTTTGCTCCAAACCCCTCCCCAGCTTGGTTGCCCTTCTCTGGACACCTTACAGCAACTCAACATCTTTCCTAAACTGAGGGGCCCAGAACTGGACACAGGACTCAAGGTGTGGCCTAACCAGTGCTGAATACAGGGCAGAATGACTTCCCTGCTCCTGCTGGCCACACTGTTCCTGATGCAGGCCAGGATGCCATTGGCCTTCTTGGCTACCTGGGCACACTGCAGGCTCATGTTCAGCCTACTGTCCACCAGCAGCCCCAAGTCCCTTTCCACCTGGCCTCTCTCCAGCCACTCCGACCCCAGCCTGTAGCACTGCATGGGGTAAGAATAAGAAAAGAAAGATTTCAGTAGTAGAAAATGCTGTCATTTTGTCTCATCCTGAGTCTTCAGGAGTCTAAGTGGAACTTACAGCTCTCTGAGACATTAATTTCCCTCTATTTCAACTTATCTCTTAATTTAGGTGTAAATAGCTAAGAAAACACATTTAGATCTGAGAATACAGAAAGACCAAGTGTAAGAGTCCATATTTATTTTTTTTTTCAAGACCTGAAGAAATGATGTTTTGAGATAAGTTGTTTTATACATTTGAAGGTTGACTTTAATCCACATATGCAATACCCTGAGCAGCTGCCTGAGCTGTTTTCTGTGGAAAAAGCAAAACAGCATCACCTAGTCAAAGGCAGTATCACAGTGTTTTGTTTTGGGGGAGTAGGGAAGGGAAAAGAGGAGGCTGAGGGGACCCCTCATTGTTCTCTATAACTACCTGAAAGGACATTGTAGAAAGGCTGGTGCTGGTCTCTTCTCACAGCTGATAGAACAAGAGAGAATGGCCTCAAGCTGTGACTGGGTAGGTTTAGACTGGACAGTAGGAAGCATTTTTTTTCCCAGCAAGAGTGGTCAGGCATCAGAATGTGCTGCCCAGGGAGGTGGTAGAGTCACTAACCCTGGATGTGTTTAAAGGTCATTTGGATGTGGTGCTTAGGGATGTGGTTTAAGGGTGAACCTTTCAGAGTAGGGTTATTGGTTGGACTTGGTTATCCTTAGGGTTTTTTCCAACCTGAATGCTTCTGAGATGTTTCTGTGATTGAACTTTGATAAGCAGCAGCTATAAATACAGACTAGATCTGGGTGCCTGAGCTTGCACCTTTTTAAGGTCCTATTTAAAAATAATTATATATTTATTTTATTTTTTTTTTCCTTAGCCTGACTGGAAAGAATAAGAATTCAAAGAGAACCACCTTTTGTGACTTTAAACAACAATGTAATAGTAAGTATTAGGTTGGCAATACCTGTGCTGACTTAATTTCTCCATCTGAAATCAATTTCTTTCACCCTTGCTCTGGTCTTCATTCTTGTCCTCTTTAATAATTTCTTTATCAAGGTGATGCTATAAAATTTGGCTATATAGGGAAACCCTCTAAGGCTCCAGTTTTAAGTTTTAAGGGACAGACATTTCTTTATTACAAAGCTGTGCAAGTTTGGGTGCAAGGAGACTCTTGTCCCAGATCTTCCAGCTTTTTAATTTCTTAAACACATGCACATACATTAGATTTCCTAGAATAGTCATGCATATTCATACTGTTTCCTGAGGTCTTACATCTTGATCTTTAGTTGAAGTTTAGTACTGAGTTTATGCAGCTTCCTGGAATTTCACAAGTTGTTTTCATCCTTCATGATATCTGAAGATGGTCTGACTCAGGCTGGTTCCCTTCCTTAACAAGGAAGCAAGGTACCTATTTGATTCTGCCACTCTACTGTGGCAAGACCTCACCTGGAGTACTGCATCCAGCTCTGGAGCCCTCAACACAGGAAGGACATAGACCTGATGGAGTGGATCCAGAGGAGGGCCATGAAAATGATCAAGGGGTTGGAACACCTCCACTATGAGGACAGGCTGAGGGAGCTGGGGATGTTCATCCTGGAGAAGAGAAGGCTCTGTGAAGACCTAATAGTAGCCTTCCAGTACCTGAAGTCTGGAGAGGGACTGTTTACAAGGCCTGCAGTGATATGGTGAGGGGCAATGGTTTGAAATGAGGGAAGAGCAGATTGAGATTTGATGTTCAGAACAAGTTTTTTACCATGAGGGTGGTGAAACACTGGAACAGGCTGCCCAGGGATGTAGTTGAGGCCCCATCTCTGGAAATATACAGTGAGGCTCAACAGGGCTCTAGGCAAACTGATCTAGTTGAGGACGCCCCTGATGACTGCTGAGGGGTTCAGACTAGATGATGCTTGGAGGTCCCTTCCAACCTGGACTGTTCAATGACTGTGATTCCTTGTCCATTGTGTGTGCTTAGAACATCAATGCCTTGCCCTTGTAAATTCCATTTGCACAGTTGCTCTTCATCAGCATATCTTCTTTTCTACTGAGATGAATTTTACTGTATCAAAGGCTCCCAAAGTTTCCTCCTCCCCGTTTGTCTTACAATTCCACTCTTTTCTCTGAGTAATCTTTCCTGCCCCACCTCCTTGTTCAGCTTTTTCAGTCTCTGCTGATTTCAGAGTTTTGCAGGCCAGCTGACACCAGTGGGTTTGCTAACTCATTCCATCTTCTCTTTCACTTTCCAATCACACATCACTCTTACCCCATTACTCTTTATCTCACATCTCCCATACAAGCCCACTTCTCCTCCCAGATTCAGTCACCAGAGTTCCTAGCTGGGGAGGTATTGGAGAATCGTGAATTACAGCCAGTGGAGCCACTTGTTTCAAATTAAAATCCGCAGAGCACTTTTGGAAGAGTAACATAAAATATTTGTAAAGATTAGAGAAGGCTTGTCATGACACTGGACACTTTCTGGGAATAAAATTGATCAGTTTGTTAGCCTGAAAGCGGTCTGCTGGTTTTTTCTATCTGTTTTAGGGCCAAAAGGAAGGGAGAGAAGCGGGGAGGGAAGGGTGAAAGCAGCCTTAAGGCATTACTGTTGCAGTTCTGCTGTTGACAGCAGAAATAATTCTGGAATTTACAGATGCCAACAAAAACGTCCAACCACACATAAAAGTATCAACAAAACACTGTCAACACAGGGTGCCTCTAAAATATGTAGTATCACCATGAAATGTTTCCCAGATTTTGAAATATCACATACTAAAAATGTCTTTCTGCCAAAGCACTGCTCTAAAATATAGGATTTTACTTCCAGTTTTTACTCCCTGGACAACACTTCCAATGAATATAGTAGCTTCTCTGACTCCTTTCTTTCCCCACTCCCTCTCTCTCTGAAGCATCCTGTCCTGAGCACAGACACAAAGTCTTTCAGTTGTTCAGAGAAATATAGACACAGCTTATGAGAAGACTTCAGTGTTGCAAAGGAGAATACAGAATAGAGATTTTTCAGTGCATATTTGTGCATTATCTGGGACAAAACATAAGAAACAAGAAATAAAGTGACACCTGCTTTTCAAGAGGACAGTCTCAAGATCTGCCAGGGGAGGTTGAGGCTGGGTGTTAGGAAGAAGTTCTTCACAGAAGGAGTTATTGGCCATTGGAATGTGCTGCCCAGGGAGGTGGTGGAGTCACCTTCACTGGAGGTGTTTAGGAAGAAACTGGATGGGGTGCTTGGTGCCATGGTTTAGTTGATTAGATGGTGTTGGGTAATAGGTTGGACTCAATGACCTCTGAGGTCTTTTCCAACCTGGTCAATTAAACTTCTATTCTATTCTATTCTATTTTATTCTATTCTATCCTACCCTGTTCTACCCTATTCTATCCTATCCTACTCCTATTCTGTTCTATTCTATTCTATTCTATTCTATTCTATTCTATTCTATTCTATTCTATTCTATCCTACCCCATTCTATCCTACCCTGTTCTACCCTATCCTATCCTATCCTATCCTATCCTATCCTATCCTATCCTATCCTATCCTATCCTATCCTATCCTATTCTATTCTATTCTATTCTATTCTATTCTATTCTATTCTTAAAACAGGGCTTCAGACCTCATACCTGACTGAGATGATAAGGAAAGTCCTATAGAAACTGTGCTTGAGAACATACACAATTTCCTGGATGTTTTTGTTTAACTTGAGCAGAATTATCTAATTAGGGGGGAAAAGACTGTGGTGTATCTTTCTCAGAAAGGTTAGAAGTTCATTCAGAGTAATAGAAGCTGAGATAATGGCTGGTTTAGGGCCAAACCATTCAAACGTTGATGGAAACACATTTTCTATCTGAAACGAAGCACTGATAAGGCAACATTTCTTCCCACTGGAGAGTGTTTCAAATGAACTAGCTAAGTAATTTATGCTCAGCAGTCTCAAAGGAGCTAGGGAATCGCTGCCAGTTTTTAACTTATCTTGGGAAACTGGGAATGGATGAGATTTGCAAGTGTTGTCCCATCATCCAGAAATTGGTATGGCACAGAATAACAGACCAGCCAACCTGACCTTCATCTTAGGTACAAGAATGGATTTGTTACCTTGGAACTTTGCTGGGAATGAAGTGGAGACTACAGTGATAATCGCTGCTAGTCAGCTAGGGCAGTTTATGACATCTCTTTCTGCTTGCTTTTGGTTTTGACTGGAGAATGAGGGTAATAAAGTATCTGGGTACGCTGGGATTTAATCACTTACCAAATGCAGTGAAGGGTTTTGTGGGGAGGTTTTTTTTTTGTTTTGTTTTATTCAAACACCTGCATTTTATGACATTCACAAGTATGAGCTAGAGGGATTAAAACCCGAAGAAAACCACAAGTATTACACCCAACAGCGCGGAGCTCTTTGGTCTTGCTGTTAGAAGGGGAATGCAAGCTCATTTAATGGCAATCAAAATGAAGGCAATTCTCACAGAACCATACAAAATTATTGGGAGATCTGAGAGGGTCATGGTTCCCTTAAAATGTAACTTGTGGAAGACATTCTCCGGGGAGGGGGTGGAGGTGGGTTTAGAGGACCATACTAAACAACCAGTGTCCTTTCTGGTCTTTGAGGGTAAGACTCAGTTACCTCACATTTTTTAGCTTTGTGAGGTAAAAGTAAAGTCATAGAAGACTTGATTGCTCTTGGCAGTCTCAACTTTGCACCTCAGAGAAGAGCAGTGTTTGTAGGTCTCAGTTTAGGCCTATAAAGTCTGGTTTTGTTTCCCTCGATATGAAGAATGGAATGGAATGGAATGGAATGGAATGGAATGATGGAATGGAATGGAATGGAATGGAATGGAATGGAATGGAATGGAATGGAATGGAATGGAATGGAATGGAAGGATAGGATAGGATAGGATAGGATAGGATAGGATAGGATAGGATAGGATAGGATAGGGTAGGATAGGATAGGGTAGGGTAGGATAGGATAGGATAGGATAGGATAGGATAGGATAGGATAGGATAGGATAGGATAGGATAGGATGGGATGGGATAGGATAGGATAGACCAGGTTGGAAGAGACCTTACACATGGACTTATCTTAATCTGAAGGTAAGCAGAGATATGATACTATGATGATACTATGTTATAAAAGATGTTCTTCACTGGGTTTTTTTGTTGGTTTGGTTTTGGGTTTTGGGGTGTTGTGGGTTTTTTTTTAGTGATAAGGGTTTTATGTATGTTTTTGTAACCTTTGTCTCTGTGGTGGACAGGATTACTTATGCATCTCTATAACTCAACTACCAAAAGGCTTCCTAAAAAAAAGTCTGACAACTCAGTCCTCAAATCAGTCCTACTCAGTCCAACTCAGTCCTAAAATGCTCTATATCGATGACCCGGATGAGGGGATTGAGTCCATCATCAGTAAGTTTGCAGACGACACCAAGCTGGAGGCAGGAGTTGATCTGCTGGAGGGCAGAGAGGCTTTGCAGAGGGACCTCGACAGGCTGGACAGATGGGCAGAGTCCAATGGCATGAGATCTAATACATCTAAGTACCAGGTTCTACACATTGGCCACAACAACCCCATGCAGTGCTACAGGCTGGGGTCAGAGTGGCTGGAGAGTGGCCAGGCAGAGAGGGACCTGGGGGTACTGGTGGATAGTAGGCTGAACATGAGCCAGCAGTGTGCCCAGGTAGCCAAGAAGGCTGATGGCATCCTGGCCTGCATCAGAAACAGTGTGGCCAGCAGGAGCAGGGAGGTCATTCTGCCCTGTACACTGCACTGGTTAGGCCACACCTTGAGTCCTGTGTCCAGTTCTGGGCCCCTCAGTTTAGGAGAGATGTTGAGTTGCTGGAAGGTGTCCAGAGAAGGGCAACCAAGCTGGGGAGGGGTTTGGAGCACAGCCCTGTGAGGAGAGGCTGAGGGAGCTGGGGTTGCCTAGCCTGGAGAAGAGGAGGCTCAGAGGAGACCTTATTGCTGTCTACAACTACCTGAAGGGAGGTTGTAGCCAGGTCGGGGCTGGTCTCTTCTCCCAGGCAACCAGCACCAGAACAAGAGGACACAGTCTCAGGCTGTGCCAGGGGAAGTTTAGGCTGGATTTTAGGAAGAAGTTCTGCATAGAAAGAGAGATTGGCCATTGGAATGTGCTGCCCAGGGAGGTGGTGCAGTCACCATCGCTGGTGGTGTTTAGGAAGGGACTGGATGGGGTGCTTGGTGCCATGGTTTAGTTGATTAGATGGGGTTGGGTGATAGGTTGGACTCAATGATCTCCAAGGTATTTTCCAACCTGGTTAATTTTATTCTGTTCTATTCTAAATGCTGAAGACAGAAACTTACAGATGAGACAGAGAAATTCAGCGGTAATGCAGAAGCTCCTTTCGATCTGGCAACCATTCTCCTCTTTTTCTTTTTGAAACTTAGATGTTCTCTTCTGGCCTCTAATGACACATGCAGAACTTGAAGCGGCAGAGCTGCACAGCAGTCAACCAAAGCCTATTATTGGAGCATGAAGCGAGGTGTTTTATATTATTTATGGTTCTTCATGCTATCATATAAATTCTTATAAAAGAAAAGGATGTTGGCAATCTCTTTGAAATGTGTCCTGTTCAAATCCTTCTTCAGATCAAACCTTGACCCCACTTAATAGCAAAGGCTGTAGAGGCTCTATGAAACATATATCCTACCTCATAAAAACTAATGTTTCTGCTGTTACCTTGCTAGTCTTAGTGGACAACAGTTATGACATCAGGCAGCAGAGGCAGTCTATTACTCAATTTCATTCTGGCCTGTATATTTGTTTCCAAACAAAGGGAGAAGAAGGGGGCTGTTATTGAAGATCTACCCAAGCACCTGTTCCCTGAGTCACAGGGCCACAGGTAGTCTGACAGCCTGATTACTCAACCTTGTGTGGGAACTTTTGTCCAGCTCTTGCCCTGAATATGTCCTTAAACATTTGACTGAAACGTTATAAAGTATGCAGTACCTATTAAAGATTGCAGACAACACCAGGATTTTCCTAAGTCTTTGTGGATGTTAGGAAGAAGTTCTTCATAGAAGGAGTGATTGGCCATTGGAATGTGCTGCCCAGGGAAGTGGTGGAGTCACCATCACTGGAGGTGTTTAAGAAGAGACTGGATGAGGCACTTGGTGCCATGGTTTAGTTGATTAGATAGTGTTGGATGATAGGTTGGACTCTATGATCTCAAAAGTCTTTTCCCAATCTGATCTGATCTGATCTATTCTATTCTATTCTATTCTATTCTATTCTATTCTATTCTATTCTATTCTATTCTATTCTATTCTATTCTATTCTATTCTATTCCATTCCATTCCATTCCATTCCATTCCATTCCATTCCATTCCATTCCATCCTATCCTATCCTATCCTATCCTATCCTATCCTATCCTATCCTATCCTATCCTATCCCATTTTGGTCCAGTGCACACTTTTATACTCTCAACCATGGTTATTTAGTGGCATTTTTTGAAAGCTAACTATGTAAGGTGTTAACATTATTTTGGTTTGGATGGCCCATGAAGTGCAATTGTCCACATAGGGAGATTCCCCCTCAATTCAAGATGTTGAATTGCTCTGACGTGTCCAGAGAAGGGCAACAAAGCTGGTGAGGGGTTTGGAGCACAAGCCCTGTGAGGAGAGGCTGAGGGAGCTGGGGGTGTTTAGACTGGAGAAGAGGAGGCTCAGGGGAGACCTAATTGCCATCTACAACTACCTGGAGGGAGGTTGTAGCCAGATGGAGATTGGTCTCTTCTCCCAGGCAACCAGCACCAGAACAAGAGGATGCAGTCTCAAGCTGTACAGGGGGATGTTTAGGCTTGATCTTAGAAGGAACTTCTTCATAGAAAGAGAGATTGCCCATTGGAATGGGCTGCCCAGGAGGTGGTTGGGTTGATGTCCCTAGAGGTGTTTAAGAGGAGACTGGATGAGGCACTTAGTGTCGTGATCTAGTTGATTAGTTAGGGATGGTTTATTGGTTAGACTTGGTGGTCTTGGAGGTCTCTTCCAACCTGTTTGATTCTATGATTCTGGATTCTTGTCCCTTAGGATACATAAGTGGATGCTATCCAGCCCAGATGCAAACTGCATGAAGGATGATAGCAATGCCAGCTGCAGGAAAGCATTCTGAGAGTTCAACTTGATTTGAAGACTACACACTACCAGTCTGTAAATTTAATTTCCTCTTTCATCACGCTACCATTCAATAATCCCTTTGAACCCAGAACTCCTGTTTAGTTTAAGCACCTGATAAAAACTCTTTATCAATATATTTGAGCCATTCTAAAGCAATTGCTACCCCTTCTTGGAGAAGATGAAATTACTTTGTCTACAAATCCAGATGTCATATACTCCTGTTTTAAACGTTTCATAACTAAGCAATAACACTTGATTTTGTATGAATTCAAGATTAACTGTTTATCCCAAGCAGAGCCCTGATACATTGTACTAGCTCCTTATTTTATTTCTGTCAGAAAATGGATTTCCAAACAACAGCAGTGCCTCAGTGTAAAATCTATTTTTCCCTCAACATTCCATGTCACATAATACTGTTCAGTGTTGTACTCCAAAGGATGTTTTTTCACTGCTATGAAATCACCAGCGTGTTCTTCTTCAAGATAGAACTCCACTCCAGTTTTTGTGCTAATCACACTCTTGCATGCTCCCAATCTTATGCCTCACTACCTGCCTCAGGTGGACTGTTGCCACATGCAAAACTTATGTTCCCTCTCGCATGTTTTACCAGGATAATCTTCTCAGAGACTCACAGGCTCACAGGATGTCAGGGGTTGAAAGGGACCCAAAGAGATCATTGAGTCCAACCCCCCTGCCAGAGCAGGACCAGAGAATCTAGCTCAGGTCACACAGGAACACATCCAGACAGGCCTTGAAAGTCTCCAGAGAAGGAGACTCCACAACCTCTCTGGGCAGCCTGTTCCAGTGCTCTGTGAGCCTCACAGTAAAGAAGTTTCCCCTTGAGTTGAGGTGGAACCTCCTGTTCTGCAGCTTACATCCATCGCTCCTTGTCCTACCCTGGGGAGCAAGTGAGCAGAGCCTGTCCCCTCCCTCCTGATCCCCAGCCCTCAGGTATTTCTAAACATTTATTAAATCCTCTGTAAGTCTTCTCTTTTCCAGATTAAAAAGCCCCAGGTCCCTCAGCCTCTCCTCACCAGGCAGTGCAACAGTCTCCTAATCATCCTCGTAGCCATCCACTGGACCCTCTCCAGCAGGTCCCTGTCCCTCTTGAACTGGGGAGCCCACAAATGAACACAATACTCAACCAGTACAAATTTAATGTGCCTTTTAGGAGTTCATTTCTGCATCATGTATGTATGACATTTTAATAGATATTACAAATAAGCAAACATTCCATTGAAGGGCAGCATCTTCTAATTTGGCTGACTCATTGGAAGCCCAATTGTTGCTATATTATTGAAAAATGAGAATGAATTGCTTATGACTTACATAATTTTCCCTGTGCTAAACTCTTGGCACATAACCAATTATATTCACAAATTACTATACTCTATTTTTTAATGAAATCATTTCAGAAACACTGATATTCATCCTTATTAAAAAACCCCTGGACAATTAAACCTGCTCTTCTTGAGAATCACCATGTTCCATGATTATAAGCCTATGGACAAAGGGAATGAATGACACAGTTAAGGTCCTCCTAGTAAGATTGTCCTGTAAAAGGAGCTTAGAAATTGTACCACTCTGGATAGTTGTGCTCTTTTGTTCCTGTAGAGACAAGGTTCTGATTAAAGTGTTAATCTTTAAAGGAATAGGTCAGCTGCAGGATCGATAAGGTCTAAGGCATGGATGATCATCTAGACCAAATGTTTAAACTGAGGCCAGGAGGAAACTTAAGGCGAGTGTGGTCTCTGGAGACCATCCAATCCATCCTGCACCAGACAAAACATTTCTGAATGTTTTTCAGGGGTTTTCCCCCTCTACTAAATTAACCTGTCCGAGGTTTATGCTATTTATTCACTAAGGTCTTATTACATTATACATATTCAGTATTTGTAATGCTGTAGTTTAATCTTCTGATAGGTATTGTAAGAATTGCTACAAAAATAGCATTTTTAACTGTGTTTTTAATTTTGCTCAGATCTTGGCTGTTTAGAAATAATTATTCTTTCACCCTTCTAAAAGGAAAACATTGATTCTAAGTTATTTAGCTAGGACTCCTTGAGAAACTTGCATCCATAAACACTTCACCTACCTTACGACTCTCTCCCAGGTGCCTTTAGAAGACAACTCGTTCAGCTCTATTTACATCCAGTGACATCAGGATCAGTGCAACCAGCCAGATTTTAGATGGCTGAAGTTACATGTGATGAATCCTTTCCTAGTTTGAAATGCAGATTTTCCTTCTCCTCCCCACGAGTACTTGCACGTGGAAGCATGTCATGTGAGGCTGAGAGTGAGGATTCTGTGTTTGAAAGCTCTCTGTGTTTATTTGGTGTCAGGGGTTTGTTTGTTTGTTTTAAGAACTATCACAAACTATCATCAGTGTGCCAAGAAAACACAGAAGAGCTCTATTTTCAACAGAAAAAAGGCAGAAAAGTCACAATAGTCCCCCTCCACTCACCACTGTGGAGGAGACACCTTGACTCTTGTGTTTAATTCTGGGCCCCTTACTGTGAGGACATTGAGCTGCTGGAATCTGTCCAGAGAAGGGCAATCAGCTGGTGAAGGACATGGAGCACCTGAGCTATGAGGAGAGTCTGAGGGAGCTGGGGGTGTTTGGTCTGGAGAAGAGGAGGCTGAGGGGAGACCTCATAGCTCTCTACAACTACCTGAGGGGAAGCTGGAGCAAGAAGAGGGGCTCTTCTCCTTGGTGACAAGAGACAAAAGGAAATGTTTACAAACTGTGCCAAGGGAGGTTCAGGCTGCATGATAGGAAGTATTTCTTCACTGAAAGGGTTCTCAAACATTGGAATGATCTGCCCAGGGCAGTGGTGGAGTCACCATCCCTGGAGGCATTTAAGCAGCCTGTGGACCTGGTGCTTAGGGAGACAATTCAGTGTTGACCCTTCAGTACTGGCTCAGGCACTGGACTGGATGATCTTTGAGGTCTCTTCCAACCACAACTATTCTATGATTCTGTGATTTTGTAACTTCTGAAGGAAGAACTTAACTTGGATATCTGTGTTGCTGCTAACACTTTGATCTACAGGCCCACATCAGGGGAGGGGTGCCATCCTGAACCTATATGAAAGCCTAAGAGTGTTGCAGAGTTTGGAGTTTGTCTTTTGAGTGGATATACTTAAGGTAAGATGACTGGTTTCTTGAGGAGAAGCTTCTTACCACTAGAGGGCTCAAAATTGCTGTGTGTTTTTCTTTGTCAATATATATGTATGTTGGTACATGCACATGTACCTTAACACACAACGTGTGATATGTGTGCATCATTCGTGGGCCAGTTTTATCTGTGTGCAAACACACATATCTGCACATAAATATGCAGACTCTTATTTTAATAGATGATCTATTACTTAAAAGGGTTTTTTGACATTTAGATGCTGTTCAAACCTGATATTAATATAACTTTGCAATTCACTATATGAAGGTGAAATGTCTCTTAGATTTCACTAATTAATGACCATCCTTAATGTCGTTCTCAGATGGCCAGATACACACAGGTTGTTAATGTCACCCAACTGAACAGTTAAAACATAATAAAACACAATTGAAACTTCTGTGACCAGTGCCTGCTGTTATCACACAATCACAGAATCAATAATGTTGGAAAAGACCTCAGAGATCAGCAAATCCAACTTATCACCCAACACCTCATGACTAACTAAACCATGGCTCCAAGTGCCACGTCCAATCACTTTTTGAACACCTCCAGTGATGGTGACTCCACCACCTCCCTGGGCAGCACATTCCAATGGCCAATCTCTCTTTCTATGAAGAACTTCTTCCTAACATACAGCCTAAACCTCCCCTGGCGCAGCTTGAGACTGTGTCCTCTTGTTCTGGTGCTGGTTTCCTGGGAGAAGAGACCAGCCCCCACCTGTCTACAACCTCCTTTCAGGTAGTTGCAGACAGCAATAAGGTCTCCCCTGAGCCTCCTCTTCTCCAGGCTAAACACCCCCAGCTCCTTCAGCCTCTCCTCATGGGGCTGTGCTCAAGGCCCCTCCCCAGCCTCATTGCCCTTCTCTGGACATGTTCCAGTGTGTCAATATCCTTCTTAAATTGAGGGGCCCAGAACTGGACACAGTACTCATGGTGTGGCCATTTTCTTAAGACATCTAGACAACCCTGAATAATGTGAGCATAGCTATTATTTATTATTTTGTTTCATAACTGACTTTCCACAGAGTGTAATGCACTGTTGCAGAATCTATCATGCCAAGCATTTTTGCTTGCTTATCTGACATATTCCTCTGGGAAAGCTTAGAGGCTCTAAATAAATAAAATGTTCCTGGAAAGCTGACTTTCCCCTTTCCCTAAAGTGAAAATTGTAATGAAGAGACAAATGACTTTCAACCATTTTTAAGTCATGCGTAATCTTTGGAGATAGTGCAGCTCAGTTCCTCCAGAGTACGATGGTGCAACAATGAATAATTTACTCACGCAGTCCAAAAGATAATTAACATAATATTTTACAGTCAGGCTTGACATATTCAAAAGTTTGAGGTGTCAATATTTTGTTTGTTTAATGCCAGCAAAGTTATACTCATCTCAGCACGAAAAATCTGCTCAAGAAAATAATGTTTCAAGGACAATGATGTTTCAGATGCTCATGGATACCAAAAATGTAGAAATAGGAACACAGGCACCAAAAAGGTTCTGCAGACATTTATTGCTGTACATAATATTCAGTTTTGGCTGGAGTCACCATCCCTGGAGGTGTTCACAAAAGGACTGGATGTGGCACTTGAAGCCATGGTTTAGTTGTCATGAAGTGTTAGGTACTGAAGGAGTTGGGGCTGTTCAGTCTGGAGAAGAGAAGGCTCCGAAGTGACCTCATTGTGGCCTTCCAGTATCTGAAGGGGGCCTACAGGAAGGCTGGGGAGGGACTTCTCAGGATCTCAGGTAGTGATAGGACTAGGGGGAACGGAATGAAGCTGGAAATGGGGAGATTCAGGCTAGATGTGAGGAAGAAGTTCTTCACCATGAGAGTGGTGAAGCCCTGGAATGGGTTATCCAGGGAGGTGGTTGAGGCCCCATCCCTGGAGGTGTTTAAGACCAGGCTGGACGAGGCTCTGGCCAGCCTGATCTAGTGTAGGGTGTCCCTGCCCATGGCAGGGGGGTTGGAACTGGATGATCCTTGTGGTCCCTTCCAATCCAGACTGATTCTATGATTCTATGATTCTACGATTAGGTAATAGGTTGCACTTGATGATCTCTGAGGTCTCTTCCAACCGGGTTGATTCCATGATTCTGTGATTCTTTGGGGTGGTTTCTTTTGTGTTTAGAAAATTGCGGAATTTTGGCACCACTGAAGTGTTTTGATTGAGAAAACAAAAGTAGTGTTGAATACAATCAGGTGTATAAATAGAGACTATTTAAGTGACAACTACCTGAAGGGAGGTTGTGGACAGGTGGAGGTTGGTCTCTTCTCCCAGGCAGCCAGCACCAGAACAAGAGGACACAGTCTCAAGCTGCACCAGGGGAGGTTTAGACTGGATGTTAAGAAGAAGTTCCATACAGAGAGAGTGATTGCCCATTGGAATGGGCTGCCCAGGGAGGTGGTGGAGTCACCATCATTGGAGGTGTTCAGGAGGAGACTTGATGGGGTGCTTGGCTGCATGGTCTAGTGGTTTGGATGGGTTGGGTTGGTTGATGGGTTGGATGTGATGATCTTGAAGGTCTCTTCCAACCTGGTTTACTGTATTATTGTATTGTACATTTGTAAAACTGAACCAAATCTTACACACTTCAGTACAGTTCACAGTTGGAAGGGACCTTAGAGATCACCTTCTCCAACCTCCCCACCATGGGCAGAGATGTCTCTCAACTAGACTCAGTTCCTCAAGGCCCCATCCAAACTAGCCTGCAACAAGCCCAGGGAACAGGCATCCACAGACTCTCTAGGCAGCCTATTCCGAAGTCCTGCCCCCTTGTAATGAAGAACTGCTTCCTAAGATCCAGTCTAAACCTACTCTCCCTTAGCTTCATACCATTCCCTCTTGTCCTATTGCTAGGCATCCTTATGCAAAGCCCCCTGCAGCCCTCCTATTGGATCCCTTCAGGTATTGGAAGGCAGCTCTAAGGTTCACCCCCCAGTCTTCTCTTCCCTAGGCTGAACAATCCCAGCTCCCTCAGCTGATGTGTTTACTGCCTACATTATCACCAACACAGTTAGATAAGAGCAACTGAATAAGGGTTTAATGTATTTATTTTCATTTTCTGTGTGTTAGAAGTTACACTTGATCTTTCACACCAAAAAAACCCCAAAGTTCTTCAAAAAGCACAAGAAATTAATAGTGGTGGGAAGGAAATCTACATTCAATAGTAAGGTAGGCAGAAAAGACAACTCTATCACCATGTACATGTCTCTAAACACTAATAGTACAGTTCATTATAATCCCATTTCTGTCAACACATGTGCTTGAAAATGAAAGATGTGTGTATCTGAGCCAAGTTGGTTTTGCTTTAAGACCTTTAACTCTTGCATCTTGTGCTGTACAAATTCTGCTTTACTGATAGTGCATGATGTCAGATCAGAACTATTATGTTCTAATAAAACAACCCCATCACTTTTTGATGTATTTCTTGTTACGTGTAATGCATCCTTGATGTTCCAGTGTGTTATCTGAACTTGGAAAATAAGCTGGCACATTGGATGACAGATGATGAAAGTGGTCTTGTTGGATAGACGGGGTTGGCTGGTGTATTCATTACATTACCTAGGACTAGGGGGAATGGAATGAAGCTGGAGGTGGGGAGATTCAGGCTAGATATGAGGAGGAAGTTCGTCACCATGAGAGTGGTGAAGGCCTGGAATGGGTTGTCCAGGGAGGTGGTTGAGGCCCCGTCCCTGGAGGTGTTTAAGCCCAGGCTGGATGGGGCTCTGGCCAGCCTGATCTAGTGTGGGGTGTCCCTGCCCATGGCAGGGGGTTGGAACTAGCTGATCCTTGTGGTCCCTTCCAACCCTGACTGATACAATGATACTATGATACCTTTGGTTCCAGCAGTAAATAATTCTGAAGAATAAGTCATATGAAGAGCAACTGAAGGAGCTGGGGATGGTTAGTTAGAAAAGAGAAGGCTGAGGGAAGACCTCATTGCTCTCTACAACTACCTGAAAGGACATTGAGAGGCTGGGGTTGGTCTCTTCTCACAGGTAATCAGTGGTAGAAAGAGAGGGAATGGCCTCTAGATGTGACTGGGTAGGTTTAAATTGGACATTAGGAAACAATTTTTAAGGGAGAGGGTGGTCAGAAATTGGAATGTGCTGCCCAGGGAGGAGGTTGGGTCCACAACCCCGGATGTGCTTAATGGTGGATTGGATGTGGTGCTTGGAGATGAATCTTGTAGAGTATGGTTCTGGGTTGGACTTGGTGATCCTGAGGGTCATTTCCAATCTGCATGTTTCTGTGATTCTGCGAAATTAATAAAGTCAACTGTAATGTATTGAAACTACTTTTACTAGATAAGAATGGTAAGTTTAATGCATTTTAAACACATTTATGTAGCTGGAAGCAATATTACACCTCTTTGAAGACAAACATCAAGGTCTGTATGAGTATTTAGTGTTCTTTCAATACAAATAAATATGTTAAGGATTTTGTCTTTAGAATAGAATAGAATAGAATAGAATAGAATAGAATAGAATAGAATAGAATAGAATAGAATAGAATAGAATTAACCAGGTTGGAAGAGACCTTTGAGATCATGAAGTCCAACCTATCATCCAACACCATATGATCAATTAAAACATGGCACCAAGAGCCTCATCCAGTCTCTTCCTAAACACCTCCAGTGATGGTGGCTCCACCACCTCCCTGGGCAGCACATTCCAATGGCCAATCTCTCTTTCTATGCAAAACTTCTTCCTAACATACAGCCTAAACCTCCCTTGGTGCAGCTTGAGACTCTGTCCTCTTGTTCTGGTGTTGGTTGCCTGGGAGAAGAGACCAACCCCCACCTGGCTACAGCCTCCCTTCAGGTAGTTGTAGAGAGCAATAAGGTCTGCCCTGAGCCTCCTCTTCTCCAGGCTGAGCAACTCCAGCTCCCTCAGCCTCTCCTCACAGGGCTGTGCTCCAAATCCCTCCCCAGCTTTGTTGCCCTTCTCTGGACACATTCCAGCAAAACCCCAACCCTCAAGCTGTGCTGTATCCTTGTATTTGCTTTGCCCATTTTATGGGAACTATGTTTCTATGGCTATTAAATTTCAACAGAACTGAGTATGTCTCATTACTTGCAGAAAATAAATGTCCAACTCATCAAACACAGGTAAGGTGAATTCTGGTTTGTGCAGTATATTATCCAGGAAGGATTTTCTCCATCAAGCTTTAGGCATTTTGTTAGCTAAGACAGTCAGTCTCCATATCATCTCTCTTTCACCAGTAGGGAAAATTCTTCTTATTGTCTTTGCTGAGGTAGAGCTCTTTAATGTGCATAGTGTCTGATATGGTTTGATAAAAACAAAGATGGAGGAGGCAATAATGGAAGAGGCAGAAGCTTAGCTTTAGTACACTCATTTTAATATGTTGGCAACAATGAATTTTTATGTGGCATGGGATATAAAAGGTCTAAGAAACTTTTTCTTAGCTGGATGATATTTGGCTTTTACTCTCTACATAGGATCTACATAACTTCATCAGCAAACATCAGCCGTGCATTATTTCTAGATCTGTCACATCAATCTTCTAAAATATGAAATTTTCTTCTATTTTCTATATTATGAGTGCATTGCAGATGTGAAAGTTGCCAAGACTTTGTTTGACAGACATGTCATTTTTTAGCCTGGTGCCTGTCGCTCTTCTGTGCTTCTCATCCATGAACATGCTCCGTAGTATCAGGAATAGTGTGGCCAGCAGGAGCAGGGAGGTCATTCTGCCCTGTGCTCAGCACTGGTTAGGCCACACCTTGAGTCCTGTGTCCAGTTCTGGGCTCCTCAGTTTAGGAAAGATGTTGAGATGCTGGAACGTGTCTAGAGAAGGGCAACAAAGCCCTGTAAGGAGCAGCTGACGGAGCTGGTGGTGTTTAGCTTGGAGAAGAGGAGGCTCAGAGGAGACCTTATTGCTGTCTACAACTACCTGAAGGGAGGTTGCAGCCAGGTGGGGGTTGGTCTCTTCTCCCAGGCAACCAGCACCAGAACAAGAGGACACAGTCTCAAACTGAGCAAGGAGAAGTTTAGGCTTGATCTTAGAAAGAAGTTCTTCACAGGAAGAGAGATTGTCCATTGGAATGGGCTGACCATATTGAGTTAAGAATGCCAGGCATTAACCAAACTGGCTAAACTGGCAAATATAAGCTGTCAGACTGAACATGGCTTCTCATAAACTTGACTTTTAAAAACCAACCAAACAACCAAAAGGTAAACATGGGGTTCAAGGGATTAAAAACCTTTGTTACAAACACATACAAAGATTAGAGTTCATTTCCATTTTAAATGCTTACTAACAGGCAGACCAAGTGGGGTAAACATGTAGGACAAGATCCTGGGGCTCTGGATTACAGGGATCTAACAGCAGTCAATCCAAAGCAACGACAGCATGTGACAGAGGCAGGAGGTCCACTTATAAATACCTCTGTTGTGAGCCATGATGAGGCTGCAAGCACTGCTGCAAACGTGCACAATGATATAGATTCTCTCCTTAATTTTTTGTGCTTTTGGTGCAATTTTTACTTTTTTTTTACAGGTATTCAGCTCAGTTGCAAAGACTCAGTTCTGCAGTCATTTAACTTTTTTACTGTATCCACACATGCATTTTTTTCCCCCATTCTAAACAGCTTAAGCTTATAAATAGATAAATAAAGAAATAATGCACTACAATAAACCAGGTTGGAAGAGACCTTCAAGATCATTGCGTCCAACCCATCAACCAATCCAACCCACCCAACAACTAAACCATGGCACCAAGCACCCCATGAAGTCTCCTCCTGAACACCTCCAATGATGGTGACTCCACCACCTCCCTGGGCAGATCATTCCGATGGGCAATCACTCTCCCTGTATAGAACTTCTTCCTAACATCCAGCCTAAACCTCCCCTGGCGCAGCTTGAGACTGTGTCCTCTTGTTCTGGTGCTGGCTGCCTGGGAGAAGAGACCAACCTCTGCCTGGCTACAACCTCCCTTCAGGTAGTTGTAGAGAGCAAGAAGGTCAACCCTCAGTCTCCTCCTCTCCAGGCTAAGCAACCCCAGCTCCCTCAGCCTCTCCTCATAGTGCTTGTGTTCCAAACCCCTCACCAGCCTTGTTGCCCTTCTCTGGATACGTTCCAGCAAGTCAACATCCTTCCTAAACTGAGGGGCCCAGAACTGGACACAGGACTCAAGGTGTGGCCTAACCAGTGCAGTGTACAGGGGCACAATGACCTCCCTGCTCCTGCTGGACACACTGTTTCTGATGCAGGCCAGGATGCCATTGGCCTTCTTGGCTGCCTGGGCACACTGCAGGCTCATGTTCAGCCTCCCATCAACCAGCACCCCCAGGTCCCTCTCTGCCTGGCCGCTCTCCAGCCACTCTGCCCCCAGCCTGTAGCACTGCATGGGGTTGCTGTGGCCAATGTGCAGAACCCGGCACTTGGATGTGTTCAATCTCATGCCATTGGACTCTGCCCATCTGTCCAGCCTGTCGAGGTCCCTCTGCAAAGCCTCTCTGCCCTCCAGCAGATCAACTCCTGCCCCCAGCTTGGTGTCGTCTGCAAATTTACTGATGATGGACTCAATGCCCTCATCCAGATCATTAATAAAGAAGAGCATGAATAGGTTAATAGATAAATAAATAGATAAGTAGATAGGTAAATAAATAAATAAAAGATCAAGAAGACTACAACTATTTAGAAGTTTTGAAGCAGCAGTCTTCCCAGCTGGCTGAAACATTACAAACAAAATACTCCACAGCAAAATGTACAGGAAACATAATCAGATTTTTGGTGTTTTTTTTTTTTTTGTACAGGAAACAGTTGTGGGTTTTTTGTACACAAATAATGTGCAACTTGCTGCTAATTGATATTTTATATCTGTTTATTATCAGCACAAACAATGGCTGTGTAAAAGCTTTTCACCCTAACTTGGGATTTTTATTCATTGGAAAATACATTGGATCTCCCTTTCATAACTGCCAGTTTTTAAACTGCATACTCATTTATCAGAAACAATCAATCATATATTCCTAAGTACTCTTTAAATGTATTCTTATTGCACAGCCCAAAATATTTCTTTGCAGAAGTCATTCAAGTTGCCCATCTAATACTAAAATAAAGAATATAAAGAGAATCTCTTTTACTGCATGAATGCATTTTGGTTTATGTTAATATCTCTTCTATAGCTTTCTTCCTCTCTCTCCACTATTTCTTCCCTTAAATATTTCTCATTGAATGACTTAAAGCCCCTTGAAGTTAATAGAACTGTTTTCATCCAGCAGTTCCATGAACTTTTGTCCTCTATCTAAATGGTTTTAAAAGAGCAGGGAAGTTTCTAAGCATAACATATACACATGAAGCATTTAAAGCAATGTATAACTTCTCAGGAAACAAACAAACAAACAAGTATAAAAATCCTTACATTCAGAAAGATCAGCAGGGCTGCAGTAAAAAGATCCCCGTTGACTCATTGTATGCTCGGGTGAGATTTGGTGGCCTGGATCTGCAGTACTGAAGCAGTGCTTCTCTCTCCCATTGAACTGAAAACAAATGAAGCATTAATTCAGCAAGGTAAACATATGCTTTACTTTGAGCATATGAGTTACTCCATTCAGCAGGGCTGAACTCAATGCCATGCACCCACTCACAAACAAACATACATAGCAACTTCATGAGTCTTAGTGAAATGTAAATCAAAATCAATTGTATTTTCAACTGGCACTAAATAGCAGAGTGATTCTGCCTCTTAGACGTGATGAAAGCAAAACCAGTCTCATATTTTGCTACCATTTCCTGCTACTGGTGCTGCTTTCACTCCAACAAAATAAGAAGATGAATGATCCCCCCTTCCGAGCAATTAATATTCTGCCACCACTTCCTTCTAGCTCAAAACCAGTAACTAAATAATTTAGATAGACTTGCACTGCTGAGGAGCTGTCGGTTTTAACTCCACTGTACTGAGGAACAGCCTTTGACTCAACTAGGCAGCATTATGCCTAATCCTCATGCTTTTCCTGGGGACAGATAGCCTTTGTTTGCAGCTGACACACAGATACATGTTTTCATGGCAAACTCTGAGGATATGTTTCAAATTGTTCTGGACAATTTATCCTGGCAGCAAGCTTAATGTGCTTACCCTCCCCTCTACCCCCCCCAAAAAAAAAAGACTTTTTAATTCAGCAGTGTTTTGTAGTAATTGATTTCAAGCAGGTAGAAATAGAAAGCATTGGGATAATTAATTATTGTAGGTAAAGCAAAATAATTTATTTAACAAAGCAAACCAAACTCTAAGACATTTGCTAACCTCTGGGGAAGAATCAGTTGAACTTAGCAGTGTAGCTTTTTATTCTTAAAGGTAATAACAATTGCCTAAAATCTCTCTGTGCTGAAAATTAGTTTGGAATGTGCTGGCATATGCTTTTAAAAAGTAATTTTTTTTTAGAGACCTCCATATCTCTACTAGAAACTACTGCTACTGCAATGAAAAACATGACTTTTATTACCTTTCCATCAGCAAAAATCCTACTGTTATAACAGTATTATACATGTAAAAAATTACTTCAGTTGGAATAGTTTATTATTTGGAAAACTGACTGAAAACTGTAATGGAAAAAAAAGTGGGGGGTTTAGTGGTGGTTAACAGTAGGAGACTTTACTAGCATAGTTTAACTAGGATATATTAATCTTTAGTGATCTCAATTAGTTTACCTCACGGCTGGGAACAAATGGTCAAAGCAACTCAAATTCTGCTATATAACTTATTGTAAATCATGGCTACTACAGGAAAAAACAAATCAGTGGCTTTGTCTTTATTTTCTCATTCTTGTTTTTCCTTTGTCCTCTGTGCAACAGGTTTGCTTGCCTCCTTTCCATTCCTTTTCCAGCAAGATTTTTGGTGTTTTCCCACTAAAATAACTCTGCTTGTCAGCTGAACTATAGCAAACTTCCAGGGTTCAAAAAACTCCTGGCTAAGACCCCATATTGTAAGGCTCAATATAAAATTACCACCTGCTTTCACTAGTTTTAATTTTTGGGAACAGCCAAGACTGTATTAGACTCTCTGAGAGCACAAGTGAGCTCTAGTAGAGATGTCCTCAGGACCACTTAGAAGGTGCTGCATTGTCCTAGGTCTTTTGGTTCACAGCAATGGGTCAAGGACTGACAACAGAATCAAACCCCCCCAAAATAATGTTGCTGTTATTTTTTTCCCCACACACATTTCACTTATCCTAAAGTGCCAAATTCTTGAACAAGTAAGACAGTGGTGGGTGGGGAAAAAATAAGACATAAAATAGTGATACTGCTAGAGCGATTAGAATAACAGAGATGAGGGAGTTGGGGCTGTTCAGTCTGCAGAAGAGAAGGCTCCAAGGAGACCTCATTGTGGCCTTCCAGTATCTGAAGGGGCTACAAGAAAGCTGGGGAGGGACTTTTTAGGCTGTCAGGGAGTGATAGGACTGGGGGAATGGAACAAAACTAGAAATGGGTAGATTCAGATTGGATATTAGGAAGAAGTTCTTCCCCATGAGGGTGGTGAGACACTGGCACAGGTTGCCCAGGGAAGCAATAGAAGGCCCATCCCTGGAGGTTTTTAAGGCCAGGATGGATGTGGCTCTGGGCAACCTGCTGTAGTGTGAGGTGTCCCTGCCCATGGCAGGGGTTTGGAACTAGACGATCCTTGAGGTCCCTTCCAACCCTAACAATTTTGTGATTCTAGGATTCTAGGATGCTGATTCCTTGAAAAATACCCTGTTCACTATCTTGTCAGAGGAATATTTTCTGAAGAATCTGGAGTGATAGCTGGCTGAATTCAGTTTGCAGAAAAGGATAGAATCATAGAATCATAGAATCAGTTAGGGTTGGAAGGGACTACAAGGATCATCTAGTTCCAACCCCCCCCCGCCATGGGCAGGGACACCCCACACTAGATCAGGCTGGCCAGAGCCTCGTCCAGCCTGGGCTTAAACACCTCCAGGGACATGGCTCACCCATGTCCTTTTGAAAGAAAGCACTAAGAGGTGCAGAATCAGTAACACTGTAAACTGACACAAGCTACACAAGGTGAACCTGCTATTTCTTACATATTATGTTACATCATTGCTTCCTTACAATGGAGTTACTCCTAGTTTGTACCAGCTTTAATTCATGAATTATCTATATTCCTATTAAAAAAAACCCAACCAATCAAAAAACAGACACAGACAAAAACCACCCCCATAAATACTGCTACTATTGGAAGACAGTTGAAATCTAGTCTTCAATTTCGTTCATCTGAGAAATAAATATCTTTACATTATTCCACAGAAGGACCACCACGGACATGGGGGGGGGGGGCAAGTGTCCAGACATTAAAGTTTCATGGATTCTGAACACGTAGTCAATTCCTTGTGAGGGATGAAAGATGATCTTGTCCTGAGGCTACACTTTTTAACATTTCAATCTGGATAACCCCAAGATATATCAGAAACAAGAACAGCCTTTAAATCTGATCTACAGATTCAGGAGTGAAGAGGTGAGAATAATTTAGTTCTGTATTCCTAGAAGAAAAGCTGAAAAGAAAAAGCATTTCTGAATTTGGATGAATATTGTGGGAACAGGAGGAGGCAGGTGATCACTTGGCCAAGACAGGAGAAATGGACATTAATTGCCTACACACGCACTCTCTCCTTCCACCACCAGAAAGGGAGTTTTTGGCCAATATATATTCCTGTTATGATACATAGTATGGTCAAATTAGTAACGATTTTAAGTTACCATCCTTAGTTTGCTGGAAAAAGAAAGCTACTGCTTAGTAATGGTCTATAATATGAAAAGGTTTAGCAGTTGTCCATGTTCCTTTCTGTGCAGAGTGCAACTACAAACATTTGGCTTTTAGTTTGGCAATGCATTTGATGCAAGTGCTGATAATGAAAGGGAAACAGACAATCAGCTACCTCCCTGTCTAACACATGCTTAGCAGTTATTATTTCTTTTTTTCCACACAAATCCTAAATTTTTTCCTACTATAGCTACAATCTTGGAGAAGTTCCATGGAAATGTGGGGTTTTTAGTGGTGAATAACTTCTGCAGTACTTAAACAAGCAATGAGTGGATAATTTAATCAATAATATAAACAGATTAACTTACAGAATATCGGAGGAGAAATGTTTCATGAAAAGAAAAGTGGAAGTTAAGGACTTCATCAAAACTTCTCCATTCAGAGAGTGAACTGTAATTTTAGTGGAGGCAGAATTTCCCAGGAATCACAGGAATCACTCAGCAACGAAAAACCACCACTAGTAGTGGCATCGTGCTGAACAAAGACCGTATCTGTCTTTGCTTACCTAACCAGGATGTTTAAGAAGCAGTGGGTTTTCACTCAATGGCTATTAGGCTTCATCATATTTTTCATAAGGGGATAAAAAACCAAACTGATCATTCTGTTAGCCAGTGGAGAACTATCCATCACTTCTACAGGAAAGAGAAGGCTGAATTTTTCTCCACAGTACAGACTTTATCAGATTAGCTGGTGCTTACCAGAATGGTACCTCAGTTACTATGCAGACTTCTGGCTGATAAAATATATGCTTAATTGCTTTAGTTGGTGCCTCGTCCTAATCCCTTTCATTTCTAAGCACAGTTCTCACGTCTGTGGGAGAGATTAGTTTGAATGCTAACATCCACACCTCCACCAGCCAAGGGCATTTTTAGAAATAAGGCTAGGAAATTGAATTTGTATTCCATGCCATCACTGAACTAACTCTTACTGAAGTTACAGAATATCTCAGCTGGTAAGATGTCTGAAAGAAACACAAAAAGGAATCAAGATCTCACAACATTTTGAGTAACCTCTGGTTAGATATTCCAGTCTAGATCTGGCTGAAAAAGTAAAGCTGAGCAATAGATTATGAAAAAAGAGGAAAACTCTGTATACAGACATTTTTTGGTTTTCCATGGGTCCTTTCTCCATAGAAATCACAACTGAGTGAGAGCAAGGCTGCACTATAGACCTCCAGGACTATTTTCTCTTGTGCTTCAGACCATGAACAAGGCAGGTGGTTAATGCACCTCAGGGCAGTTTGCTTGCATTTCGCCAAAAGCTATTTCATTGTCCCCAACCCATGACAAAACCGCAGCTTGCTTTAAACTCGCCGTGACCTCTACCACTAGAGGGCTGCACCTTATGAGATATGACCCCCTAGACCCTAATCATCACTGCTCCGAGCAGTGAAATAAGGAGAAATGAGCATATTCTGAAGCGTATCTGTAACAACTAACACCTGTATTAATCTTATACCAGCATTGGTTGAAACGTTTATTACATGCAGCTATTTTCTTAGTTAAACAGAACTGCTACTAGAAACTAGCTTACGGGCTAGTGATACAGTTTTAGCTAAATTCTTCACAGATGAACCTATTAAACTATATCTATATATATGAAAATCTAATAGCTATGAGACAAGTTGAAAAAAGCTTGTCTTAGTGGGACTGGGAGATAACATATTGGGAAATTATTAAACAAAAAGCATTCTGCAGAGACAAAGGGAGGCACTTGTGAAACAGCTGTTGGTAAAGAAACAGACTAAGGCAGGACAGACATCTGCTGAGTCTGAGGAAATTAGGTTTCAGGATTACCACTTTTTCCTCTAAGCTTATGGAAGATAGATACACAAACAATATACACATGGCTTATCACATTAAAACACTTTTTCATTTTGCACTTTAATATCCTTGTTATTGGGATGAAACAATACTTTTGTCTAAAGAAAGCAATCGAGTAAATGTTTTAAAAGCTAATTGGAGCTCCCAAAGGGAACACTTGCAGGTGCTGAATCCAATCAGATCTGCCACATAATTAAAATTGGTGCAGGGGCCACAGTAAAACAGATGTGGTCTTAAAACAAGAGAATTGTTTGATTCAGTGTTAATACAGATGAATGGGACATATTCAGTGAGATAAAGGGAGCAGTGTTATAATTTACCCAGTTCCACTGCCGAAATTGACTCAAGATGGCTTCATTTGAGCATTGTGGGGCTTTGATTTTTGTCTTCAAATTTTTTCCCCGATAGCATTTGCTTAGTTTACAAATAAAAAGAGGCCTGTGGGGACCGATGACCCAACAAAGTGGACCTGAGATTTTCAAGTCACGCTGTGCTCTTTCTGGCTCAATTACTAATTGAAATTTTTCAACTGGAACTTAGCAAAAAAAAAACCCCAAAATTAAAAAAAAAAAAAAAAAAAAATAAAATAAGAAGAGCTAGAATCAGTCCCCAACTCGCTGTACCATAATTGTGGCAGCTACTGCCAAGGTAACAGAAGCCTAAAATTTTATTTCAGTCAGTAAACTAAGCAATTATGAGTCAGAGTATCTTAGATACAAAGGGTATATGATGAGTAAGAAAGTTCCATTTTTACACAATCATTTTCCTGACCATATATGTTGTCAGATTGTTCCTGAATCTGCTGTATCTATTTCACCCCCCTGTGAGGAGACTAGATATCACATTCCTGGGACACAATTCCCAAAGAAGTCATTGAAAGTTTCCTACGTACAGCGCCGGAGTCCTTCATTTGTGAACAGGAGCCTGTTTAGATATTGAAGCATCCATGTTTTTAATACCCTGTAATGCATTACGCATCTGCTTTGTAATTTATAAGTAGAGGTGATGTGCCGTATCATATATTATAGATGGAATTTGTGTTTTAAGTATCAAAACCCTATTTGGGGCAGTACTAAGGGTAAGCGATTACTGAAACGAAGGCTGAGTCTCCCAGGGAGCTTAGGACGGATCTCGGGTTTCATCCACAACCAGCCAGCTTTTAAGCTTGCATAGTAAGAGGAATCAAGTGCAGCGGCCATTCTGCGCACACACGTTATCGATACGAATTTAGCACGGCGCAGGCTCTAACGCAACAAACGCACATTTCCCAATTCCGTCCGGAACTGATGCTCTAACCCTGACCGCCGCCGCTACCGTTGTACCGGCCAGAGAAAACGTTCCAAAGGCAATCGCTTAATTAAATAGCAAAGAGTAGAAATGCTTTTCTCGTGCGCAGACAATCCCTTCAAGCCCTCCCACCGTCCTCTTCCCTCCCCACCCGCCTCCGCACATTTTAAGCTTAAACTCGAATAATTGGAGACTTATAAGCAGAAATAACCTTCGTCGCAATGAAACACCATTGCATTTTTTTCTACGAGAATTTTACGTAAGAAATGCCGCTCTGTGTCACACAGCTCCAGCTAGCCTGGCTGTCAGTATGAAAATAAGACCTTTATTTTATTTTTTTTTCCACAAGCCTGCGCGATGCAGCCTGGCGCATCCAGGGCTCCCGACGCAGCATCGCTGCCCCTCGCTCGCCGTCCGCGACGGCTAGGAAGAAGGGCCCGCCCGCACCGGCCGGGTAGCACCGCACCGGAGTGGTGCAGCTCAGCTCAGCGAGGACATGTCCCCGCTACCCCACCGCCTTCACGAGCAATCGCAGACGTCCTCCTATGCCGTTGCGGGCCCATGAGGCGCAGCGTGTAACCCAGGTGACGCCGCATCACGGCGGGGACCCTCCCGGGGAGGGAGCCCGCGTCCACACACGCCCTCCCAGTCGTCGTCGTCGCCGCCGTCGTTGTCGTCGTTGTAGCCGCCACCCCCGCCCCCCACCGGCGGCCGCAGAGGTTAAACCGCCCCCGCCTCCCCCCAACGGCTCTTCCACTTGCGGCCGGTGATTGGCTGCGCCTTTCAATCCCAGCTTCGCTCTCTTTTGTTTCGATTGGCCGAATCTCCCGCCTGTCTTCACAGGAACCCCGCCCTTCTTTTTTATCCCGGCGTTCCCCCACCCCCCGGCCTGTTCCTTATCTACACCCACCCCCCACCCCCTTCCTCCCCGGCATTGGAACCCCCTCCCACGGCTCTGCCCTCTCCCGCCTTTTGGGTGCCCGTGGTGTACCCGAGGGTGGCGGCCCCTAGCCCACGGCCGATCGGGCAGTTAGCCTTCCGTGCGCCCGGCAGAGGCGGCGGTGCTGGGGCGAGAGCGGAGCCGCGCCGCACGGGCAACGATCTCCTCTCTCCACCCCCGTGCACACGAGTCCGTCACTGAGGGAGGGCACGGGTGGCCGGGAGCAGCGGGCAGCCGAGCCGCAGCACCGGGCGCGGCGCTAGGGCAGGCAGGAAAGGAAGGGGCTTACAGACAGTGTGAATCATCTCCCACTCACTCCCTCACCCACCATTTACACCAGTCGCTCGCTCGCTCCCTCCCTCCTTCTCCTCCCTCTCTCCCTCCCTCTCCGCCGCCTCGGTCTCACTCGTTCTCTATCCCCTCCTCTCCTCTCCTCTCCCACTCACTCTCTCCCCTCCTCTCCTCTCCCACTCACTCTGTCCTCTCCTCCTCCTGTCTCACTCTTTTCATTCTTTCCCCTCCTCCTCCTCCCCTCTCCCCCTTTCTCTTCCCTCTCTCGCCCCCTCGTTCCCCTGTCTCCCTTCTCATCTCCTCCTGACACTGCACTGCAGCTGCTCCTCCAGCCCAGTCCTGCCCGCTTCCCTCCCTCCTTTCCCTTCCCTTCCCTCCCCCTGGGTGCCAGATAAACAAGGCGCGCAGCATCCTCGACAATCCCGAGCTTAGCTCTACATTTTCGAAAAGGACAAGAGAACGGGACGAGCCCCCTCCCCTCCTCCTCCTCCTCCCCCTTCCTCCTCCTCCTCCTCCTCCCCCCCCCTTCCCTCCCCCCCCCCCCCCCCCCCCACCACAGAAGGGAAGAGACAATTCTCCTCCGAGCAGCAGCAAACATGATGGCGGCAGCTCCCATCCAGCAGAACGGGACCCACACCGGGGTTCCCATAGACCTGGACCCGCCGGACTCCCGGAAAAGACCGCTCGAAGCCCCCCTGAAGCCGGCAGCACCAAGAGGACCAACACGGGCGGTGGGTATATCCTCTGTCGCCTCCCCCCACCCCCGCCCAACCCACCCACCTCTCCGCTTCCCTACCTGCCTGCCTGCCTCCCCCCTTCCCCCCCCAAACATTCCCATTTCTCTAATGTTATCATTCATCAAAATGGCGTCGGTTTTCAGCATCTACCAGTCTTTTTATTTAATATCCACGCTGGGGCTGCACAGCCGTGACCCTATGGAGACTAGGAGGGAGCACAAGGAGCTTCTACAGCCCAAGCTATCTCCCTCGCCCCTTTAACGATGGGCGAAAATAAATGGCAGCTGGAAGGAGACGGCAAACGCACTTTCCTCCTTCCACATCCTTTGGGTCGCAAGTTGAATTTCAGCCTTGCCGTGCGTTTTCCTCCTCCTTGGCCTCACTTCTATTGTCAGCACATCCACGGCGTGTGTTTGCCGTGCGGGGGGCGAGGGCAGGCTGGTAGCGGGGGGAGTCGCCTCTCGGTTGCGGGGACTCGCGAGTTAACATCCTGCTCTTCCTGGAGGAGATGAGTTATAACGGGACCAGCATCTCCTCTGGCCGATCACACTGGAATCGTCATAACAATGCACCGAGGCAGAGGTGAATTTATTTGCCCAATATTAAGAGCAGCGGTCTGCCTGTACATAGTGCATGGTTCAGCCAGCTATGTTAATACGGGCGGGCACGACTGTCACACAGGCACTTCTTGAGGCTCTTGTAAGAGAAGTAAGGTGAACTGGGATCGTTCCTTTAGCTTCGGGGAAAAAAAAAAACAACAACCAAACCAAACAATCAAAACCCAACCCAGCAAAACAACACAACTTTGTGAATCAGGTTTCACGATAAAAATCTTGTTATCCATGCCAGTAGGACGTTGCTTTAATTGCCGGGGAGAGCCTAACTGTGGGGAACCAGTGTACCCTTATTCCCATGCACTTTTCCAGAGCCCGTTACAGAAGGTCCTCAGACTTTAGTGTAGCTGGGTTTAGCAGTGCACTGAGGGCACAGACAGTTGTGCAGTTGCCTAATCAGACTGGGCATCCTTTTTTCTTTCCCCCTCCATTCATTCTATAAACCTTTTTCCTATTCCAATTGTGTGCTTTAACGCCAGTGGTGGGTGGACGACTGGCATTGTCTATCTCATCACCTTTTTAAGTGTGTTTAAAATAAGTGACTTAGGCTTTTGATCAATTGGGAAAAATTCTTCTTAATGTCCTTTAATTAATGAGCTTAAAAGAGATCATTGTCGCTTAAGAAGTGCTAAAGGAATACATCAGGATTACTTAGGGAAGTGATTCCATCCACACCATGTTGAGTTGTTTTCTTGGCAGTGGCTGAAATGCTTGGACTAAAACCCCACGTTTTGGGTGGGTTATTTGGTAGCAGAGTAGTCGTTTTGCTCACTTAAGAAGAATGCAGGCAATAGTTAATTGCTGTTCTCATGTGTTTACTAATGACAAACAAATAGCCGTCAGAATTTAAATTTAATTCTTTTTTTTTTTTTTTTTTTTTTTTTTTTAGTTTTTGGTGTATCTTTTGTAGTACTTTTCCAGCAAGGTTGTAGCTGTCACTAGACACGTTTTTATGCAAGTCTTTATGGTTTGTTTCTTGTTTTAAAGGGATCCAATAATTTCTGCTACTGGGGTTACTGTTTGGGGGGAGGAGGGGGGAAATCCACCTTTGAGATACTTGGATTTTGTTTTTTTTTTTTTTCCTTATTCTTTTATGGGATTAAGGAACCTAAGGTGGAGTCTTGTAATTTGCTCAGAATAAACCTATTTTAAAATGTCAAAGGCATAGATAGTCTAAACATGTCTTGTAGAATGACGCAACTGGTTAGATGCAAATGCATGAATTACTGGATGAGTTTAAAGATGTAACGTTCTGTTTATTTGTGGGGCTGGGGAGGCAAAACCCGAGCCTGTAAGCCGTATTAACATTATGTATCTCAATTTTTCAGAGGATGGCCAATATTTTCTAAAGGTCCTCATACCTAGTTATGCTGCTGGATCTATAATTGGGAAGGGAGGACAGACAATTGTTCAGTTGCAGAAAGAGACTGGGGCCACCATCAAGCTGTCTAAATCCAAAGATTTTTACCCAGGTAGGTGCACAAATTAGCCAATTCTTTATTTTTAAATCCCAAGGGGCGTGTGTACGTGTCAGTGTGTTTCATATACGGACAACTGAGCTCCCAGTGCAGCTGGGAAGCAGTGTTTCTCAGGAAAAGTGTTACACAGTGCAACAATGAATATAAATGTTCTGTCTGTCCTGGTGTATGGAATGGGCTGAGCACTAACTGCTTGAAATACGTTTAAAGATATTTGCAGTCTTCCCGCAAAAGGCTATTTTCATGAATGTTTTGGTTTGCTTTGTGGGTTTGTTTTTCTTCTTCTTTTTTTCCTGGTTTTCTTCTTTTTATTTTCTTTTTTTTTTTCCTCCTTTTTTTTTTTTTTTTTAAGTTGTAAGTGAAATAAAAATACAGCTTTAAGGATCTAACTTGACAGCTGGTGTAAAAATAATTGTTCGTTTGAAGTTTCCAGACATTGTAATGACAATTAAGCTAGAACGAGTAAAAATGAGAAGCGGCCTCTTACAGAATGGGCCATTTACTTTTAAATCCATTATGTACCTTCTTTCTGCTTCGCTGCTTTGTTCACTGGCTCTGGAGTGAAGTAAAGAGGACAAGTGCCGCTCTTTAGGTATTCTTTATGTTTATCGTGACGGTGGAAGAAAACTCTGTGAAGAGAAATACTTTGGGTGAATAAAGGAACGAGCATTTTAACACAACTGTACTAATTCACAAGCAAGAAGTTTTTAATATTATGTCTTAACAGGAATGAAGACTGGATTTAGTATTTCTTCTTTATAAGATTTCTCACAAGGGAGGCTTACATAATGTTGTACAAGATTTTTCAGCTCCTGCCATGGAATAATAGTGTTGGTTTGTTTGTGGTTTTTTCCACCCCCCTAAAGATGAACAAATTAACATTCTGTAATTGAACTTTGTTCTAGAGGAGTTTATGCAAAACTGATGTGAAATAATAAGATAGCTGGCACTGTTTGGTGTGTTGATTTTGAAGAATAAAGGATGGTTTAGAATTGAGTTGAGTAGCTGTTGTTGATATTTTACTTTATTTTTTAAAATGTTATTTATTTATTTTTCTTTCTCTTGGGGGAAAAAAAAATAAGAGGAGCTTTGCATTTGATCTCGCTTAACAAGATGACTGAATTCTACAAGCAGTGAAGGCAGTTCATATGGTTCTATACGTGAACACTAACATTGGAGCATTTAGATTTCCTGCCCTCTTAAGTTTTGTGCCAGGCAGAAGTGGATAGTTTGGGGTTTTTTTTTTCCATTAATGGAGAGATTGTGGTCTGCTTACAATGGTGATTGTTGATGTGGAAATTGTAATGCACCTGTTGTACATCTTCTTAATGAACGTAGTTTGTGATGCTTGTGTGTCAGAGGTTAAAGCGATGTGTGTGGAGAGATACAGCTTATGAACCGCTCTGTGTTGTCTTTGAGGTGTTTTGTTTCATGTTTCATTAGAAAGTTAGGGAAAAAAAATCGATTCTTTATTTTGCAAGGTGTGACAGGGTGTAAAAAAAAAAACAAACACCCCACAAAACCAAACATATAAATCAATGTAGAATTGTGAAAACTCTTGGAAGAAATAAAAGCGTTCAAAAGAGCCTGATTGCAGAATTAATAACATAATCTGGGTGAAGAGCCGCAACAGTAAATTAAATTCCCTGTCAATAGATGAAAATGAAATAGATTTTCTGCATTATACATGAGGTGGTGTCAGATATGCAAGGATGTTACAGAAAATTGGTGTTTATGAAGAATATTCCAAATACCAAATTACAAGCCTTTTCATTTTACTACAGTTTATTTACACTCACTTGGAAAGGACGCTCCAACGATTAGATCTTTTGTTTGGTGCTCTAGCATAGTTCTTCTGTGTTGTGATTAAATCAGAATTACATATGGTTTTGTTGTTGTTGTGTAGCAAATTGTAAAGATACAGCAGTAGTAACAGGAGAATCTTTGAAAAACAAAAACAAGCTAGGATGACACAAGTAAAACCGTTTGTGCCATAAACACTTTCTCTGTTAACATCAATAGTATTAATAACATAAATAAGTGGGGCAGGGAGGCTCAAGCAGCTCCACTGTAACAGGTGCAAATGAAGTTCCAGTTTGACTTCATACAGTCTGCTTTGAATTTGCAGCCACTTTGTGTCACATAGAAAATGCTTCGAGGAAGCTGGTGAATGATACCTGCTAAAGCATGGAACAGGGATGAGAAATGCATTCCGTCGTGGCTAGCTCTCATTAGTCTTTCTGTTTGCATTTGACCACCAGCCCATGGAATGTTTGGAGGTCCTGGCATTCCCTGAGCTGATGGCTTCTGGGTTTCTTCCAGCCTCTCGTGTTCATGTAGCACTAGGGAATACAAACCTTGTGAAACAGCTAATATAAATGTGTGGTTTATTTTTCTTACAGAAGCTTCTTAAACAATTAATGTTTTCCTAATAAGAAGTTACTTAGTCTGTACCTCTGATGCCTGTGACTATAAAAGTGTTTCGATTTATGTTTCTCTGTGGAATGTTCTCTCACCAACGCTTCTGTGAGACTTTTCTGTATTTCTGAAAAGTTTTTGGCACAGTCTGGTTAAGTTGCTGTTTTGGAGAGGAAGAAGTTGATTGTAATACTGAAGTCATGAGTAGTTCCTGTGATCTAATAGTGTTCTTTTTTTTTTTTTTCCCCCCCCTCTGTGATATAGGACTTCAGTATGCAGACTGATTTCTGTTGGAATAATTTTTGTGCATCAAAAGGTGACATAATTACTGAAGAATTATATGGCAGCTCTAATTACAAGAAATTGAAGGGGAAAAAATAAAAAAGCTTTGCACTGAACGTTTTAGTTTACAAAATAGGAAGCAGTATATAAATACATTACCATTCACTACAGTCTTGCTTTCTTGAGTGCCCAATATACTGTTCTCTTTTCAGGTTGCTAGCTGACTTTTTCCTCATTGTCTGGACTTCTGCAAATTGACTTTGGCTATTGTGTTTAGATCGTTTCCGATTCTTTTTAGTTCAGGCTCGTCCCTCTAGGTTAGTGGAAATGAAATTAAAACGGCAAAATATGCCCTACTTTCCAACTCAACGGCACTCATCCGTTCTGCAGAAGTACAGCCTGGGTATGGACTAGGAGGCTCTGCTCCAAAATTGAAAGAGAGCAGGTAGCCGTGCTGCTTGGGCAAAGTGAACTTCATAAAGAAAGTGGCTGTTCTGTGAAGTGATTTCGATGTGTGGGTTGATTTTGAATAGTGCCACAAAAGCCAATTTCTGTTGTATTACGCTCTCATTGTCTTACCTGTTTCTCCATTCTGAACTGTAGCGAACGCTGGACTGACAACTGCTTTGGACCCGTATTTTTTTCCATTGTGAATGCTGGCGCGCACTCTTGCTTGCTTCCTCTCTCGTGCAGATTTGCTCTCTCTCTCTCTCTCTCTCTCTCTCTCTGCCCTCCCACCCCAGTCTCTCAGACACACAGACATGCACACACACACACACACACACACACACAAAAAATTATGTTACGTCGCATCACGTTGTTTGTCTTGCAACAGGATCTTGCCTGGTCTGAACTTGGTGCTTGAGTGAATTTGAGCTCGGTCAATGATATTGTTTTTTGAGTTTATTTGAACATGAAGTCATATGTGTGCTGCAACTTGATCATATCAAGAGCAGAGATGAATTAAAACCCATAAGTAAATGGGAATAAGGTTTTATGGCCTTGTAACAATAGATGAGCCATGTAGTTTCAATGGCAGATTTCTAAATCAGTAGTGATCTAAATGTGGGGGCAACAGAAAAGCTAAATAAAGCCCATAAGTAAATGGGAACAATGTTTTACTGCTTTTTAACAGTAGATCAGCCATGTAGTTTCAATGGCAGATTTCTAAATCAGTGGTGATCTAAATGTGGGGGCAACAGAAAAGCTAAATAAAACCCTTAAGTAAATGGAAATAAGGTTTTACTGCTTTTTAACAGTAGATCAGCCATGTAGTTTCTATGGCAGATTTCTGAATCAGTAGTGATCTAAATGTGAGGGCAACAGAAAAGATGAATAAAAAAACATAAGTAAATGGGAATAAGGTTTTACTGCTTTGTAACAATAGATCACCATGTAGTTTGAATGCCAGGTTTCTAATCAGTAGTGATCTGAATGTTGGGAGAATAGAGAAGGTGGGAGTTGTCTCCTCTGGTTTGTGTAGAGAGTACATGAAGTGTTTGTGTGGCTGCTGTGTTTTTACCAAGTGACTCCTATTTGAGATGTACTTTTTTGTATTTGAATATCAGATTTTATATATATATATATTTAAACACTCATGTTATGGGAGATAGTCTAGCTAATCTTTGTGTCAGTGCCTTCTCAAAAAGTCTTATTCTGACTCTTGAAAGCCTTTCAAAAACACTTTGAATGCATAAGTAACACAACTTCACAGAAATTTCTAAGTTCACTTTCTAGCTTCATTACTCCCATGAAGCAGTTAGGCGGGGGGGGGGGGGGGAACATATAATACATCAAGTTTGCTTCACCATTACGATTTCTTGTATATAATAAAGGAATTGTCATGCTGATTTATACCTCCTGAAAAATAACTTAAAGTCTAGTAGGGAAAAGAATCTGTTTCAAAAACCAACATGTGAAATACTGTCGAATCAAAATACTACGTGGTGGGTTTTTATTCACTTCCGTAGCTGAAAGAGTAATGGAGTTAGAAGCAAGAATGGCATTAGTTATTTGCTGTCTGTTGTCATGGTTCCTTGAAGGTGGTTTGTTGTACCAGTAAATGTACTTCACTTTTATTCTTGATGCTTCTAATTCTTTTTTTTTTTTTTTTTTTTTTTCCCCTGAAGTTTTAGCATCAGCTAGTTGGAGCCTTCATAAGTATGTATCTCAGATTTTCTGATTCTGTTGCTGAGATTTACTTACATATGACTAGCTTTGGGGATAATAGCACTGAGGAAATGACTAAATAGTGAGTAAGGGTTTTCAGAGGTGGAGTATGGAGCTGTGTAGGTTTGTGAAGTAATTGCTGGAATAACTGATTATTTTTTTTTTTTTTTTTTTTTTTGCTAGGTTGTTGGATTGTGTGTGGTGGGTTTTTTTTTTTTTAAATAAGAAGGCCAACCACCAAAAACCCCCAAGTGTAGATTGCCAGCTGTTCAGAGAGATAATTCTCAGTTGGACAGTTGTCTGTTGCCTGGTTACTGGAACAGAATGAAAAAAAAAGTTAGCTTGTTAGCCAGCAGATCCTTAGTATTTTACATTTAAAAGGAAGCTGAAACTGAATATGTAACTTGGTATGATCCTGAGATTGTTACATATCTAACTCACCCAGTGTTCTATCACTTAGCAGCTTCTCATTTGGCAGGCTCAGAGAATTTTTGAGTAGAAGTTCAAGTAGAAATCTTGCACTGTGTAGAGATTTATTCATGCTAATTAGTGAATAAACTTTGACATAGTAAATGGCTTTGATTTGCAAGGAAATGCTGTGTCTTTGTCTTCTATAAGAAAGGTTTAAAGCAACTTGTGTTATGTTTGGAATGATTAGCCAGACTTTAATAAATGATACAGACTAACTCTATTTGCACTTGGCTGGTAAAATAAAGAGCAAAGTGAGGATGGCTGTAATCACAGGGAAATGCCATATTTAATGATTTTCATTATTAGAGAATATTTCTTTTCTTGTGATTGCTTCTGACTAGTTTTCAATATAATTGAAAACCAAATGATTCTCAGTAGATTAGAAAGCTTATGTAGATGAAAGTGCTTCTAGTAAGAGTGTTGTTTTTTTGATAAAGTTGGAATTTCTGTAAAGTACCTATTTATTAAGAGTCTCTACTCTCTGAACTCATACATTCTGGAAAAAAACAGCCAGCCAACCAACCAAAAACTCTAAACCCCAAAGTCCAAGTTGGTGTGCACAGAAAATGTTAATTTTCCTTTTCCCCAGAGTTTAAAATCTCCATCCCTTCAACGGGGTTTTGCAGATAGATCAGAGTTTTAGTGGATCTTAGAAGACATCTATCGGAGCTAACATTTAAGAGTATAAATAGGGAATATCCTTCTCTCTTAACTGATTTTCCTCTTCTCCTTATGCAGCAAAAGAAACATGTTCTTCTTCCTCTTAAGGAGCGCAACCTGTAACAAGCAATACCTTTTTCAAATGCTCTTTGGTCTTAGTTTGTTCTGTAATTGTGTTAACTTAGCTATTGTCCTTAGTAGTTGACCACTGAATTTATTTTAATAGTCAGTGATCAGTAGCTCTTTAGCCAGGGGAGCAAACCTTGGGTTTAGTGTATTGGTCAGACTGTCTTTTAGATATGGAACATAGAGGGATTTGGGAGAAGGGCTTGTCCCTGATTGCTGTCTCACTTTCCCGTTCGGACATAACTCTAGCTTGAAGTCAAGCAACACCTGTAAAGATTTGACTGGCAAACATCTCTCTGGATTCATTGTTGCATCCTGCAGCAGGCGTGGCTAGATTTGCAGTCTGACTTAAAAAGAGGTTAGTTTGGTTTTTAGCATTTGCTGATAAGCCAGGGGGAGGTGATGACTTGGTGAGAAGCATAGTAGTTGTTAGTTATGTCTGGTGTTGGAGTGCTGCAGGTAATTGGGCTGGTCTGGCAAGAGCTGTGGCAGTGTGCTTCTCACGTTGCACTGCAGCTGCTGTTGATCTTAATTAATCTGACCCTCAGAAGGCTGCAGTGTCACGGTATAAAACACAATACATACTAGCAATGGGATGGCTGCTGTTCTGACTCTTCTTAGTGGTCATGTTTCTAGGTAGGCCTTTTGGTTTTCTAATTGGATTTGTTGGACACTTGCATACAATTCTTACTGTTCTTCAGTCTAAAACTGTAATGATTCCCCTCCCCCCTGCTTATCAGACGTTTCTGTGGAGTAAGGAAACTGGTAAACCTGATTTTGAAATGTCACTGTTACAACAGACTTGGCGGATACTTACTTGTGCTTATTCTGACAACAAATGCAATTGTATGTAAATGAAAAGAGTTGTATTGTTTGTGTCTGGTATGCATTTCTGGTGTATTGTACTATGCTCTGTAGTGGGATATGCTTGGTGCTGGCTAGCTCAGTGTTGTGATTCTTTTAAGGTTTTTCCAGTGACATGGAAACATGTAATTTAGAATTTGTTGTTTGGCAGCTGGAATAAATGTGTTGCTGTGCATGTGCAAAACTATTAACAACGTAGGTGTATTACTGTCTTTGGGAAACTATCAAAGTCTTTGCATTCACCATGGTATTGAGGGCCATTCTGTCTTTCCATCATGCAAAGGAAATATCAAACCCGAGTTTAGCCTAGAAAGCTGTTTATGTTCTCTTCCATCCTATTTTTGTTTTGATTTCAGGGATATCTGCATTCCAACTTGTGACTATTCAAAGCATTGCAAAGAGAAACTACATGGCTTATATTTTCAAAGCAGACAAACAGTTGTCAGGATAGTCTTCTTTTACATTTCCCCTGTATTGCCTAGACATTCAGTATTTTAATATATCATACAATGACAGCTATCTAAATTCCCATCCCCTTGTATTAGCATGTTTTCTTATTAACATTTTTGATGATTAATTATGGTTGAATCCGATCAGAGCTCACTTAATATTAAACGTGCTGTTCTTGTTGATAGCCAAGCATTACAATTCATTTGTAAGTACTCAACTGGTCTGATTGAAATGTCAGTTTAAGGCAGAAACACATCTGTGGAAGTCAGCTCCCAACTGCACAATGCTACCATGCCTTGGTTACTTTAGAATATGAGTTCATCAGTCTGTGCTTTGAGCTAGTGGTGAGAGCTACCATTGTGCAGAGCTCTTCTCAACTTCTAGATTGCAATGAATCTTGTGTAAGGTTTGAGCGTTCTGCATTCTTGGTGGACAAAATTAAGTCTGTTGTATGAAAGGCCAGAGAACATGGGTTAATGTATGAAGTGGCTAATCCAAATGACTGGCTTTGTGACCAGATAACACTTGGAACAATAGTATATTAGGGACAAGGTTTTGAGTTCTCCGTTGGGGATATAAATGGTCTGGGGGTCAGCTCCCACATCAGTGAGGAAAAGAAACCCGTGTCAGCTTACACATGGAAATGACAACGTAACCTTAGCGTTTGTTGGATATAAAGAAGCATGAATCTCGGACAGAATTTCATATTTGCCTGGTCTTGTAGGTTTTGATTGTGAAAAGATTAAACATCTGTTTTTCATCATTGATCTCTCACTGCATCCTGCAGGGCCTGTCATCTCAGCATTGACAGGATCAGATGAAAAATACAATCGATGTGTTGACATTTTTTTGAGAATCACTCAGGTAAGATTACTTGTTATACAGAACTACAGTGAAATTCATGGCTGCTGCTAATGTTTCACCAGTTGGAGCCTTTGCATTCTCAATCATTAATTAAATTAGATACTGAGGTTCTCTGCATGTTCCCTTGTTTCTATTTTAAAAGCACTTTTTGTGCCTTGCTCAGTACCATTTAACTCTCTTGTAATTTCCCACATAAAGAGCTTCACACATTCATACTATTTTCCCCCACTTTGTAGAGTGGCACCTGTTTGCTTGACTCAAGAACCATAGTGCACACCTCCAAAGCTCTTGGAAGATTTGTATGTACGTGCATTTAACTTTATTTTCAAGTAGTGACTTCAGTTCTTTTTAGATGCTTCACTGGCTACATGGGGAAGAAAATTCTCTGTAGAGCAGCAGATAATCAGAGGCAGCAGCAATTTATCATCTTCCTGTGTGTTCTAAACTCTGATTTTCCAACGGTACATGGAAGAATTACAAGTATTTATCTGAATACACAAGCCTGGAGTCTTTCTTTATTATAACATAAGTCATTAAAAATATTTATATGAGATCATGGAAAAGCAGGAAATGGCATGTGTCCATTCAAGCTGGCTTCATTGAGCATCCAGTGTGCTTATGGAATTAAAACTGTGTCAGGGTGTATTCTCAAAGAGTTGGGCAGAGAAATATCACCACTACGAAGAGAGAGGGAGATGAAAACAGCTGGGCCATACCAGGTGTTGGAGCTTGAGTTAGCTGTAGTTTACATTTTATCCCTGTCTGTAATCTGCTGTTAGGACACACCAGTGTGTAGATAGGATATAGTAACAGTAGCAGCAGCAATTCAGGTGCTGCAGCAGATACTGTTTTGGCAACAACGTTGAGCTGGAATTGTGGAATATTTATGTTTTATTGTAGTCTGGCAGCTACCAACAGTTTTCTTGAGGAGCACACAGATGGGGTAAAAAAAAAAAAAAAAAAAAAAAAATAAAAATAAGGAAGAGGAAATAAGAGGCTTTTAGAAGTTTATTGACCTGGATTTGAGGAAAACTTCTGTGGAACAAGAGAGGCTCTTCTCGTGCTCTTTTTGTGCTGATTTTCGTAGAATAGAATTAACCAGGTTGGAAAAGACCTTTGAGATCATTGAGTCCAGCCTATCACCCAACACCATCTAATCAGCTAAACCATAGACTCGTAGAATCAACCAGGTTGGGAAAAAACCTCAGAGATCGAGTCCAACCTATTACCTAATACCTGACACCTCCTGACAACTAAACCATGGCTTCAAGTGCCACATCCAGTGCTTTTTGAAGACCTCTGGGGACGGTGACTCCACCACCTCCCTGGGCAGCACATTCCAATGGCCAATCGCTCTTTGCTGTGAAGAACTTTCTGAAGATCTGCCATGAAACACTGCTCCTGGATGCCTCAAAGCTATATCAGAATGATTTGTTGCAATCAAACGTGTCAGGCGCCGAACGTTACGGGGTTGGTTTTCTGTCTTGCATGTGTGTGTACACTTCATTCTCTGTTTGTCTTCTACTTGCTGTATTAGATGAACACTTGGCGACTCGGTCAATCTCAAGTGAAAAGCTGGATTCCCCAGGGACTCCTCCTCACAATTACATGGCTTCCTAACTTCTGAGTCTCACTGCGAAGTGCAGCAAAACTTGAGCCTCCCAGTTTTTGTTGGCATTACTCTTTCTTCACGCAGCATGTAATTTCTAGCAGAGTGAAATGCTCAAAGCAAAAAACAAACACCACAACAAAGAAGTGTTAACTTTACAGAGATTTTCATCTTTTATATGTTCTTTAATATTTTTTCAGGGAGAGAAGGTTTTTCATGATTTCTTTTTGGCTTTAGGGTGCTGATGCCAAGTGCTCATCTAGTATTTGCACTGCTTTTGACAATAATAAAATATGTACTTCATAATTTTATGTTTAGTTCTGGATGGATCTGTATCTGTGGCTAGTTGTTCTAGTGTCATTATTCATATTAAAGTAATATTTGTTTTATTTATCTATTTTCTTTTCTGATTAATGAACCCAAATAGCCAGGGGAAAAAAAACAACCCACAACCTAGGATAATCTTGTGCAATGAGCAGGCAAACTCTTAGGACTGGACAAGAAAGAGCTTCTATGAAGATGAAGTTACCTTGTGTTATCTAGGAGCATTTCCTTTACCTTGTGTGTCTAGGAGCTCTTCCTTTAATTTGAATTTAGAATAGAATTAACCAGGTTGGAAAAGACCTTCGAGATCGAGTCCAACCTATCCTCCAACACCATCTAATCAACTAAACCGTGGCACTAAGTGCCTCATCCAGGCTCTTCCTAAACACCTTCAGTGATGGTGACTCCACCACCTCCCTGGGCAGCACATTCCAATGGCCAATTACTCTATGAAGAACTTCTTCCTAACATCCAGCCTAATCCTCCCCTGGTGCAGCTTGAGACTGTGCCCTCTTGTTCTGGTGCTGGTTGCCTGAGAGAAGAGACCAACCCCACCTGGCTACAACCTCCCTTCAGGTCATTGTAGACAGCAATAAGGTCTCCTCTGAGCCTCCTCTTCTCCAGGCTAAGCAACCCCAGCTCCCTCAGCTTCTCCTCACAGGGCTGTGCTCCAAACCCCTCCCCAGCTTTGTTGCCTTACTCTGGACACCTTCCAGCAACTCAACATCTTTCCTAAACTGAGGGTCCCAGAACTGGACACGGGACTCAAGGTGTGGCCTGACCAGTACTGAGCACAGGGGCAAAGTGACTTCGCTGCTCCCGCTGGCCACACTATTCCTGATGCAGGCCAGGATGCCATTGGCCTTTTTGGCTACCTGGGCACACTGCTGGCTCATGTTCAGGCTACTATCAACCAGTAGCCCAAGGTCCTTTCTGCCTGGCCGCTCTCCAGCCTCTCTGTGACCCCAATTTCATGGGTTCTTTCCCTGAATGTCTAGTATTTGCAAGGAAACAAATGATTCCTCAAGTAGCCAGATTTCAAATCAGTTAGGTTTCTGAAACAAAACAGTGCTTTCAAGTATATGTAGAAATCCTCATGTAACTGCTAGCCTCAGAGCTTTAGCATTCTGTGTTCTTGATGAGCAAGTTAATGAAATGGGCAGCTATATTTATCCTCCTTTCTGTTTCCTGTACCTTTTTAGAAACAAAACCTCCTCAATTCAGGCAGATGTTTTATAAACCTTTTAAAGGTCTTGGAGACACAGAGGGGATTGTAGTAGCAGCAAGGTCAGTGTTTGAAATAAACATTATAGTTATATGCACTTGATTTTTTTGTCTCCATTGTTTTAAATGGCATTTGGTTGGTTAGCAAGTAATAATTTTCTTGTTTCTTCTATTTTTTTTTCTTTCAATGGCTCATGTATTTGATTGTATTTGCTCTTTGAAAGAATGTGGGTTTTAATGTACAGAAGTGGTTCCAGTTCCATTCTTCATACTTCATTAGCTTAGAACGTTCTGATTTGGAGTTGAGAACATTCTGATTTGGAGGTTGTAGACCTAAGGACACAAAATTTAGTCATCACTTTGAAAGAAATACCTTGAATATTTTTCTTTTATTATTCCAGCACACATACATATGCTCAGAATGACCAAAAAAAGTAGGAGTACATTCTTTCTCCACTGTGTTTCCAGTGTTGGCTAGCCCAGGAGCTTGTTAGGTTTCACCTTGTGCAATGTTATTTTTTTTGGTACGTTTCCTTTTGCAACATGTTCTCTGCTTGTAAATTTTGGCAGCTTTGTATTGGCTGTCTGAAGATCACTGGTTGTTTATTTTTCTCTTCATTATTTATTTATTTATCTTTATAAATACTTGGCTTTTGTACTAGAATGCTCAGTGTATGATTAGGGTGACTTGTTTCTCCCAATATGAACTCTCAGAGATGATGACAGCCACAATGACTGCTAAAGGTGGCAATATTTCAGCTGCAATTGGGATGTAATGTCCTTTTCCACAATAAATATGCATATAGTTACATGGACTCCTGAGGTAATGCAGGGATTTCTCTGTGAAATGTTGTTTTATCAGAGATCAGAATAGGTGATTGCAATGTTCTCAGTAGCTGTAAGCATTAAGCTGTCTTGCTTGGAATGGTTTTTGCCTGTCAAAGATTCTATGAAGATAAAACTAAAAGCACAAATGGGTTTTGGTGTAAACTAGTATATGTGACTAGCACTGATTTTTGTGATGAGTTTTCTGTGTTGGGGATAGGATGAGTGGATAGTGAGATTGACTGAGAACTGGCTGAAGAACAAAACTCAGAGCGTTGTGGCCAGTGGGGCAGTGTGTAGTTGGATGCCTGTCTTGAGTCTAGTTAGATGTCCGTGTCTAGAAGTGTTCCCCAGGGATCAGTACTTGCTCCAGTCTTGTTTAACATTATCAATGGCCTGGATGAAGGAACATAGTGTACTCTCAGCTAGTTTGCTGACAACAAACTGGGAGAAGTGGCTGACATCAAGAGGCTGTTCTGCCATTCAGTAAGACCTGGACAGGCTGGAGAGTTGTCTAGAGAGAAGCCTAATGGAGTTGAAGTGTAGAGCACTGTGTGTGGGGAAGAACAGCCCTGTGTATCAGTCCAGGTTGGGGGCTGACCTATTGGACAGCCACTCTGGGAAAAAGGACTCAAAGGCTGTGAGCCAGCAAATGTGCTCTTGTGGTTTAGAAGTCCAGTGGAATTCTGGGATGCATTAAGAAGAATGTGGCCAGCAGGTCTCTGCCCTGGTGAGGCCTTGTCTGGAATACTGTGTTGAGTGTTGGGCTCCCTATTTAAGAAGGACAAGGAACGACTGGAGAGGGACCATCAGGGAGCTGCTATGATGACTAGGAGACTGGGATGTGTGCCATATGAGGAAAGACTGAGAGAGCTGGGGCTGTTTAGCCTGAGGAAAAGGAGACTGAGGGATGGATGTCATTAATGCTTAGACTAAAGGGTGAGTGTCAGAAGGATGGAGAGAGACTCTTCTCAGTGATGTCCGCTGACAGAACGGGTGGTGATGGACACAGGAGGTTCTACATACACATAAGGAAAGAAGTTTTAGCTTTGAGGGTGGTAGAGCACTGGAATAGGCTCCCCAGATTAGTTGTGGAATCTCCATCTCTGAAGGCAAAGAAAACCTGCTTGGATGTGTTCCTGTGTCGTTTAGTCTAGGCAATCCTGCTCTAGCAGGGCAGTTGGACTAGGTAATCTGCAGTGGTTCCTTCCAGCCCTTAGTGTTCTGTGATTCTGTGTAAAGTATGCAGGTAAGTTGATGGTTATATGATATTCAAGTCAAGTGTGCTTAAACCTGAAATTATTTCAGGAACTAATTCAGATTTCATGTTCATAGTATGACCTACTTCAGGAGGTCTAGGAAGAGGTGTAATGTTGCAATGCTAGTTTAGAGGGGAAAAGCAATACTAGTACTTACCTAGTGAATTGTAACGCAGTTCGTTGGCAAGCCAAAGGATAACGGTGGTGTATTTTGTGATGTGATCCCAGCTTATAAAGACTATGTGGGGACTATGGTGTGGATTCACAACCATAGGTATTCTAGAATCCATGTAGGTAAGTCTGTATATAAAGGCAATAGTGAGATACATTAGGACATTTGAGTAGACTTCAAAAATCGATCAGTATGGAGAGAGAATGTTTTACTCTACTTTAAGCAGGTTCTATTGTGTTCATCTCTTCAGAATGCAGCAGTTTTCATATAGCATTCACATGCTGGATTCTATGGGGATTATCACTTCCTCAATTTCTTTTCTCTTGCTCAAAAGTAAAGAATGCTTTTAATATTGGATTTGTGTATAGATGTTTATTCTGGGTAAAAAACCCTCACAACTTAGCCATGTCATCTCTTTCAAGGTGTGGGATATCCCCTATGGAGTATAGAATAGAATAGTATTAACCAGGTTGGAAAAGACCTTTGAGATTGAGTCCAACCTATCACCCAACACCATCTAATCAAATAAACCATGGCACTAAGTACCCCATCCAGTCTCTCCCTAAATACCTCCAGTGATGGTGACTCCACCACCTCCCTGGGCAGCCCATTCCAATGGCCAATCTCTCTTTCTGGGAAGAACTTCTTCCTAACCTCCAGCCTAAACCTCCCCTGGCACAGCTTGAGACTGTGTCCTCTCATTCTGGTGCTGGTTGCCTGTAATTGAGGAATCTTGCTGGACAGGCTGACTTACAAATGCTGAAGATCATTAGAAAGATAACACTTAATCTGGTAACTGCTGCATGTGTGCTGCTTATTTGGAGAAGAAACAGTGAATCATCCTCAACAAGTATTTAATTTTTAATCTTGAAGTTATTTTCCTAGAGTTCCAACTTTTCACTCTATGAACCTTTAAAGTCTGAAGCTCAGAGCAGTAGTACAGCGTGTTCTAAGTGCTGAAAAATGTGTAGCTTGTTTCATCAGCAGTTTAGCATGCATCTTTTTTACTTCCCTATCTGAGGTTCAGAAAGGAAACTCTGCCAGTAAAATATAACACTCACTTTGTCCAAATTCAGATTTTTGAGGGAAGTAAAATTTACCATTTTTAGGTGGAGTAAAGATTTTTGGAAGTAATCAAGACCTCATGATTTTTATTCTTGTTTTTCCATATTCTGTGTTTCTTAAGATCAAATATTCCACTGAAGTTGGGAATTTCTCCCCTACCAGTACAGTCTGAGGGAGCTGGGGTTGTTGGAGAGAAGGCTCCAAGGGAGAGAGCGTTCAAGAGGGGTTGGATGTGGCACGTGGTGCCATGGTTTAGTCATGAGGTCTGTGGTGACAGGTTGGACTCGATGATCTTTGAGGTCTCTTCCAACCTTGGTGACTCGGTGATTCTGAGAGCTAATAATGACCTTCTGGTACCTGAAGGGGGCCTACAAGAAGGCATCAGAGGGACTGTTTGCAAAGGCCTGTTAGGGATAGGAGAGGTGCAATGGTTTGAAATTAGAGAAGAGGAGATTTAAATTGGATATTAGGAGCAAGTTCTGTACCATGAAGGTGGTTGAACACTGGAGCACGTTGCCCAGGGAGGTAGTTAGAGCCCCGTCCCTGGAGATATTCAAGGCTTGGAATGGCTCTGAGCAACCTGATCTAGTGGAGGTTGTCCCTGCTTGCTGCAGGGACCTTTGGAGGTGCCTTCCAACCTAGCCCATTGTATGTTTTCTTAAAGTTGTCCGAACTCCTTCTGTACTAGTGGATTAGTGCAATGAGATACAGTTTTCCCATCTTCCCACTGCTGATGCTCAATTGCTTTCAGCAGAAAGGACTACAAATTATTTTCCTTGTCTATGAAGTGTAAGAGCTAAGAAATGATAATTTCTTTCCTATTTGTTATTGCTTCCGGGAAAGTAAGTGGAAATATTCCTACAAAGGCAGTAAAATCATCAGCAGTTTCTGTATACAAACATGAAGCTGAGGAAGTACTGAATTTATGCAAGGTAGAATATGCATCCAATCCCATATTGGCTTTTTCCGTATGAGAATAGATGAATAGTAGTGTATATTAGAAACAAAAATCTGTATAGGTTTCCAGTGCAATTCTTTAAGTGAAAGAGTTCATTCCAAAGACTTTCTTTTTTTCCTAGTAAAGGAATACTATGAATTTATTTGCTTTTGTGATGCTTGTCTGTGGCAGTTAGCATTTACTGCTGCCTTTTCCTCTGAGGAGGGATGTGTTCTCATGATGTTCTAGCCTTGCAAACAATTGTAATTGAACTTTTCTCAGCTGGATAGAGCTGTTTGAATCAGTGTTTGGATATATCTTTCTTCCTACATTCAATTTTAATGTAGTCAAGTAAATGATGGGTACAGGAATAATGTGTATGCTTTGAGGATCAGTTTTTCAGGTATAAGCAGCTGTATATCTAAAAAAGCTATGTAATACAGGTTGCCAGTATGAACCTGCCCTGCATACATAGATTCATAGAATGGTTTAGGTTGAAAGGGACCATGAAGATCATCTAGTTCCAATCCCCCTGCCATGGGCAGGGACACTTTCCACTAGCCCAGGTTGCTCAAGGCCTCATCCAAACTGGCCTTGAATGATTGCAGGGAGGGGGCATCCAAGACCTTCTTGGGCAACCTGTTCCAGCCTCTTATCATCCTCACTGTAAAGAGTTTCTTCAAGCTTCAATCCATTCCCTCTCATCCTGTCACTGCAAGCCCTTGGAACAAGTCCTTTCCTTGCTTTCTTGTAGGCCTCTTTCAAGTACTGGAAGGCTGTTCTAAGGTCTACCAGTAGCCTTTTCTGAAGTCTAAACAGCCCCAGCTCTCTCAGCCTGTCCTCATAGGGGAGGTTCTTCAGCCCTCCTAAGGACTTGCTCCAGTAGCTCCATACCCCTCTTATGCTGGGGGCACCAGAACTGGGTGCAGTACTTCAGGTAGAATCTCATGAGAGCAGAGCAGAGAGTCAGAATCACCTCCCTCATCTTTTAGAATAGAATCTAATAGAATAGAATTAACCAGGTTGGAAGAGATCTAAGAGATCATCAAGTCCAACTTATCACCTAACACCATATAATCAACTAAACCATGGCACCAAGTGCCTCATCAAATATCTTCCTAAACACCTCCAGTGATGGTGACTCCACCACCTCCCCAGGCAGCCCATTCAAATGGGCAGTCACTCTTTCTGGGAAGAACTTCTTCCTCACCTCCAGCCTAAACCTCCCCTGGCACAGCTTGAGACTGTGTTCTCTTGTTCTGGTGCTGGTTGCCTGGGAGAAGAGAACAACCCTCACCTGGCTACAACCTCCCTCCAGGTAGTTGTAGAGAGCAATAAGGTCTTCCCTGAGTCTCCTCCAGGCTAAGCAACCCCAGATGCCTCCCAGGATACACTTTCTTCCCTTTTTGGGATAAGAGTTTTATAGACTTTCTTTCAGTTCATGGTCACTTTGCAAGGAAAATTGCTTAGTTTTAGAAGTTGCTTTCCATTTTTAATGCAATTCTTAACCCTTTACTAATGCCGAAAGCACGAGAAATTATTAGTGTGCGTCGTGAAGAACGTTTTGCACTTGGCTTGTTCTTTGGCTTTGCCTGAAAATGTGGCTGCATTTTCTGATATTACATGAATAATTCTGTATCTTTCTGCCTAGTCTGGCTTTTTGATATATTTGTAAATCTGTTCAGTAATTCCAAGTAGGAAAATGTTGCCTTTTTTTGCTAATGTATGCCAGGCTTTCTGGCATGCAGATTCAGTTACAAATCCTCTTTGAACTCAACATTTTCTAGAATCTGTTCCTCTTTACAAATAATTGCTTGTTAGAAGCATGATGGGTTGTTTTTTTTTCTTTCATTCCAACAGACTTTTGTTTTGTTTTGTTTTTTTAGTTTTGAAATGTGGAAATCAAAATTCATGAAGTGTGGAACTGACTGAATTATCAAAAGTTACCTAAGCAATCAGTAGGAAGTATTCTGTCATTGAAGTTCTAATCTATCATAGAATCAATAAGGTTGGCAAAGACATCAGAGATCATCAAGTCCAACCTGTCACCCAGCACCTCATGGCTAGTAAACCATGGCACCAAGTGCCACGTCCAATCCCTTTTTGAACAGCTCCAGGGGTGGTGACTCCGCCACCTCCCTGGGCAGCACATTCCCATGGCCAACAACTCTTTCTGTGAAGAACTTTCTCCTCACTTTGAGCCTAAACCTTCCCTGGCACAGCTTGAGACTGTGTCCTCTTGTTCTGTTGGTGGTTGCGTGGGAGAAGAGACCAACCTCTCCTATGAGGACAGACTGAAGGAGTTGGGGCTGTTCAGTCTGGAGAAGAGAAGGCTCCGAGGTGACCTCATTGTGGCCTTCCAGTATCTGAAGGGGGCCTACAGGAAGGCTGGGGAGGGACTTCTCAGGATCTCAGGTAGTGATAGGACTAGGGGGAACGGAATGAAGCTGGAGGTAGGGAGATTCAGGCTAGATGTGAGGAAGAATAGAATAGAATAGAATAGAATAGAATAGAATAGAATAGAATAGAATAGAATAACCAAGGTTGGAAGAGACCTTGAAGATCATCGAGTCCAACCTGTAACCACAAACCTCACGACTAGACCATGGCACCAAGTGCCACATCCAGTCCCCTCTTGAACGCCTCCAGGGACGGAGACTCAACCACCTCCCCGGGCAGCCCATTCCAATGGTGAATCACTCTCTCGGTGAAGAACTTTCTCCTCACCTCCAGCCTAAAAGAAGTTCTTCCCCATGAGAGTGGTGAAGCCATGGAATGGGTTATCCAGGGAGGTGGTTGAGGCCCCATCCCTGGAGGTGTTTAAGCCCAGGCTGGATGAGGCTCTGGCCAGCGTGATCTAGTGTGGGCTGTCCCTGCCCATGGCAGGGGTTGGAACTAGATGATCCTTGTGGTCCCTTCCAACCCTGACTGATTCTATGATAACCCCCACCTGCCTACAACCTCCCTTCAGGTAGTTGTAGACAGCAATAAGGTCTCCCCTGAGCCTCCTCTTCTGCAGGCTGAACAAGCTGTAATTTTAAGGCACAGTTAAACATTTTTCCTTAAAGTAAATCCTAAGGGAATATTGACATTTTGACTTAATCATTACTTTTTTTAAGTCCAATTGTCCTTGTTTTTAACATTATTTTTTATTACGATTGCATAATAATCATTTAGCAGGATTGCTGAAGCCTTTATCAGGAGGAGACTGTTGAAATGTGTGGAATAGACTATTGTTGAAGCCTTTATCAGGAGGAGACTGTTGAAATGTGTGGAGTATACCATGCCACTTTTCAGTAAGGAAAAAGGTTGGAACACTGTGGATTTTCCTATGTTCTGGATAGTCCGGTTGTTTTCACAAGGCTTTATTCTTGCAAGCAACCCTTGCCCTAATTTGGTTATTGATAATGAAATTGTAAGAATCTATTGGTTTACTGTTCAAATTCTGATACCTTTCAAATTATCTCCCACTTTATTTCTTGGTGTTTTTAATCTTGGTCTTAACAGAAACCTTCTCTAAAGGTAATTGCAGATTCAAGGATTTGTTGTTCACTTAAAAACAAGGTGGGGGAAAAAAATGTGCTTAAACTCTTCCATGTTTGTGTTTCTCACTTAATGCATAGTTTGAGAAGAAGAAAATTATGTTCAATTATACCATGATATTATCTGCTTTCTATAGAAATAAATTAACAAACCCACCACCTACAATTTGCAAGAGCTGAAGGGAACAGTGGAAAACGAAGCTGATGACCAAGTGGTGTATCTGTAGCTTTTTATTTTGTACTCTGAGCAAGAACCAAAAGTACTTGGAACAACTGCTACATAATTATTTAGCTGTTAAGGTGTTAACTGTTTCCTCTGCACATTCTGATTGTATTGTAGAAAGATACTTGGTCCTGTTTGAGTTGCAAAAGGAGAGACTGAGTCTGGTAGTTATGTGTGAGCTCTTTGCTTATTTACGCAAAGAAACATTAAGAAGGAAAAAAAAAAAAAGAGGAGAGGAAAAAAAAAAGGCACAAAAAAACCCAAACCCAAAACCCCCCAAATCCCTCTGAACAGCTGAACTGATAGCAAGCACCAGCTGGGAAAGCTGAAATCAAGTATTTCACGACGTGGTTTGTGCTGAACTGCAATTAGAACGTACGATTCTGCAAGAGCCGTCATTCTGAGTGAGGTCAAGTTGCACGTGAAGGAATACAAGCGAGGTCTGTCTTCACAGCAACTGATGTCTGCACGTGTGCTGCTTCTCAGTAATTTTTGTTGTTGGTGGTGGGTTGTTTTTTTTGTTCTTTCTTAATCACATGCAAAGCTGGGAGAATGACTAATGATTGTTTTATTTGCCTGTTGTCAGTTAAGGCTTAAGATGCCAATAGATAGAATTGCAGGGAGAAATAAAAGTGGAAAACCCTCCCTTTGGAAAAACTTACTGTTAGAATTCATTTGGCAGCTGGGCATTTTTGCTAATAAGAAAACTTGAAAGCACTGCTAAAGCAGAGACTTGCTCTAATGTAATGTTTTATTTTATTTCTATATATGTGGTGCATAGAATCATAGAATTGTTAGGGCTGGAAGTGACCTCAAGGATCATCCAGTTCCAACCCCCTGCCGTTGGCAGGGACGCCTCACACTACATCAGGTTGCTCACAGCCACATCCAGCCTGGCCTTAAAAACCTCCAGGGATGAGGCTTCCACCACCTCCCTGCACAACCTGTGTCAATGTCTCGCCACCCTCACAGTGAAGAACTTCTTCCTAACATCCAATCTGAATCTACCCATTTCTGTCTCTTTTCTTCATTCCCCCTTAGTCCTATCATTACCTGGTGCAGTGCATATTAAAAATCCAGTACTGACCTACTGGTATAAAAGACAGCATTTTTCTGTTTTCAGATAAAACAGTGCATTTTGGCACATTGTTTAAAAACTAGAACAGCTCTGCATATGAAAACACAAACTGTGATAATTAGATTGATATGCCATATGTGGTAGTTTAAGTTGGCATATATCTCAAATGGCATGTTTAATGTACCATATTACTGGAATTAGTAATTTTACAGCTGAAAGCTGTTAATTCTGTTATACTGACTCCCTCTCAGGAACGTGTAGGTAATGATGGCAGACCTTTTTTCTTTGCAAAGCCCTGCTTCTGATAACTTAAAACATACTTATAAGCTGCTGTGGGTTTAGTGGAATCTTTAACTAGTGTGTGTTCCCCATGTGCTTGAGTGTGTCCGGAGAAGGGTCATGAAGATGATCAGAGGGCTGGAGCATCTCTCCTATGAGGACAGGGAATTGGGGCTGTTCAGTCTGGAGAACAGAAGGCTTCTTGAGGTCTTGAGGAGACCTTATTGTGGCCTTCCAGTATCTGAAGGGGGCTACAAGAAAGCTGTGGAGGGACTTTTGAGGGTATCGGGTAATGACTAGGGAGAATGGAGCAAAACTAGAAATGGGTAGATTCAGATTGGATGTTAGGAAGAAGTTCTTCCCCATGAGAGTGGTGAGAGACTGGCACAGGTTGCCCAGGGAGGTGGTAGAAGCCTCATCCCTGGAGGTTTTTGCAGCCAGGCTGGATGTGGCTGTGAGCAACCTGCTGTAGTGTGAGGTGTCCCTGCCAACGGCAGGGGGTTGGAACTAGATGATCCTTGAGGTCCCTTCCAGCCCTAACAATTCTGTGATTCTATTTCAAACTTCTTCGGAATTCTAAGCCTTTTGAAAATCTCAATGCAGTTAGCACTGAGGGATAGTGAGGATGTTTGCTGTAATAAAATGTTTGTGATGCTGAAAGCAGAAAGGTCTGGGTTTCTTTTCCCCTATATCTTGTTTTAGTGCAGAACTTCCATCACTGAGAACTTGAGGGCTGCAGACAGTGGTTAGACTGTTTACCCCTGGTCTTCCCACATCGTGTTGCTAGATAGAAATGACCCATGGCAAACATGACAGAAAGAAAGCAAGACTTCAGAGGATAACTGGGTATGACTGAGATGGAGTTAATGTTGTGTGGGGTTTTTTTTCATAGCGGCCTGTATGGTGATATGATTTGTGACCAAAAACAACCGATAACATGCTCATGTTTTTACTGTTGCTGAGCAGTGTTTGCACGGTGGCACGGCTTTATCTCTTTCTGACTCTGCCTGTCCCCACAGTGAGCAGATTTGGCATGCACAAAAGAACTGAGAGGGGACACAACCGGGCAGATGACCTGAACTGACAAAAGCTATTCCATGACACACAACGTTGTCCTAGCAACAAAATTGAGGGAAGTGGGTTTTAGAATGTGGTTTGCTCAGGTGAGTAGTTAGGCAGTGGTCTACCTGTGGGGAAGTGGTGAGTGATTGCCTTTGCATCACTTACTCTGTGGATTGGTTTGGTTTTGTTTTCTTACTCTTTTTCCTTCACTTACTAAACTATCATTAACCTGACTCATTTTTCTTGCTTTTCCTTTTCTTATTTTCTTCTGCCGTCCTGCTGTGGGAGGGAGGAGAGTAAGTGAACAGCTTTGTGGGTTTAGCTGCTAGCCAGAGTGAGCCCACCACAGACATTATTAACCTTTTTGTGTTGTGTGAACATCTTGCCTTTCTGAAAGTGTGGAGGAGAGAGGAACCTAAGGCTTCACTAAGTTTTGTCTTAATAATACTGTCAGGCACTGCTAAGAGTTACAGAACTTAATTGAATTTGCAGGTCTGGGTGATGGTCAGGTTCTCATCTGTGCTCCCTTACACAGGTGCTCCCTTGGGGTGCTTCTGGGTCTAGTGTTCAGAAGGAACGTGGTGCAGAAGGCAGCTCAATGAATCGTTATAAAGTAGGTGTGGAACGGACTCATGGATTAGGGAATCCAGTTCTCTGCTCTCCTTTTATACAAACCCAAAAATCTCAGTGGTAGCTGTTTAAGGCCTTCCACCTGCCCTAAAACTGAGGAGTTGCTGCCAGTTCCAGGCTCCTCCACAAGGCAAATGCAAGGGAGAAGCTCTGAAGCATCTTTAATCACTGAAGAGATGTCCTAAGTGAAACAGGGTAAGGATGACGAAGGAAAATGTGCCCTATGACCTTGGTTCCTATTTGTGTGAGACTTTTGAAACAAACTAGAGGGAAGGTAAAACTTCTACAGCAAAGTAGAGGAGCCACTTCTAATTCCTTCATAAGATTAATAAAAAGAACTGTTAATTACTATTTTTTTGAACAAAGCTATTAACAGGACATCAGACTCATCCAATCATACTCTTGGGTCATGAAGTCCAATTCCATTGTATTTCAGGTAGCTCTAACTCATAACTCCAGTCTATGGAAGTGCTTTTTAAGAGAAATGGGAGCTTTTGAAATAGCATGATTCCATCAGCAATGGGATTTGCCTTTATTCCTGAAAGTATGCGTGATTCCTTTCACGGAAACCATAGTGCTGAGCTAACTTTATATTTAGCTTGGTCAAGCTCTAATTTAAGAGTTGACTGACTAAAAGTGTGGTTGCCACATGAATAGCTGATCCAAGGTCATCAACTCATAATGTGTGACTTGATCATTGGTTTAGTTGGTGAAGAAAAGTGTGTTGGGAGTTAAACATGGCATTCTGGACAGATCACTATTACCTCTAAACCAGCCATCCTTTCTGCTAACTTGCAATGGCACTGGCTGTATTTTCATTCATGTTCTGTATGCTCCCCAGCCATCTTATGGCTGCATTCCCTTCTGTGGTTGTTTAATCAGAATAAGAGAATTGCATAGGAAAAATGCAGCTGATTGTCTCTCCTCCTCCCCCCAGGCCTAAATGGAAATAATGAAATTTCAAAGTCAAGGAGCTGAAAGCCTTCAGATATTTTTGTTTCCTGTTGTTAATTGTATCTCTGTAGTACATTTTCTACATGGAAACAGGTATATAATCCTGTAACTAGATTTTAAGACAGGTGTGTGTGAACAGATCAGTGTGGAGGAGTGTTTACTAGGCTGGGTGTTTTCAGGAGCGTTGCTTTGTTCAGCTCATTTACTGACATAGTCTGTTGCTGCTCTGTAAGTTCTCAGTGTTGTCTTCCAAGGCATGCGCTATGCCACTGCTTTTGGCAATAGAGATGGGGGTGGTGATGTTTAGATCTGTTGTAGTGTTTTTGCAAAGGCAGGCAATCTAAGTAGTGACAATTACTGTCTTGGTAGTATCATAGAATTGTTAGGGTTGGATCATCTAGTTCCAATTCCCTTGCCATGGGCTGGGACACCTTACACTACATCAGGTTGCTCAGAGCCACTTCCAGCCTGGCTGCAAAAACCTCCAAGAATGAGGCTTCCACCACCTCCCTGGGCAACCTGTTCCAGAGTCTCGGCACCCTCATGGTGAAGAACTTCTTCCTAACATTCAATCTGAATCTACCCATTTCTATTTTTTCCATTCCCCCTAGTCCTATCCTTGCCTGACATCCTACAAAGACCCTCACAGTAGAGGAACTACTGCATGATAAAATGTGTAATAAAATCTGGTTTTCCAGCATTTGAAGTCTAGATCCTGTAGCGCATCACGGGACAGTTTAGCAGTTCAAAGTTCTTAATGTGTGTAAGAAGTAGAGCTAAGAATGTTTTTGGAGTTAAAAGTTTGACAGCTCAAGACTCCCTCACAGTATGCTCAAAGTGAGATTCCTTGATCCCAAGGCATTTACCTCTCAAGTTACACTTTAGGAGGTGAGAACAGTTTTGGAATTAACATGATGTAAGAATGTGATGAGTCTGAGGTACACATTGCATCTATGTGTTGGTGTGACACTGGAAGCAAATTCCTAAACATGAAATGGTTTTGTTAGAAGCAAATTTTTTTCCCCTAGGTTAAAACTAAGTTACAAAATTAGTTTGGTAATTGTTTTGGGTTGTGGTTTTTTTTTTTGGTGACAGTTGGTCTTGGAGTGAATAAAAGGAAAGTCAGAGGAGTGGCTTTGTCTTGTTTGAAGAAACTCCAAAATGAATAAAAACTTTCCAGTTACCATGCATGTGCAGCAGATGTTTTGGAAACTCTGTTAATTTGGGGGTTTTAATCAACAATCAGGATACCTAATTACTAAGATGATGAAGTTTTATGGCTGTCACTTTCTCTTGCCTGAATTTAAATGCCTTTTTTAATGGTAGTTAAGAGAACTCCATTAAAAACCAGTTTTCAGCATGAAGGTGGAGAAGGAGTTTCAATATTGCAACTGAAAGCAGCATCTATTCTTTTTATTCTTAGGTTTTCCTGGAAATCTTCCCAAAATAGTGCTGTTCATCCATTCTTTCTTTTTTTTTTTTTTTTTTCATCATTCTGTAGTGTAATGCAACAACCAACATGTTAGAATAAAGCTGCTAGTCAAAGCTGAGAGCTTCACCCCATGGAAAGTGGTGTTCGTCTCATGCTCTTATTTTCTTCCTTGTACTTCTCTGCATATTTGTTTAGTGTTTTGTGAATGTGATTTTTTTTCTGTGCAAGTGCTAAACAGAGCTGATTTTTAAAATATAAACTGATGCCCACTTGTGTCCTAAAATGAGCTGCTGTACTTTTTGGAATTGTGATACTACATTTCTTAAGCCTTCCCCTCCTGCCTTCCCCTCCTGCCTTCCCCTCCTGCCTTCCCCTCCTGCCTTCCCTCCTGCCTTCCCCTCCTGCCTTCCCCTCCTGCCTTCCCCTCCTGCCTTCCCCTCCTCCCTTCCCCTCCTCCCTTCCCCTCCTGCCTTCCCCTCCTCCCTTCCCCTCCTGCCTTCCCCTCCTGCCTTCCCCTCCTCCCTTCCCCTCCTGCCTTCCCCTCCCTCCCTTCCCCTCCTCCCTTCCCCTCCTCCCTTCCCCTCCTCCCTTCCCCTCCTCCCTTCCCCTCCTCCCTTCCCCTCCTCCCTTCCCCTCCTCCCTTCCCCTCCTCCCTTCCCCTCCTGCCTTCCCCTCCTGCCTTCCCCTCCTGCCTTCCCCTCCTGCCTTCCCCTCCTGCCTTCCCCTCCTGCCTTCCCCTCCTGCCACTTTTGAAGGACTTTTCACCTATTTTGGGTGAAATTAGATGCAATTAGAAGTTGTGTAGGTTTTTTTTCTGAATTTAAAAATGAAAATGCATTTGCTTCAGAAGCAATTCCTTAATTTAAGTGCACACTTTGCATAGTTGGTCCTGAAGAACCCTTACTAATGAGCAGGGAGATGTTTGTACAAATAGAGGGGGAAAAAATTGCATAATTTAGGTCAAAATGTGAAAGAGCTACAGTTAACTTAGGCCCTGATTCTTCAAGTAAACAAGGGATTAGATCTAGCAAATCAGTTTCTTAGGGTATCTGTAAGGTTATAGCTAAACAAGCAAACCAAAACCAACAAAACAAAAGATTACAGATTGAGTTGATTTAGTTTATTCCTAAATTATGCTATTAGTTACTACTAATAGCCATTACTTTTAGTTATTACTAATAACATAGCCAGCAGGTCAAGGGAGGTGATTCTCCCCTCCACTCTGCTCTGGTTGAGACCCCACCTGGAGTACTGTGTCCAGTTCTGGAGCCCCTATTACAGGAAGGATCTGGAGGTACTGGAATGTGTCCAGAGAAGGGCCACGAGGATGATCAGAGGGCTGGAGCTGCTCTGCTATGAGGACAGACTGAGGGAGTTGGGGATGTTCAGTCTGGAGAAGAGAAGGCTGTGAGGAGACCTAATTGTGGCCTTCCAGTATCTGAGGGGTCTACAAGAAAGCTGGGGAGGGACTTTTTAGGCTGTCAGGGAGCAAATGGACTAGGGGGAATGGAAAAACAAAATAGAAATGGGTAGATTGAGATTGGATGTTAGGAAGCAGTTCTTCACCATGAGGGTGGTGAGACACTGGAAGAAGTTGCTCAGGGAGGTGTTAGAAGCCTCATTCCTGGAGGTTTTTGCAGGCAGGCTGGATGCAGCTGTGAGCAACCTGCTCTAGTGTGAGGTGCCCCTGCCTAAGGCAGGGAGGTTGGAACTAGATGATCCTTGAGGTAGGTCCCTTCCAACCCTGACAATTCTATGATAATGCTGGTTCAGAAACCAAGGGGAACACTTTTTTTTTACTTTGGGAATTTAAGGCAAAACTGCTGTAGCAAAAAGGTATAGTGAATTTGCATGTTGTGAGCAAAAAAAATAGTTTCATAAAAACATCAAAGTGCATTATTTGTACTCAGGAAGTGGCACTGATAGATGTTCATCCTAAGTATTGTCTTCATAGTCGCATTCTGCTACTGGAAGGAATGGCATTTGTCCATGATATTAAAGTACTTGTGCTGCTACAGAATCAGAGAATGGTTTGGGTTGGATGGGACCTCAAAAGTTATCTAGTCCAGCCCCACTGCAGTCAGTGGGGACATCCTCCACTAGAGTCAGTTGCTTAGCCTGGAGAAGAGGAGGCTCAGAGGAGACCATATTGCTCTCTACGACTCCCTGAAGGGAGGTTGTAGCCAGGTGGGGGTTAGTCTCTTCTCCCAGGCAACCAGCACCAGAACCAGAGGACACAGTCTCAAGCTGGACCAGGGGAGGTTTAGGCTGGATGTTAGGAAGAAATTCCTCACAGAAAGAGAGATTGGCCATTGGGATGGGCTGCCCAGGGAGGTGGTGGAGTCACCATCACTGGAGGTGTTTAGGAAGAGCGTGGATGAGGCACTCGGTGCCATGGTTTAGTTGATTAGATGGTGTTGGGTGATGGGTTAGACTTGATGACCTCAAAGGTCTTTTCCAACCTGGTTAATTCTATTCTATTCTGTTCTTGTGGAGGCCATAATTCTTGATGGAATTAATGGGAATAAGTGGAGTGGCATCTCAGTCATCTTACAACTTTGTAGCTTACTTCTACTTTACTGTCTACTTTGTATTGAAAAGGAATATAAAAATTAACAGGAAAAATGTGCATAAATTTTTGTATGAAATACTTAGATTTTTAGATTATTTGTAAGTCTTGGCAAAGAAGAAAAAAAGAAGGTAGTTTTATAGCATGATCAGAAAGTGGATTCGTCAGAGGTATCATGGCTAGAGAGCATATAAATGTAATGGTTAGCTTGAAAACAGGAGTCATGTTAAAATTAATAATCATAAGTAGCTGTGGAAAGACATGAGCAAAACCTGATTTTGAGAATCAAAGAAGTTGCTGATATGTATTTCTCCACCTTAGCTGTGTTAAATACTGTAGGTATGTTGAATTTTCTTATTGTTTGCATTTTTTGGGGGTAGATTTTAAGTAAAGATGCTCTATGTGAAGTTTTCACAGCTGATCATGTGTTGTCTCAGGTGAAGAGTTGGAGTTGTTTTCTGACATGAAATCTTATGTATTTATATATCTGCCAAACAGAGGGGGACCTGGGGGTGCTGATTGACAGCTGTCTAAACATGAGCCAGCAGTGTGCCCAGGTGGCCAAGAAGGCCAATGGCATCCTGGCCTGCATTAGGAATAGTGTGGCCAGCAGGAGCAGGGAAGTCATTGTGCCCCTGTACTCTGCATTGGTTAGGCCACACCTTGAGTACTGTGTCCAGTTCTGGGCCCCTCAGTTTAGGAAGGACATTGAGACACTTGAATGTGTCCAGAGAAGGGCAACGAGGCTGGTGAGAGGCCTTGAGCACAGCCCAGTGAGGAGAGGCTGAGGGAGCTGGGGCTGTTTAGCCTGGAGAAGAGGAGGCTCAGGGAGACCTCATTGCTCTCTACAACTACCTGAAAGGTGGTTGTAGTCAGGAAGGGGTTGGTCTCTTCTCTTTAGCAACCAGCACCAGAACAAGAGGACACAGTCTCAAGCACCAGGGGAGGTTTAGGCTCGAGGTGAGGAGAAAGTTCTTCACCGAGAGAGTGATTTGCCATTGGAATGTGCTGCCCAGGGAGGTGGTGGAGTCACCGTCCCTAGAGGTGTTCAAGAGGGGATTGGACGTGGCACTTGGTGCCATGGTCTAGTCATGGGGTCTGTGGTGACAGGTTGGACTCGATGATCTTTGAGGTCTCTTCCAACCTTGGTGATATTGTGGTGATACTGGGATAAAGGTATTTAATTTTAAAGTTGTTTTAAATAAGGTGTAATTCTGTATGGCATGTCTAGGCCTCTGTAAAAGTCTGCTTTTATTTGGCGTGTTTATTTCTCTTCTTTTGGTGGTATTTTTGTCTGTTTCTTTGTTTTGGGTTTTTTTAATGTGTATGTTTTTTTCCTGTGGGAGTGTTTGGTTTGCTTTTGTTTTGGTTTTGTTACAGAGAGATGATAGTGGTTGTTCCCCATGAAGGGAATTAATAAAACAGATGAAAGCCAAAAAAATAACAAAACCAACCAATCAACCAACCAAAAAAAACCACCCCAAGCAAACAAAAAAACCCTACCAAAAGCCCCAAATAAACAAACAATAACCCCCCCAGACATTCAGATCTTGTAGGTCTAGAAAATCCCAGGGACTTCTAGTTTTGCACTTACAGAATAGATCTCCTGAGCAAGCTGTTAACTTCTGTAGAAAATAAGTAAATAAATGCAATTAAATAACTAATTAGCAAAATCAAATGAAATTCCTTGCTGCCAAGATTTCTCACTTAAGTTATGTGGAAAAAAAATAACTGGAAAAGAACCCCTTGCATGGATGTATTGACAAGTGTATTCCAGCATACTGTGGTAGTGTCTGTAGCCTAATGCTTCTGGGGCTCTTTCATAGTATCAGTCAGGGTTGGAAGGGACCACAAGGATCATCTAGTTCCAACCCCCCTGCCATGGGCAGGGACACCCCACACTAGATCAGGGTGGCCAGAGCCTCATCCAGCCTGGGCTTAAACACCTCCAGGGACGGGGCCTCAACCACCTCCCTGGATAACCCATTCCAGGGCTTCACCACTCTCATGGGGAAGAACTTCCTCCTCATGTCCAGCCTGAATCTCCCCACCTCCAGCTTCATTCCATTCCCCTTAGTCCTATCACTACCTGATAGCCTGAGAAGTCCCTCCCCAGCCTTCTTGTAGGCACCCTCCAGATACTGGAAGGCCACAATGAGGTCACCTCGGAGCCTTCTCTTCTCCAGACTGAGCAGCCCCTAACTCCTTCAGTCTGTCCTCATAGGAGAGGTGCTCCAGCCCTCTGATCATCCTCATGGCCCTTCTCTGGACATGTTCCAGCACCTCCAGGTCCCTCTTGTAATAGGGGCTCCAGAACTGGAGGCAGTACTCCAGGTGGGGTCTCACCAGAGCTGAATAGAGGGGGAGAATCCCCTCCCTTGACCTGCTGGTCACACTTCTCCTGATGCAGCCCAGGACCTGATTGGCTTTCCGGGCTGCAAGTGCACACTGAGAGCTCCTGTTGAGCTTCTCCTCCACCAGCACCCCCAAGTCTCTCTCCTCAGGGCTGCTTTCCAGCCAGTCCCTGCCCAGCCTGGATTTGTGCCTGGGATTGCCTCGACCCAGATGCAGGACCCTGCGCTTGGTCTTGTTGAAGCTCCTGAGGTTGCCTTGTGCCCACCTCTGCAGCCTGTCAAGGTCCCTCTGGATGGCATCCCTTCCCTCCAGTGTGTCCACTGCACCACACAGCTTGGTGTCATCAGCAAACTTGCTGAGGGTGCACTTGATGCCACTGTCCATGGCACCCACAAAGATGTTGAACAAGACAGGTCCCAGGACTGATCCCTGAGGGACTCCGCTTGTCCCTGGCCTCCTCCATTGGGACATGGACCCGTTGGGTGACATCCTTCTTCCAGTATGGTGGTATCCTTCTTCCAGTATGGTAGAATAGTATGGAGAATATTTCAGAATAATTCTCCAGTATGGAGAATAGTATCCTTCTTCCTTCTTACATTCTAATTTCAATAGTAATGTTTCAAACAAGAGCACTGGAAGGCAGAGAAAGGGTCAAGAAGGTGAGTGTACAGCTCAGAATCTAATAGTAGTCAATTATGTCTGAAGATATTTTATGTTTTCTGATAGACACATGTATTAGAGAAATGTGATTAACTGTACAGCTCCATTTCTAACGTTGATGAGGGAGGGAAGAAAAAGCATGTTTCATACATGCCTTGCTCTACTTGAATGTAAGACAGTTATCAGTGTTTGAAATCGTTACCACTGAACCTTGATGAAGTGGGGAATGAAGAGAGTACTTGCTGTTACTTATAGCAAAAAAAAAGGTTGCAGATCAACTGACAAAGTTGTTGTGTGTCAGTTGATAGAAATCTCACCATTTCCTTAATATTTTCCTTCCTAGATTTTACTGCTTGAGAACTAATGTGGAAACTCTCAGTTTCACAGTTGCTTGCTTTGAGATTTTTCTGCTTGGTGTTCTGCTGAACTACAAAAGCAGGTATCTGTGGTGTCTGGAAAGTAGGGACTAGCTACTGTACTTACAACTTTATATCTTTGTAAAGCATCAGAGCTAGACTCCTCTCAATTTGCTTTTAGGTCATGTTGTGGGCTATGTCTAAAGAACCTGATCTAGTGTGAGGTGTCCCTGCCTGTGGCAGGGCGGTTGGAACTTGGTGATCCTTGAGGTCCCTTCCAACCCTAACAATTCTATGACTCTGTGTTTACAGATGAAATGAAAAGAAGTCAACTTATAATGGAAATGCAAGATGATCCAACATTTTGAATAGGCCAAAGGATGATGTGTGTATGTATTCATGTATAAATACATATAGGTGCCTATATAGAATAAAAAAAACCCCAAACCTAACTGCACATCCTGAAATCAATGACAACTTAAAGACCATCTTGGCACCAGTAAAATAGAATTAACCAGGTTGGAAAAGATCTTTGAAGTCATCAAGTCCAACTTATCACCCAACACCATCTATTCAACTAAATCATAGCACCAAGTGCCTCACCCAGGCTCTTTTTAAACACCTCCAGTGATGGTGACTCCACCACCTCCCTGGGCAGCCCATTCGAATGGGAAATCACTCTTTCTGTGAGGAATTTCTTCCTAACATCCAGCCTAAACCTTCTCTGGCACAGCTTGTGACTGTGTCCTCTTGTTCTGGTGCTGGCTGCCTGGGAGGAGAGACCAGCCCCCACCTGGCTACAGCCTCCCTTCAAGTAGCTGTAGGCAGCAAGAAGGTCTCCTCTGAGCCTCTTCTTCTCCAGGCTAAGCAAGTGGTGGTGAACACAAACATATTAAGAAAAAGCAAACCCAAATACAAATCAGAGAAGTCCTAATTTCTATAACTGTATCTATTTTCCCAGTTTCAAGAGCTGGTCCAAAAGAACCCCACTGAGATTGCATGAGGTACACAGTTACATGTACCACTTCCTTCCATGCTGGTAGTAAAGCATATGGCTAATGAGGTCTGAATTCTGTAGTCTTATTTTTTTTTCCTTGAAAGAAGGACAGTAATTTAAAACCCACTTGCATTCTGCTGTCACTTTTGCTATACAAAATAAACCCAAATCTTTGTTCCAAGGAGAAGAAAGCTGAAGTTCACGATGCTATTACTTTTGTTAGCGCTTCTGGTATCTGTCTCAAACTAGATTCAGAAGTTAGAAGCAAAAAAAAAAAAAAAAAGAAATCCCAGAACAAATACAAAAACAAGCAACAGAAAACCCAAAGCAAAGTCTTTGTAGTGTTACTGAGGATTGGTTTAAACAGTATACAATCTCACTGACATAAAATGTTAGTGTATCTTGGGAGCTGGGGTTGTTCAGCCTGGAGAAGAGAAGGCTCCAGGGACGTGTAATAGCAGCCATCCAGTACCTGGAAGGGTGCCTACAAGAAGGCTGCAGAGGGACTGTTTCCAAAGGCCTGTAGTGATAGGATGAGGGCAATGGTTTGAAATGAGAGAAGAGCAGATTTAGATTGTTCCTAACATCCAGGTTCTTTAGCATGAGGGTGGTGGAACCACTGGGACAGGTTGTTCCCCAGGGGAGGTAGTTGAGACCTCATCACTATGGCTGTTCAAGGTGAGGCTCAACAAGGCTCTGAGCAAGCTGATGTAGTGGAGGATGTCCCTGCTGTGACTGCATCAGGTTTGGACTAGGTGACCTTTCAAGGTCCCTTCTAACCCAAACCATTCTATGATCTTAATCAGATCCTTATCTTTTACTTTATTGATTTTTGCTTCTCAAAGACATTTTCTGTAAGGCTGAGTGAAGGCCACATAGTACCTTATTTCTTTTCCTGTAGAGAGTTGGGTTTATGGTAATTGTCCTTGCATTTTTCTTACCTTGTAACTCTCTCGTACTTATTTCTGTTGAAACAGTCCAGAGGGATCAGAATGATGCAGCAGGAGGAAATGAGGCGTGGTTGCTGTTGTACCTGTGTGAGAAGCTGAGTTTTCTGGTGTCACTTTGGAAATTGTAGTGTGCAGGAGAGGCACCACTGAAAGGAAAGGAAAAGTGCAGAAGAAATAATTAGTGAGATTATTTTTTTTATTATCATTTTTGTTTACTGCTATTTGCTTAATGATTTACAAGTCATTAATGATTATGCACACTTACTGTATGGGTAGTTAGCATCTTGTTTTATTGCTGTGATGGCCTACATTTAATTGACTCCTAACTTAAGGAAACTTGCATGGGATATGGTGCTGTTAATTACTTTCAATTCTCCGTTTCACCGTAGAAACTCATAAAGAATTGCTTTAGTGTCCTTCAGGTGTAAGTAAGGTGTGCTGTTGTCCCTTGGCTGTTTTTGGAGGGATGAAGGAAATGTCTGCAAAACTGTAGATGAATTTTATATGAACACTGAACATGCAGTCTGAACTTCCACAGGATTATTTTTGTCAGGAGATGTAATCTTTTTGTGGTTTCATATCTTGTTCATTGATGGTTACCTTTCTGTTTGCTTGACTGCCTGCTTGCTGGTTAAATTGCTCCTGTTTCAGTCTACTGCCCAAAGTGACCATCTGTGAGAAGTTGTGATGGATTGAGTTTGTTAGGATTGTGTTTCAGCATTCTGAGGCGTTGAATTTTGCAATGTTGACACCCATTTCCGAATGAGGAAGCTCTCCTTTGTGCCCCCTAGTTCACCAAAGTCAAGCCCATTTGCTTTGTTCTTCAGTAAGTCGGATTATGTCATCCAGGTCTGTTTTCAGTTTCCGTTGTGTACTGAAGTTGGGTTATCTCTTGGCTTTTGGTATTGTAACCAGTCACAGTTACCAGGAAAACCAATTAAATGAGGCACTACAGTGAATGTTTGTAAACATAAATTAGGGCACCCAGTTGAGAAAGTTCTTCACAGAGAGAGTTGTTAGCCTTTGGAATGGGCAGCCCAGGGAGGTGGTGGAGTCACCGTCCCTGGAGGTGTTCAAAAGGGATTGGACATGGCACTTGGTGCCATGGTTTAGTAGTCATGGGGTGTTGGGTAACAGGTTGGACTTGATCTTTGAGGTCTTTTCCAACCTTGTTGATGCGATGATTCTATGTTCTGAAACCAGAAAGCATCAATCAGAATGGTTGGAGGAGTACAGAGATTCATAGAGTGGTTTGAGTTATAAGTGATCTTAAAGATCATCTAGTTCCAACCCCCCTGCCATGGGCAGGGACACCTTCCACTAGACCAGAGTGCTCAAAGCCTCAGCCAGCCTGGCCTTGAACACCTCCAGGGAAGTGGCATTCGTGACCTCCCTGGGCAAGCTGTTCCAATGTCTCACCACCCTTACTGTGAAGAATTTTTCCTAATATCCAGTCTAAATCTACCCTCCTCAAGCTTAAAGCCATTCCCTCCCAGCCTATTGCAACAAACCCTTGTATAAAGTCCCTTCCTGGCTCTCTTTTAGGCACCTTCAGGTACTGGAAGGCTCCTATAGGTTGTTTGGGAACAGAAAATTTGGGCTTCTTCGGGTTGATTTACTTTCTGATTCCTGAGCTGGACTAATCTGACTTGCTCACAGGATTGTGATTTAACTACATCTGATTTTGGAGGTGGGGATGGTGGAAGAGGGCTGATGAAAGACATACTTCTCACGCTCGTAAGTATGGGCTCTTCAAGCAAAGCATTTAAAACATATTTCATGTGAGGGAAACGATCCTGTTTTGCATAGGTTTATTGGAAGTCACAGATTCACTTGATGAAACTGGGAAGAAGTAGAAAACCAACTAACTGAAGGCAGAGATCCAATTTAATAAAATCATTTGGATAAGCAATGTGCTGGCAAATGAAAAACTAAGTGAAGACAGAGGCAGTATTATTTATAAATCATATTAAGTGTTAGGCAATCTTAATTATTCAGGGAAAAACATCAATTTTATTGTTGATTTTGAGTCAGACCGTTGAGTAGTTGGTAGAAAACTTTATTATTCTAGGAATTTGGAGAATACAATAGAATAGAATAGACCAGGTTGGAAGAGACCTTCAAGATCATCACGTCCAACCCATCAACCAATCCAACCCACCTAAACAACTAAACCATGGCACCAAGCACCCCATCAAGTCTCCTCCTGAACACCTCCAATGAAGGTGACTCCACCACCTCCATGGGTAGCCCATTCCAATGGGCAATCACACTCTCTGTATAGAACTTCCTGACATCCAGCCTAAAGCTGCCCTGGTGCAGCCTGAGACTGTGTCCTCTTGTTCTGGTACTGGCTGGCTGGGAGAAGAGACCAACCTCTGCCTGTCTACAGCCTCCCTTCAGGTAGTTGTAGAGAGCAATAAGGTCTCCCCTGAGTCTCCTCCTCTCCAGGCTAAGCAATCCCAGCTCCCTCAGCCTTTCCTCGTAGGGCTTGTGTTCCAAACCCCTCACCAACTTTGTTGCCCTTCTCTGGACATGTTGCAGCAAGACAACATCCTTCCTAAACTGAGGGTCCCAGAACTGGACACAGGACTCAAGGTGTGGCCTAACCAGTGCAGTGTACAGGGGAGAATGACCTCCCTGCATTGTTGAAGTTTTGTAGCATCTCTCAAAGAACTGCTTCTTGGACATACTATTACAGTATTACCAAGGTTGGAAGAGACCTCGAAGATCATCAAGTCCAGCCTGTAACCACAAACCTCACAACCAGACCATGGCACCAAGTGCCACATCCAGTCCCCTCTTGAACGCCCCCAGGGACGGCGACTCAACCACCTCCCGGGCAGCGCATTCCAATGATGAATCACTCTCTGGGTGAAGAACTTTCTCCTCACCTCGAGCCTAAACTTCCCCTGTTGCAGCTTGAGACTGTGTCCCCTTGTTCTGGTGCTGGCTGCCAGGGAGAAGAGGCCAACCCCTTCCTGGCTACAACCACCCTTCAGGTAGTTGTAGAGAGCAATGAGGTCGCCCCTGAGCCTCCTCTTCTCCAGGCTAAACAGCCTCAGCTCCCTTGCTTCACTAGCTTTTATTCTGATTCTTCAAATTAAATAAACCCCAAATTTATGCTTTTTTTTATTTGTTTGTTTGCTGAAAGCAAGAGGGGTTTGTGGTTGGGCTGGGTTTATTTTGTTTCTCTTGGGCAGAAAAGTGCCACGCTGAGGTTTTTTGTTGTCGCTGCGATGTGACCAAATAAATCTGGCTGATGTGTTAGACAAATTTCTTACACTGGGGAGACTAATACCAGACCAAAAAAAAAAAAAAAAAAGGAGTTGTGGTAGTTGTGGCTTCCTGAGATTACAGGGATACAGACTTGTTTGTGTGTATTTGGTTTTGAGTTGAAATCTGAAATGTGCCACTAACTAAATGCACGGTTTCCGAGGGAAATGGCATTTAATATGTGGCTTAAGTTGTGCTTTCTGTAAATACTTGTGGTTTGAAGTTATCTCTGGTTTTGGATAACTGGGTATGTTCATTTATTCAATAAACAGTCTTTTAGAACCACAAAAATGAAAAGCTTTTAGCATTTGGTTTCTTCATTTTTTTTACTTCTCCCCCCAACCAGCACCATGATTTGTAGAATGGAATTCTTATTTTACTATGCTCTTAAAAATAGAAGAGTGTCTTTTGAGCAACAGGCTTTAGTCAAGATTTCAAGTGTGGCTATTTGGGGGGAAAAAAAGTGGCATTCAGTAATAGAAAGTCTGATTATTTTTAATAGTGGGGTTTAGTCATTTAAAAACTTCTTCAGTTTGGTTTTTTGTTACTTAAACCCCCACAGATCTTTCTTTTCCTTCATTGATGTTCCCTTGCCAGGAGTCATACTGAAGGTTATAAAGGTAATAAGATTGTGGAAGCTCTGAGAATGCCATATTTCCACTTTCACTTTAATGTAGCTTACAGCAGAATCAACTGTGGACATCAGACAGTATGCAAATAAAGTTGATTTGTTGAGTCTCTAGTTTATAGGAATGTATTGGAGTTAACACTTTACTTCTATAAAATCATATTTTGGGACAAGAAGTCGCTTGGCTAGTAAGATTGAAGCATTTTCTTACCCTTTAGTCTGTATTGCTCCCTTCCCCCCTTTCTCTTTAACACTTACTGAAAGATCTCTGTTTTTCTTAACTGGACAGTGGTGCACTGTCTGTACTGTAACGACTTGAGACACTTTCTCTTCAGTCATAGTTGTGTGGTTTACACAATGAAGGACTCAATGTCTTAAAAACAAAAAGTCTCTAAATGCTAAACCATCCATAGAGCAAGTGACTGTTTTGTATATATGAGGAAACTTTTGGACAAAATATACCAAACCTTGAGAAAAAATATGCCCTCACTGAACATTGCCTTTTGATTTATAGAATTTCAATATTTTTGTAATTTCTCAACTCTTGCCTTCTGATTTATATTCAAACATTTCCCTTAGTTGTTTGTAGAATGTCAGTGTATTTTTGTAATTTCACACGTCCTTCTGTAGCTAATTTCATCAATCACCAGACTGCTGTGATGCGACCAAAAGGACAGCCACAGAAGTGATCTGTTTAATAGATTGCAACTTTTATTTTCTGCCTCTCTGTCTGCACAGAAGTTTGCTCTTTGCTTTGGCAGTTAGCTTGTGCTGTGGGTACCCATGCAAACTGAGCTACCCAGGTAAGATAATACAGTGTGGAACAAAAGGAAGCTCTGGTGCACTGAAATGCAGAGGTACCTTTCTCTGGCTGTCGGAGCCACCAGTCTGCTCTGTTTAGCACCTTCTGTTGCCTGGCCCTGTGCCGATGCAGTGCCCTTGACCTGCCTTTCAGATAATTTTATTTACTTATAAAGGACAGCTTCTTGCTTATTTAATCATTCTAAATCATACTGGAAAATCCCAAACCATGAAATATTCCTTTAGATTTCCTGTCCATCATCTCGTTCCCATTAAGGAAGTAAAATGCTTTTGCTTTCAACCAGTGGCATCTCTCTAGCAACAGCTCCTTAACTTTTTCTTTGCTGATGATTCAGTGCTTGTCAGATGTCCTTTATGGATGGCCAAATTGTGGTGGCTTCTGCCTGTTGCTTAATCAATATGAAAAGGGCAAACCCCTGAATGAAGGGATGCAAATAAAACCTTCTACTGTTTGGAATGCATTGATCATTTGTGTGCCACCCCAAAAGAAATTAGTGCAGGACCAGTACACCTGAGCCTGTCTTCTGGATCCCTTTAGTCATTAAAACCAAATACCATTTGAGCATTGCTTATTGGAACTTCCCAGCATGCATTTTTAAATGAATTTTAATGGATTTGACTTGGAAATAGTTACTGTGTAGATAGAGATGTAGTAGATTGTTGCTGTTGCATTCCGTTGTTAATTAATTGCACCTGAGAGTCGCTTTATGAAAACAGAATGTCTTTTAGATTTTTTAAAGCATGTTGCTAACGAAGAAGTACAATTAGAGATACTAAAGATGCTTTCTCTTAGCCTACTGTTGCTATTTCGGGTCTGAGTTGCATCACAATTTTCGTGATGGATGACCCAGTTTTATGGCCAGGAAAATAGGATTAATTTTGTCAGACCATTAGTTTACTACCTGCAGTGTGTATCCTCACTTCAGCTGTTCGCTTCAAACCATTTGTTTCAGATTTTGCTTTGTAGGTTTGCTTTGAGTATGAGCAAAGTGAGCTTTTGGGGGGGGGGGAAGAATATGGGAGTTCTTTTCCAGCCAAAACAATTCTGTGATGTATACCATTGTACATGAAAGCAGCGACCTTTCCCTGCCTCATCCTCATTCCTATGCCCAGAAAATATGACATGTTTCTTTTTAATAACTTTGATATTTGCAAACATTAAATAAGTTGAAAATGTCAATGTGTGATGCTTTTTCCTTTTTTTTTTTTTATTCCTCTAATTTCACTTTAATTTTCTGAAATGTAAGGTTGAGTAAGGAGACTCAGGGGTGACCTTATTGCACCGTCTCAGGCTGCACCAGGGCAGGTTTAGGCTGGATGTTAGGAAGAAGTTCCATACAGGGAGAGTGATTGCCCATTGGAATGGGCTGCCCATGGAGATGGTGGAGTCACCTTCATTGGAGGTGTTCAGGAGGAGACTTGATGGGGTGCTTGGTGCCATGGTTTAGTTGTTTAGGTGGGTTGGGTTGGTTGATGGTTGGATGCGATGATCTTGAAGGTCTCTTCCAACCTGGTCTGGTCTATTCTATTCTATTCTATTCTATTCTATTCTATTCTATTCTATTCTATTCTATTCTATTCTATTCTATTCTATTCTAAATATTGCAGAAAGTTCTTAAAAGAGGAGTTGAAAAAAAAAAAGAGTGGCTCAGGTCCTTTCTAAGTTCTTAAATAAAAGCTATGTGCTGTTAACGTCTCTTGCAAAGAGAACTTTTCCTCCCAGAGGGGCATGGAGTATTTGAAATGTATTTAGGTTAATTGCAAATTAAAAAAAGAACAAAGTTTTAAATGGTCTAGTGGTCTAAATTAAAAAGAAAGGGAAAAAAAGAAAGAAAATTTGGGGGGGGAACCCCTCACAAAACCCCCACACTTTTCCATAGCATTTATTTAGTCATTCCTGTCATAATTTTTTTGGTGTTGTAGTTCTTCACTGTATCTTCTGAGAATAGTGGCATAACCAAGGCCTGAATTTGGAGAATTGTGTCAGACATACCAATTCTACTCTTGCTGAGGGATTATTTTTTGGGAGCGTGGGGGGTTAGTTGTTTTTAAACCTGCTTTCTGTAGGTAAATGAGGTTTATGAGACTGTGGTGTGGCCCTTCTGGTCCCTTAGGCTCTGTTTGTTCATTTCAACTGCACAGAAGGGTTTGAGTTTTAAGAGGGTTGTTTTCTTTCTTTCTTTCTTTCTTTCTTTCTTTCTTTCTTTCTTTCTTTCTTTCTTTCTTTCTTTCTTTCTTTCTTTCTTTCTTTCTTTCTTTCTTTCTTTCTTTCTTTCTTTCTTTCTTTCTTTCTTTCTCTCTTTCTTTCTTTCTTCTTTCTTCTTTCTTTCTTTCTCTCTTTCTTTCTTTCTCTTCTTTCTTTCTTTCTCTCTTTCTTTCTTTCTCTCTTTCTTTCTCTCTTTCTTTCTCTCTTTCTCTCTTTCTCTCTTTCTCTCTTTCTCTCTTTCTCTCTTTCTCTCTTTCTCTCTTTCTCTCTTTCTCTCTTTCTTTCTTTCTCTCTTTCTTTCTTTCTCTCTTTCTTTCTTTCTCTCTTTCTTTCTTTCTTTCTTTCTTTCTTTCTTTCTTTCTTTCTTTCTTTCTTTCTTTCTTTCTTTCTTTCTTTCTTTCTTTCTTTCTTTTTCTTTCTTTCTTTCTTTCTTTTCTTTTCTTTTTATTATTTTTAGTGGTTTTTTTTTTATTTTTAGTGGTTTAGTGGTTATCAGCAAAGCTCTCAATGTTGAGCTTTACCATTGGTTTAGAAGCCCATATACATCTCAAATTCAAGAGAGGTTTATTGAGCCGTACTCAGCTTTCAGCATCCAGAGGTGCCCAGTGATAGGAGAAGGAACAACAGGTACAGGCTGGAGCACAGGAGGTGCCACCTCAACATGAGAAGACTGAGAGGGGATCTGATGATGTCTATAAGCATCTGAGGGGTGGGTGTCAAGTGGAGGGGGAAAATCTCTTTTGGTTCATGCACACTAATAAAGGTTCAAGCTTGAACATAAAAGATTTCACCTCAATATGAGGAGAAACTTCTTTACAGAGAGGGTGACAGAGCACTGGAACAGGTTGCCCAGGGGGGTTGTGGAGTCTCCTTCTCTGGAGACTTTCAAAACTCACCTGGATGTGTTCCTGTGTGGCCTGCCCTAGGTGAATCCTGCTTTGGCAGCAGGGTTGGACTTGATCTCTGGAGGTCCTTCCAGTGCCAAACATTCTGTGATTCAGTGGTTATCTTTAACACTGATCAAAAGACTTTCATGTGTATCCTTCTATTTATAAAAGCATAGTGGGTGTGTATATTTACCTTGCATATTTGATGTGTTTCAGCAATGCTCTGTGAGTAGTTCCAATTGTCATTACTTGGTGTTTGGTTTTTTTTCATAAGGTTAGATCTAGCTGAAAATCCAAGCAAGTAAATTAAGATACTTGTTTTCAGTTATAAATACCTTGCTCCTGCAAGATAGAAACAAATCCCTCTGAAGTCTACTGCATTCCTATTTTAAAATAGCAGCACTTTTATAACCAAATGCCTCCTTTCAGTATGTTACCACAGTAATAATAAATTTTGAGGTTAGCATTCGTTGTTAGTCTCAGGGATATTCTTACTTGTTCTGCACTTAGGTGAACTGTGTCCAGCTAACCCAGAAATGGTAAATGCAGCTTTATCTTTTACAAAAGCTTTCTTTGCTGAATCATTAAGGATTGTGATTAAATATAGAAGCAACTTCAGACACCATCTTGCATAGAATTTTGAATAGGGCTACACTATTTTACAGGCAGATGCCATGACTGGCTGCTTGTGGTCTTTGTGCTTGAGGAATGCTTTGTGTAGTTAATATCGCTTATAACAATGCAATAAACATCCATCTGTTTTGGGGTTTAAGATTAAATCAAAGTCTGAGGGAAACAGTGGGATTGAGATGCTGTTATTTTCCTAGCTCTTTAGCTGAACATAATTTGATGTGAATTTCTAGCATGAAATTGTTGTACACGTCACAGAATATAATCCACAAAAAAGCAAGAATGATGGGGGGAAAAAAACCAAACCCTTTTCTCCTTGTTTTTGTGAGCTGAAAGATGCTCTCCCTTTTTACCATTCATTTTCTATAGAATGCATTTCCATTAGAATTGTGTATTTGTATCCCCCCCCCCCCCCCCCCCCCCTTTAATCTCTGGAGATTCTAAATAAATTCAGATCTATTTATAATTTTGTATGTAACCTATATTTCAAAGCATCTTTTTCTTTGAATTATGCCAGACTAGAGATGCTGGTTTGAAGGACGCACACACAGACACACAAAAAGACAAACACCAAATATGGAGATTGTAAATGATAAAGGTATTTGCTAGGGGCAGATTTACCTTCAGAGATTTTGGAAAAGCAATGATCTATTCCTTTTATTAAACAAAAAAAAAACCCACATAAGGGCAGTTCTATTTCTCAGTGACCCTTCTTCCCTGCTACAGCTGCGGATATTTTGAATATGATCTTTCTTCCTCCACCGTCCGATTTTTCTTTCTGCAGAGTCGTGCAGTGAAGTCATAATCCTGTGTTTCACATCCATCTGTTACCATAGAAATGATTGTAATAACCTAAATTTAGCACCATGTCTTTCTGCGGGATCGAGCAGGAGGATTTGAATGGGTTGGATGTGAAAGAATCTCTGTGAAAAAGGGGGAATGCTAGCAAGAAAATGCTGCCATAAATTGGTATGGCAAGAGCCTTCAATTTCAAGTCAAATATCTGTAGGGGGAAAAAAAAAATCAATTAATTGTGCAGCTTGTAGATTATTTACATCCTCACGTATGGAACTTGCCACATAGCATCATACAAACTACTTGAATGGCACTAATTGTTTTTCATGCTGTACACCAGACGCTGGCAGACTGACGTGGAAATCTGATGAAAGTTATTATTTGGAGAGTGTTGTCAGAATATTTAGAATATCAGAATATTTAGAATATTAGAATGGCCTATGAGAATAGACTATTTAGAAGATCAGAATGGACTATTTAGGATATTAGAATGGCCTATGAGAATAGAATATTTAGATTAAGAGAATAGACTATTTAGGATATTAGGATGGACTATGAAAATGGAATATTTAGAATATCAGAATAGACTATTTAGGATATTAGGATGGACTGTGAGAGTAGAATACATAGAATATCAGAATAGACTATTTAGGATATTAGGATGGACTGTGAGAATAGAATACACAGAATATCAGAATAGACTATTTAGGATATTGGAATAGACTATGAGAATAGAATACATAGAATATCAGAATAGACTATTTAGAATATTAGAATGGACTGAGACTAGAATATTTAGAATATTACAATGGACTGTGAGAATAGAATATATAGAATATCAGAATAGACTACTTAGAATATTAGCATGGACTATGAGAATAGAATATTTAGAATAGCAGAATAGACTATTTAGTATATTAGGATGGACTATGAGAATAGAATATTTAGAATAGCAGAATAGACTATTTAGGATATTAGAATAGACTATGAGAATAGAACATTTAGAATATCATTATAGACTATTTAGGATATTAGAATGGACTATGAGAATAGAATATTTAGAATATCAGAATAGACTATTTAGGATATTGGAATAGACTATGGGAATAGAATATTTAGAATGTCAGAATAGACTGTTTAGGATATTAGAATGGACTATGAGAATACAATACATAGAATATCAGAATAGACTATTTAGGGTATTAGAATGGACTATGAGAATACAATACATAGAATATCAGAATAGAATATTTAGGATATTAGACTAGACTATGAGAATAGAACATTTAGAATATCCTAATAGACTATTTAGGATATTAGAATGGACTATGAGAATAGAATATTTAGAATATCAGAATAGACTATTTAGGATATTAGAATGGACTATGGGAATAGAATATTTAGAATATCAGAATAGACTATTTAGGATATTAGAATAGACTATGGGAATAGAATATTTAGAATGTCAGAATAGACTATTTAGGATATTAGAATAGACTATGAGAATACAATACATAGAATATCAGAATAGAATATTTAGGATATTAGACTAGACTATGGGAATAGAATCTTTAGAATATCAGAATAGACTACTTAGGATATTAGACTGGACTATGAGAATAGAATATTTAGAATATTAGAATAGACTTTGAGAATAGACTATTTAGAGCATTAGACTATGAGAATAGAATACTTAGAATATCAGAATACACTATTTAGAATATTAGAATAGAATAATAGAATACTGTGATTTAAATGCATTAAAAAGCAAAGGAACAAGTTTACTGTCAAAGCAGCAATTTCTTTTCCTATTTAAAAATGCAAACCACTTGAAAGTTGTTTTCTGGATGTAGAATCAAAATGAATTTTCTCCTCTTGCAAGAAACAGAAGTTTTCACTTTTTTTTTTTTTTTTGAAAGCAGGGAGCTCTTTATTGCATAACTTAAGTCCTCTCTTTCTACATTTCTATCTTCTGCCTGGAGAATTGCAGATGCACAGTCCTACTATTGCTAAATGTGTTCCTGTCTCAAAGAAAGCTAAAGATTGTATTATAAAATTATTATAAGCACATACTCAAAAATGTCCAGAAAAGCTGAATAAGCAGAGCTTTGGTATTAGGAGAAGTCTGTACTGCCCCCTACATGCACTCATCATGACAAATCCAACTCAAGGGTATAATTAAAAGCACAAAACTCCAGGATCTTCACATAAAGTATCATCTCTGCTCATCCAGTGACCACCTAGCCAGTATATATTGTTTGATCAATGGCAAGCAAGCAGCTGCATGAATTATTTCTTTCATGTTACTTCATGTTCTTTATATTTTGCTCTGAAACCAGAATTACTAATTTCCTTGTGGTCCTCGTAGAGTCTTTCTGCTACATCCCCAGTTTGAATCACTCTTTAGGGTTGGAACATTAATGTTACCATGGATAGAGAAATGAGGCTCAGAGGGATTCAGATCAAAAGTGTCTGTTAATTTTGAGTGTGGTATTTGAGTTATTTACAAAATAATTTGAAAAGTACTGTGTATTCAGAATTATGTAAGGCTAAATGTATTCAAACCATCACTTTCATTAACATGGTTAAGTGGTGAATGCTAAACATTTATGTAAAGTAGTTCTTAAGATGTCAGATCAGACACAAGCTTCCTCTTTCTTTTTTACCCCCACCTTTTCTCCCCCACTTCTCACTCCCCAACCTTGCACATGCCCTCACGTTTATTCTCTCTCTTGCTGCTCTGTCTCAGTGGGAAGAATAAATCTGTTTTGAAGAGCAGCTTTTGTTTTGCCATTTACTTCCCTGTTCTGTGTGTATCTTTCAACTTTGCAACAAATCAAGGAAGACTTTCTGTTATCAGGCCTGTAAGATAGGCAATGAACACTTGCTGGTGAGTTTGTTCCTGAGCAGTAGTGGGTGAGAAAGTACCCTCTAAACCCAAAGCAAGCTGTTTTGCTTTACTTTTTACACGTAACTCAGAACATGATTCTGATTTTTAGAAGCTTTAAAAAGAGTTTTTCATTTTGTGGTATGATATGCCTATCCCTGCCAAACAGTGGCTTCTGCAGCATTTATACCCTACAGACTGATCCTATTAGTGCTGATTGTGATGATAATAAATCTGAGAGCCCTGTTCTGACATTCTATAAGCTTCTGGCTAACCATCTTCATTGATTTAAATGCCTGAAAACACAGCTGGGAGTTCTGTGGAAATGCCACTGCTATGTTGTAAGTCTGACCACGGTTTCAAGAGGTAGGATATAGAAGGCATAAGGAGCTTTCATGTTGATGTGCCACTCGTTCTGCAGACAAAGACTGAACTTCACTTGGTAACTGTTTTATTGCAGTGAAAAACAGGAGTTAGGCAAGACAAATACCATATGATTTTTCTTGATAAATGACTGATACACATGTTGGGGAAAACATCAGTAGCTTTTCCCTTACATATGTGTTAAAGCTAATACTACTGAAAAATGCTCCAGCAACTTCTAAGTTACATTACCTTTCAACTCTGTTATTCCTATAGGTTTTACTTGAACCAAGAGTGGCAAGGTTTTATGCAATGCCTTTTCCAGAAAAGCTGGCACATTTTTATTACAATAGAATAGAGTTAACCAGGTTGGAAAAGACCTTTGGGATCATCAAGTCCAACCTGTCACCCAAGACCATCTAATCAACTAAGCCATGGCACCAAGTGCCTCATCTATCCTCTTCCTAAGCACCTCCAGTGATGGTGACTCCACCACCTCCCTGGGCAGCACATTCCAATGGCCAATCTCTCTTTCTATGAAGAACTTCTTCCTAACATCCAGCTTAAACCTCCCCTGGTGCACCTTGAGACTGTGTTACCGTGTTCTGGTGGTAGTTGCCTGGGAGAAGAGACCAACCCCCACCAAAATAAATCAAAATAAATCTTTGAAGTTGTATTAAGGTTTTGGTTTTTTTTTCAATGACTGTTCTTTATGGGTTCAGCCATTGTAAATAAGTAAGCCAAACTGTAAAGCTAAGGTAATTCGTATAGCACTGCCCTCGATTAAATGGGTTAAAGTTAGGTAATAATGCAGTATGTTTGTGAAGTATTATATAATAAGTACAGAACATATAGAATAGAATAAACCAGGGTGGAAGAGACCTTCAACATGATCGTGTCCAACCTATCATCCAACACCACCTAATCAACTAAACCATGCAACCAACCAAGCACTCCATCCAGTCTCCTCCTAAACACCTCCAATGATGGTGACTCCCTGGGCAGTACACTCCAATGGCCAATCTCTCTTTCTATGAAGAACTTCTTCCTAACATCCAGCCTGAACCTCCCCTGGTGCAGCTTGAGACTGTGTCCTCTTGTTCTGATGCTGGTTGCCTGGGAGAAGAGACCAACCCCGCCCTGTCTACAACCTCCCTTCAGCTAGTTGTAGAGAGCAATAAGGTCTCTTCTAAGCCTCCTCTTCTCCAGGCTAAACAACCCCAGCTCCCTCAGCCTCTCCTCATAGGGCTTGTGTTCCAAACCCCTCCCCAACTTTGTTGCCCTTCTCTGGACACCTTCCAGCAACTCAACATCTTTCCTAAACTGAGGGGCCCAGAACTGGACACAGGACTCAAGGTGTGGCCTAACCAGTGCAGTGTACAGGGGCAGAATGACTTCCCTGCTCCTGCTGGCCACACTGTTCCTGATCCAGGCCAAGATGAAGTATTCTTGACCATGAGGTTCACCAGGAGGTTCTTCACCATGAGAGTGGTGAAGCCCTGGAATGGGTTGTCCAGGGAGGTGGTTGGGGCCCTGTCCCTGGAAGTGTTTAAGCCCAGGCTGGATGAGGCTTTGGCAAGCCTGATCTAGTGCGGGGTGTCCGTGCCCATGTCAGGGGGTTGGAACTAGATGATCCCAAGCTGGGGGCAGCAGTTGATTTGCTGGAGGGCAGAGAGGCTTTGCAGAGGGACCTCGACAGGCTGGACAGATGGGCAGAGTCCAATGGCATGAGATTTAACACATCCAAGTGCCGGATTCTGCACATTGGCCACAACAACCCCAGGCAGTGCTACAGGCTGGGGTCAGAGTGGCTGGAGAGTGGCCAGGCAGAGAGAGACCTGGGGGTGCTGGTTGATTGTAGGCTGAACATGAGCCTGCAGTGTGCCCAGGCAGCCAGGAAGGCCAGTGGCATCCTGGCTTGCATCAGGAACAGTGTGGCCAGCAGGAGCAGGGAGGTCATTCTGCCCCTGTACACTGCACTGGTTAGGCCACACCTTGAGTCCTGTGTCCAGTTCTGGGCCCCTCAGTTTAGGAAAGATGTTGAGTTGCTGGAAGGTGTCCAGAGAAGGGCAACAAAGTTGGGGAGGGGTTTGGAACACAAGCCCTATGAGGAGAGGCTGAGGGAGCTGGGGTTGTTTAGCCTGGAGAAGAGGAGGCTTAGAAGAGACCTTATTGCTCTCTACAACTAGCTGAAGGGAGGTTGTAGACAGGGCGGGGTTGGTCTCTTCTCCCAGGCAACCAGCATCAGAACAAGAGGACACAGTCTCAGGCTGCGCCAGGGCAGGTTTAGGCTGGATGTTAGGAAGAAGTTCAACACGGAGAGAGTGATTGCCCATTGGAATCGGCTACCCGTGGAGGTGGTGGAGTCACCTTCACTGGAGGTGTTCAGGAGAAGACTTGATGGGGTGCTTGGCTGTATGGTCTAGTTGTTGGGTGGGTTGGATTGTTTGATGGGTTGGACGTGATGATCTTGAAGGTCTCTTCCAACCTGGTGTATTGTATTATTGTATTATTGTATTGTATTATCCTTGTGGTCCCTTCCAACCCTGACTGATGCTATGATACTATGATGATACTATTCTCTGGTTCATAAACTTGTATTAATGAGCCTTGGAGTGGGAATAATAATTGATCAGACAATGTGTCTTGACTTGCATTGCAAGACTAAATACAGAAATAAGAAGAAGATGCATTTTTCTTTTCATTAGCTCACAATGTTTTTTAAAACCAAGCAGTTAAAGGAAAATCCATACCTTTAATGTAAAGATTGCAATATTTTTTTCTTTTTTTTTTTCCCTTTCCTCTAATAAAATGAATAAGGTGTAACATTTTATTCCTTTGGGTGTTCTTTCCACTAATACATGTGAACATGCATCAAACCCCAGTTTTTACTGTGTGAATGGCATGGTGTTAATGTGATTAGGACAGACCTTTGGCTCAAATGTGGAGATATTTCAATGATTCTCAGCACAAGTGGTGCATAGTAACATACATCAACAATAAATGGCTCAGTTAGGATTTTGCAGGCAAATAAATGCTAAGGAACATAAGAGTCAATAATAGACAGAGATAAACCAGCCACGTTCTAATGACTTCATAGCAGGTTATATAATTGATAAAGAGCTTTCAAACAGAACTCTGACCTGTCAATGGCTGCAGTCCCATAGAACCCCATGCTCACAAGCCACAGGGGTTTGTGCTGTAAAACACTTGCTTGAAAGGCATCTTCACCTGATTTGATGGAGTTTGAGTTTCCCAGTCCACTGGTCTTCAGTTTGCAGCTGAAATTACTGCAGGAAGTTCAATGAGAAATCCTTTCTGAAGGTGGACATACAAGAGTGTGTGGCTTTTGGGTTGGGGTTTTGTTTGTGGGCTGTGATTTTTTTCCTAGACTTGCACAAGGGCTGTTATTTGAGTCTGAATTTCTGTACTTTTAACCTTCCAGGTAAGTTGTTATTTCTCTTCTTCCCTGCCCCTTGAAAACCAGCTTTTTATTCACATCTAACCACTCCTCATACTCTGTCATTACATCATACAGGTAAGTTGCTTACCTCATAAACAGTTCAGATGGTGTCTTCTGAATGCATGCATGGGTTTGTTGTCACCCTGGGGTATACACCCAGCCCCCTGTAATGTAAAGCCAGCTCAAAGTAGAATATTGAAGTGTACATTCAGCTTGCTGCCAACTGTAACCTAAAAGTAGTGGGGTTTTTTGTGTGTTGCTGCTTTCATATATTGAGAAGTGCAAGCACCAAGTTGAGAGGTCATGTAGATGCTGCTTACTGACTTAGAAAATGAGAACTTGAGCTTCCATGTTGTGGTGTGTTGACTAGACACTTGCATCCAATAGGTCAAGTGGTGTCCATCAGTTACTAGAAACTAGTCTCAATTCTTAATGGCCAAGATGTAAGCAGATGATGACTTTGTACTATCCTGCTTTTCAAGCTTTACATTATGGTAAAGGACTACGTTTGCTGAGTGGAAGATAAAAAATGGTATGCTTACATCTGAGTAGTTCTAGCTATGTGTGAGATGTGCACATGGAAACCATAGCTTCTTGACCAAATATACTGGGAAACCTGGGTTAGTCATAGTACCATTTGGCCTTTCTTTGAGAGAATTTGTTCCATGGAAGCTAGAAAATTCACTAATTATAGTGAGCATTTGGCCCAATCCTTACAGGAAGCTGGGATGTGTCTGGATAGATGGTTGGTTTAGGAGCTCAAATGCATTGCTGGGTCTTTGGGTTTCTCTAGATCTGGTGCTTCCATGTAGAGAGCTTAAACAATATGAATGGATTAAGACCAAGTAATCTGAGGATCTGAATATTCTGCTTCATATGACTTTCCAGGGGCTTCTTAATGTTTCTGGAGTAGGCTGTGGAGAAACACACTTTGGATGAAAGTGATTAGAGCATAGTTTTGGCATCATTTCAAAATGAGGATGTAGCAAAACAAAACAATCTTGCCATTTCAAAAACCCTAAGAATGAACTCAAAAATGAAGAAAACAGGATGTAGGATTTAGGTCTCGTGTACAAGAGGAGCCTAAACATTTCTTAACCAGGTAGGGAAACCTAGGTATTGCAGTGGGGGAAAAAAAAATGATAAGTAGTTTTGTAAAATGGATAAGGTGGGTTGAAATAAATTTGTATTGATCTTCCGTGGAAAGTCAAGTGATCAATTTCTGATTTAATTGTGGTGGCAGATTTGTATCTGTGTTGCATCTTCAGGCAAGAAGCAACAGACACTCATTAGCAGAGGGGTGCATAAGAGGAGGAGCACTGTCTGCCTAAACAGGCTCCTTAGTGCTTTCCTTTAAGCACTTACAACTGATTTTGTTGTGGCCTTTTTTAATCACTTTTGGTGGTTCTAACAGTGAATATTGAATAAATCAAACCCTTACACAGAATTCGTTTCTGAGCATAGCAGTATGTATAAAGCTCTTACTCCTTGAGTGTTATGACAAGTTCAGTGTATCAACTCTGTGAGAATGTTTACATGTAACTTAATATACTACATAATATCCTAGCAACTGGAAATGCCTCCTGTATGTGTTGAAAGCAAGTGTAGCTAGTTACCCAGCTAGATTTATTTCTTGCTTAGCCTGTGTGCTAGATTTTAACTTGGCAACAGGCTCGATTTACAGGTTAAAAATGTCAGTGATGGTTTCTTGTTCACTTTCTTTCTTTCTTTTTTTTTTTTTTTTTTTTTTTTTTTTTTTTTTTTTTTTGAGGTTGTGTTTTCTAGAATGAAGTAGTACAGGAGAAGAGCTCATTTGTAGGTGGCCAAAAGACAGAATTCTGCTTAGATCTTTTGGTTTTCCACGTTCTTTAAAGTTCCTCTTTTAAAGAACCTTCTCTACAGCTGCTCATATGCCTAAGCACAATCAAAAGGTTTTTTAGGTTAGGTTTAGGTGGTTTTTTCTGGCTGGACATCCCTGGAGGTGTTTAAGCCCAGGCTGGATGAGGCTCTGGCCAGCCTGATCTCATGTGAGGTGTCCCTGCCCATGGCAGGGGTTGGAACTAGATGATCCCTGTGGTCCCTTCCAACCCTGACTGATTCTATGATTCTATATATTTTCTCATAGTTCTATACTGTAATATCAAGAAGCCTTCTGCCTGTAACTATTGATAATTTCACAACTCCATATCTTTCTTTGGCTGCTAGAAATTGGGGCTGTTCCAGTTGGTAGTGGGTTGTCCAGCAGGACTTCCAGTAGTCTCATCTCCAGATTCTCCTGAGAGGTTTCTGTGGGTGTTTTGAAGCCCTGGTTTAGTTGATGTACCCAGACACTAGTAGTGAGATGTCAGGGCTTTGTATTTTCACTAAGCATTTATTTGCTGCCATCAAAGGAATTACTGATTGCACAGTGAAGGGAGAGCTGCTGAGTCTTTTGGAGTCTCTCAGCCTTAGTTTCCATTTGATATTGCTAGTTTATGTGTGAGAATAGCACTTAAAATGTGATTACAATGTGATCCCCTGTGCCAGGGGAAGTTTAGGCTTGAGGTGAGGAGAAAGTTCTTCACTGAGAGAGTCGTTAGCCATTGGAATGTGTTACCCAGGGAGGTGGTGAAGTCACCATCCCTGGAGGTGTTCAGGAGGGGATTGGACGTGGCACTTGGTGTCATGGTCTAGTCGTGGGGTCTGTGGTGACAGGTTGGACTTGATGATCTTTGAGGTCTCCTCCAACCTTGGCGATTCTGTGATTTCCTTTGATAAAAATGCAGTACAACAGCTGTATGCAGTCTTCACTTACTTTATTGTTTAATATAAATTCAGTTCATTTTCCCCCCCATAACATTTCCTCTCTATTTATATAATAATGGCCCAAGGTTGAGGTCCTAATATGTTCATCATCACACAAGACCCTTTTTAACCTTAATTTATTAACCATGTGTATTTAGGGCGTGAAACATCACAAGGGAAAGATCACATCTACTGACAAGCATGTCTTACTCCATATTTTACAGCACCATTACAGTCATCACCAAAATCTCTCATAAACAGAGCTAGAGTGCTAAGGACTCAATGATGCAGTGGACTCTGGTATTTTGTATTTTTCAGGAGCACAGTGGAGCTGAGCTGATCCTGCCAACTTCTTCTCCGTTTTCTTGGACCGTGAAAGAACTGGCAACCCTACCTTTTAACACTGACTTCTTTTTAGCTTCTTTCTGTAAGCTAGTCATCAAACCCCATGATCAGAGCATCATTTATATCATTTGTGAGACACTTGTAAGAAGGAGTTAGAAGACCTAGGATTTCAGACACTGAGAGTTATACATAATTAACCAGGTTGGAAAAGATCTTTGAGATCATTGAGTCCAACCTATCACCCAACACCATCTAATCAACTAAACCATGGCACCAAGTGCCTCATCCAGGCTCTTTTTAAACACCTCCAGTGATGGTGACTTCACCATCTCCCTGGGCAGCACATTCCAATGGCCAATCATTCTTTCTGTGATGAATTTCTTCCTAACATCCAGCCTAAACCTCCCCTTGTGCAGCTTGAGACTGTGTCCTCTTGTTCTGGTGCTGGTTGCCTGGGAGAAGAGACCAACCTCTGCCTGGCTACAACCTCCCTTCAGGTAGTTGTAGAGAGCAATAAGGTCTCCCTGAGCCTCCTCTTCTCCAGGCTAAGCAAGCCCAGCTCCCTCAGCCTCTCCTCACAGGGCTTGTGCTCCCAGCCTCGTTGCCCTTCTCTGGACATATTCAATGTCCTTGTTAAATTGAGAGGCCCAGAACTGGACACAGGACTCAAGGTGTGGCCTAGCCAGTGCTGAGTACAGGGGCAGAATGACTTCCCTGCTTCTGCCAGCCACACTATTCCTGATACAGGCCAGGATGCCATTGGCTTTCTTGATCACCTGGGCACACTGCAGGCTCATGTTCAGCCTACTATCAACCAGTACCCCCAGGTCCCTCTCTGCCTGGCCGCTCTCCAGCCACTCTGACCCCAGCCTGTAGCACTGCCTGGGGTTGTTGTGGCCTGTGTGTAGAACCCGGCACTTAGATGTGTTCAATCTCATGCCACTGGATTCTACCCATCTGTCCAACCTATCAAGATCCCTCTGCAGATCACTCCTACCCTCTAACAGATCAACACCTTGTACTTGCATCAATTTTGCAAATGTTTTAAAGATTTGAATGTGAGCGGGGGAGTATAAAGCCTCAATATTTAAGTATCAATGTTCCAAGACATCCCCCTTTCAAAAGAACTGTTCACTTAAGGAAAACACTGTTATAGTTGTGGGTTTTTTATATGCAAATAATGGCCTGAAATTGTAAATAAATACCAAAAGTATTTTATATTTTATGTATTTGGTGTTAGTATTTATTTAAACACCACAGATAAGTGCCACTTTAAGTATCTTCATAGCTCATAACTGTGATTTAGCTCACCTTCTTTTGTGAGGTGCATGCAATGAAGTTTTTCCACACTTCTTGTCTGACACTTGTTTCCCTTAAGATTAATTCTGCATGACTGCATTGATAACCCATTCTTGTTTGACTGATGAGAACATTTCATGTGCTTGCAGTAGGAGCTAGTTTCTTATTTTTATGGCACTGCATTCTTATTCTCTTGCACCGAGTATGGCCTGAGACATCAATAAAGCCATGACCCCTTCAGTGGTGATGATTTGTGATTTCACTAGGCAGTGCTGGGCAAGCTGGTGGAATTGCAACAATGATCATAGAATCAATCAGGTTGAAAAAGACCTCAAAGATCATCAAGTCCAACCTGTCCCCCAACATCTCATGACTACTAAACCATGGCACCAAGTGCCACATCCAATCCCTTTTTGAACGCCTCCAGGGATGGTGACTCCACCACCTCCCTGGGCAGCACTTTCCAATGGCCAACAACTCTTTCTGTGAAGAACTTTGTCCTCACCTCAAGCCTAAACTTCCCCTGGCACAGCTTGAGACTGTGTTCTCTTGTTCTGGTGCTGATTGCCTGGGAGAAGAGACCAACCCTTACCTGTCTACAACCTCCCTTCAGGGAGTTGTAGAGAGCAATAACGTTTCCCCTGAGCCTCCTCTTCTCCAGGCTAAGCAATCCCAGCTCCCTCAGCCTCTCTTTCTAAGGCTTATGCTTGAGGCCTCTCCCCAGCCTTGTTGCCCTTCTCTGGACATGTTCAAGAGTCTCAATATCCTTCTAAAATTGAGGTGCCCAGAAGTAGACACAGTACTCAAGGTGTGGCCTAACCAGTGCTGAGTACAGAGGCAGAATGACTTCCCTGCTCCTGCTGGCCACACTGTTTGATGATTTAAACAAACAAGCAACAAACCAAACAAAAGTAGCCCCCACACGAAACAAACAAACCCCAAACCCAACCTGAAACAAAAAAAGCCAATCAAACAACATCCCTCCCCTGCCGCCAAACCTACATAAACTAATTGATGTTGGGTTTTGGAGGCAATATGGATTGTTTGTGTGAATAAATAGGAGTAAGGACAGAAGTCTCTTCCCCATGTCCACCCCCTTTGTGTTCAAAAATCTTCACCTAATGCAGACAGTGGGAATATTTGAGAGCCTGAGTTTATGGAAGCAAGATAGTATAGAGGATCTTCCTGGTCTTTTATTGATGACTTCAAGAAATAAGGCGCAAGCCAGAAGTGATCCCACAGTATATGAAAGTTCACTTGAATGATATCTTGGACCTATTTGTTGGTGTTGATTTCTGAGCTTGATTTTTGTGCTAAGTGTAGAGTGCTGCCATTCATGTGTTTAGTTGCCTTCTGTCTGAGCAGCATGGTGAGAAATGAGCATGCATCTGCTGATTATTTTCTTGTTTGCTTTCACAGAGGACATGAATGTGTACTTGTGTGTAGTTTTATAGTGCAAGCATGCTGGGTCTAGAATCTTGCACTTTCAATTGCTACTGAGTATGGCAGATTGTTTTTCAGCAACCAGCCCTCTTAGATGCAGTTGCATGTGCTGTGTCTTGAATTCTCATTCACACACACATGGATGAATATAGAAGATAGGATGCAGTTTTAATTTTAGGGTTTGATTTATTATATTGAGAACAGATCAGAGGCTCACAGGATGTCAGGGGTTGGAAGGGACCCAAGGAGATCATTGAGTCCAACACCCCTGCCAGAGCAGGACCATGCAATCTAGCTCAGGTCACAGAGGGCCACAGACAGGGCCTTGAATGTCTCCAGAGAAGGAGACTCCACAACCTCTCTGGGCAGCCTGTTCCAGTGCTCCGTGACCCTTACAGTGAAGAAGTTCTCCCTTGTGTTGAGGTGGAAGCTCTGTGCTGCAGCTTACATCCATTGCTCCTTGTCCTATTGCAGGGAGCAAGTGAGCAGAGCCTGTCCCCTCCCTCCTGACCCCCAGCCCTCAGCTATTTATAAACATTTATTAAATCCCCTCTATGTCTTTTCTTTTCCAGACTAAAAAGCCTGAGGTCCCTCAGCCTCTCCTCATAATGCAATGCTTCAGTCCCCTAATCATCCTTGTAGCCCAGATGTCCGTATCTTTTGTTGTCGCTGTTTGGATACACAAGACTTCACTCTTGTAATGGCTCTGCTTTGTGAACCTCAATTCCTTTCCCCTCCCCCAAATAGTTTTCAAAATGAAAAGCAATAGCATGCATTTGTGTGCTGAGCAATGTAAAAAAGTCCAGTGTAAAAGCCAAATGATTGTTTTACCTGTTTTCATGCTTTTAAATGATAACACACATCTAGAAAGAGATCACATGGTTTAGTAGTCGTGAGGTCTTGAGTGGCAGGTTGGACTTGATGATCTTTGAGGTCTTTTTCACTCTTATTGATTTTATGATTCTGTGATATATTTGCTTTATGATCTTATTTTACATGTTACTATGTACTTATTTACTTAGTTACTATGTGCTTATTTACTAAAGCACATATTATATGTTTTTTCTTCATGTGTGATTCTTGGTCCCCAGTAGCTGACCTGTAACACTCTGTAAATTTACAGCTAAAAGTAGCCCTGGGTAATTGTAACGCCCCAGTATGTTATTGCTTAATCTGTTCAGAATAATAGATAGCTTTAATTTGCTATGAGGACAGGGTTCTTGCATCAGAGTTTCCATTGTGAAAACTATTTTACAAATCTAGGGTGACAAGGGACAAATCATACAATGACAAGTAACTAACATTTCAGTTAAAAATTCTAGAGTTCCAGAATAGAATTAACCAGGTTGGAAAAGACCTTGGAGTCTTTTCACCTATCACCCAACGCCATCTAATCAACTAAACCATGGCACCAAGTGCCTCATCCAGTCTCTTCCTAAACACCTCCAGTGATGGTGACTCCACCACCTCCCTGGGCAGCCCATTCCAATGGCCAATCTCTCTTTCTGGGAAGAACTTCTTCCTAACACCCAGCCTAAACCTCCCCTGGTGCAGCTTGAGACTGTGTCCTCTTGTTCTTGCACTGGCTGCCTGGGAGAAGAGTCCAACCCCCACCTGTCTACAACCTCCTTTCAGGTAGTTGTAGAGAGCAACAAGGTCTCCCTGAGCCTCCTCTTCTCCAGGCTAAGCAGCCCCAGCTCCCTCAGCCTCTCCTCACAGGGCTTATGCTCCAAACCCTTCACCAGCTCTGTTGCCCCTCTCTGGACACGTTCCAGCAAGCAGGTGTTGAAACTATAGTCTGAATAGTTCTGCAGAGCAAAATGTATTCAATGCAACCCCTCAATGAAATGCTGCGAAAGCCCTCTAACTGGTCTCACATCACTTAACAATTAGCTTAAAAGTTTGAATCCTCTGGGCATGGACTACAGATGGACAGCAATTTGTAGAAGCTTGCTGTTAGGTGAGTCCCCTTGGAGAGTTTCAGAAGCTGTTACACTGCTTAAAATAGGAAACCCACTTGTTTCCTTTACAGGAAGAGAAGTAAATACAAAAGTCTTTCTGCCAATATTAATACTATATTCTTAATCTATTATTGATTGCATGCAATGAATGCTACTCTTTTATTAGGTGACTGGTGGAAAATGTAGAAAATCACAGCATAAAGGGAGTGATGAAGTCTTCCTATAGCCAAAGTCACAAGGTGACAATAGAACTGGTGCAGAAGAAGGGAGAACAGCTATAGAAGTCCTTTGCAATATAATTCTGAATATCTCTGAAGGAAGAGGAAGATACAGGACTGAGGATTTTAGAGTAGCACTCTTTTTTCCCTCCCTACACACTGTCACTTGTATGTCTGTCCTTCTGAACCTATCCATATTCTTTGTATGTATAATTTCTCATGTTGCTGAAGAGCTTGCCAAATTCTAGCAGCAAATATGGAACCATAGAATGGGTTGGGTAGGAAGGGACCTCCAAAGGTTGTCTAGGCCAGCCTCCCTGCAGTCAGCATAAATCAGGTTGCTCAGAGCCTTGTCGAGTCTGACCTTGAATATCTCCAGGGATGGGGCCTCAACTACCTCCCTGGGCAACCACTTCTGGTGTTTCATCACCCTCTTGGTAAAGAACTTGTTCCAAATATGAAGTACTTGAAGTCCCTACTCCACCTGTAGAGTTACTAAGGAAGACATGAAATGGAAATAAAGCTTACAGTGGGTTCAAAAGTGGCAATAATCATTGGTCATTGCCATGTCAGAAACTCATATGTAGAAATTCTAAGTAAACTGCCTTTATCTTAAAGCTACCTGGGCATAGAATCATAGAAACACAGAATTGTTAGGGGTGGAAGGAACCTCAAGGATCCTCTAATTCCAACCTGCCTCAGGCCAGGACACCTCACACTACATCAGGTTGCTCAGAGCCACATCCAGCCTGGCCTTAAAAACCTCCAGGGATGGGGCATCATAAAACAAAACTTACCAGAAGGCTCTTGGGTTTTGGACATGAAATAATACCTTGATTTGTTATTTGTGTGATATTTTGTGGCTCTGGGAGTTCCCACTTTCACTTCAAAATAATCACTGCATGGTTACTATGCTATATCAGAGCAATAGCTGGAGCACCTCTCCTATAAGGACAGACCGAGGGAGTTGGGGCTGTTCAGTCTGGAGAAGAGATGGCTCCAAGGAGACCTAATCGTGGCCTTCCAGTATCTGAAGGGGGCCTACAAGAAGGCTGGGGAAGGGCTTCTCAGGCTATCAGGTAGTGATAGGACTAGGGGGAATGGAATGAAGCTGGAGGTGGGGAGATTCAGGCTGGACGTGAGAAAGAATTTCTTCCCCATGAGAGTGGTGAAGCCCTGGAATGGGTTGTCCAGGGAGGTGGTTGAGGCCCCATCCCTGGAGGTATTTAAGCCCAGGCTGGATGAGGCTCTGTCCAGCCTGATCTAGTGTGGGGTGTCCCTGCCCATGGCAGGGGGTTGGAACTAAATGATCCTTGTGGTCCCTTCCAACCCTGACTGATACTATGATTCTATATATTTTCTCATAGTTCTGTACTGTAATATCAAGAAGCCTTCTGCCTGTAACTATTGATAATTTCACAACTCCATATCTTTCTTTGGCTGCTAGAAATTGGGGCCATTTGATAGGCAACAAGAGAGATTAGTACCCCAATGGATTCTACAGAGATAACTAAACTCATGAAATTCAAGTTTCACTTCTGAGCCCAGTGCAGCATAAATTCTGCGTTTCTCTAAGTGTAATTGAGGGAGAAAAAACTTGCAGCACGAAAATCTTCTGTGTATTTTTTGTGAGTAGTGGATCCAATTTCCAGTAATTATGCTTGAGATTTAAATTAAGTGTCTTTATTTTGATTTTTTTCTTGTGAGAAACTTTCCATATGTTTCAGTGGAACTACTGACTTGAGTGATACTAATTTAGTATTCTGGGGTGGAGACTGGGGTTTGAAAGTGTCCTGCCTTCTCTGGCTGACTCATTCTGCTTTCCTCCTTTAAATCTTTGCGATATTCAAGTTATTCTTCACTTTGCTTTGGCCAGTGATGATTGCTGAGAATTTATTTAAACTGGATAGCAATATGCTCAATGCATCTGTCTGAAAGCTCTGTTGTTCAGTACAGATATGTTATAGAATTGTTAGGGTTGGAAGGGACCTCAAGGATCATCTAGTTCCAAACTCCCTGCCATGGGCAGGGACTCTTCACATTACAGCAGGTTGTTCACAGCCACATCCAGCCTGGCCTTAAAAACCTCCAGGGATGAGGCTTCCACCACCTCCCTGGGCAACCTGTGCCAGTGTCTCACCACCCTCATGTTGAAAAACTTCTTCCTTACATCCAATCTGAATCTACCCACCTCTAGTTTCAGTTCCATTCCCCCTAGTCCTATCACTCCCTGACACCCTCAAAAGTCCCTCCCCAGCTTTGTTGTAGCCCCTTTCAGGTACTGGAAGGCCACAATTAGGTCTCCTCAGAGCCTTCTCTTCTCCAGACTGAACAGCCCCAACTCCCTCCCTTAGATGTTAATGAACATATTCCTCATGTTGTGGAAAGTAACCTGAGATCTTGGCATTTTAGTGAAAATACTTGGTTTAGATGCTTGAAATGCCTCTGATTTTGCGCTAAATTACCTCAGTGTCTGTACTGGTATTTACAGGAATGAAGGTGTGCCCTGAAATAACCTTGCCTTAATCAAAGCAGTATAAGGTGGAAGTGGTAGTCAGATAAATGAAGCAGGGACAGGATTTCTGAGACTTAACTTTAAGATTTTGTCTGAGTTCATCTAGGATAAACCATCAGACTTCCACTTGATCTGTTGATTAGATGATGTTGGGTTATTGGTTGGACTTGATGATCTCAAAGATCTTTTCCAGCCTGGTAAATTCTGTATTCTATATTCTGAATTCTCATGTGCTAACTGGAATACTTCTGCTCCCTATGCAGTGGTTAACTGTTGGCTTAGATCTTGCTGCAGTCATTGCCTATTAAAAACAAGACTGGAAATTACCACTTGAGGCTATTCATTACATAGACTAAATAGCTTCTGCTTCAGAAGTTACTGAGGAAGTAATGTAGGATAAGTATCTTAAAGTGGACTATCTTGAGTGGTGACAAACCTTAGAGTTCTTACCTGTTGTGTTACTCTGTACCTTTTAGAATAGAATAGAATTAACCAGGTTGGAAAAGACCTTTGAGATCATCGAGTCCAACCTATCACCCAACACTATCTAATCAACTAAACCATGGCACCAAGTGCCTCATCCAGTCTCTTCTTAAACACTTCCAGGGTTGGTGACTTCACCACTTCCCTGGGCAGCACATTCCAATGGCCAGTCTCTCTTTCTATGAAGAATTTCTTCCTAACATCCAGCCTAAACTGCCCCTGGCACAGCTTGAGACTGTGTCCTCTTGTTCTGTTGGTGGTTGCCTGGGAGAAGAGACCAACCCCCACCTGGCTACAACATCCCTTCAGGTAGTTGTAGACAGCAATAAGGTCTCCTCTGAGCCTCCTCTTCTCCAGGCTAAGCAACCCCAGCTCCCTCAGCCTCTCCTCACAGGGCTGTGCTCCAAAGCCCTCCCCAGCTTTGTTGCCCTTCTCTGGACACCTTCCAGCAATTCAACATCTTTCCTAAACTGAGGGGCCTAGAACTGGACACAAACCTGACCTGGAACATCTCTAGGCATGGGGCCCCAACTACCTCCCTGGGCAGCCTGTGTCAGTGTTCTACCACCCTCACGGTAAAGAACCTGTTCTTAACATCCAATCTAAATCTGCTGCTCTTTCATTTCTTACAATACAATACAATACAATACAATACACCAGGTTGGAAGAGACCTTCAAGATCATCGCGTCCAACCCATCAAACAATCCAACCCACCCAACAACTAGACCATACAGCCAAGCACCCCATCAAGTCTTCTCCTGAACACCTCCTGTGAAGGTGACTCCACCACCTCCACGGGTAGCCGATTCCAATGGGCAATCACTCTCTCCGTGTAGAACTTCTTCCTAACATCCAGCCTAAACCTGCCCTGGCGCAGCCTGAGACTGTGTCCTCTTGTTCTGGTGCTGGATGCCTGGGAGAAGAGGCCAACCTCTGCCTGGCTACAACCTCCCTTCAGGTAGTTGTAGAGAGCAAGAAGGTCACCCCTCAGTCTCCTCTTCTCCAGGCTAAGCAACCCCAGCTCCCTCAGCCTTTCCTCATAGGGCTTGTGTTCCAAACCCCTCACCAGCTTTGTTGCCCTTCTCTGGACACGTTCCAGCAAGTCAACATCCTTCCTAAACTGAGGGGCCCAGAACTGGACACAGTACTCAAGGTGCGGCCTAACCAGTGCAGTGTACAGGGGCACAATGACCTCCCTGCTCCTGCTGGCCACACTGTTCCTGATGCAAGCCAGGATGCCATTGGCCTTCTTGGCTGCCTGGGCACACTGCAGGCTCATGTTCAGCCTACAATCAACCAGTACCCCCAGGTCCCTCTCTGCCTGGCCACTCTCCAGCCACTCTGACCCCAGCCTGTAGCACTGCCTGGGGTTGCTGTGGCCAATGTGCAGAATCCGGCACTTGGATGTGTTAAATCTCATGCCATTGGACTCTGCCCATCTGTCCAGCCTGTCGAGGTCCCTCTGCAAAGCCTCTCTGCCCTCCAGCAAATCAACTGCTGCCCCCAGCTTGGTGTCATCTGCAAATTTACTGATGATGGACTCAATGCCCTCATCCAGATCATCAATAAAGATGTTGAAGAGCATGGGGCCCAGTACTGATCCCTGGGGCACACCACTAGTGACAGGCCGCCAGCTGGATGTGGTGCCATTCACCATTACTCTCTGGGCTCGGCCCTCCAGCCAGTTCCTAACCCAACGCAGTGTGCTCCTGTCCAATCCATTGCTCAATCAATTGTCAATCCATTGCTCCTCATCCTACTCCTACAGGCCTTTGTAAACAGTCCCTCTGCATCCTTCTTGTAGGCCCCCTTCAGGTACTGGCTGGCTATTAGGTCTCCTCAGAGCCTTCTCCAGGCTGAACGACCCCAGCTCCCTCAGCCTGTCCTTGTAGGAGAGGTATTCCAGCCCCCAATCACGTATGCATGTTGCATATTACATATGTTACTGAGGAAGGGTTTCAGTCATAATTTCAAGCTGCAGAAAAGGGACTTATATTAAACAAAATAAGAGTTTTGATGATGTCTCTAGCACTTGAATAAGGTATTTTTAAGCACCTCTCTTTTATGCCACAGTAATATGTTAATTGCTACAAGATCTGTGCCTTCAAAATGTTGTATAGTTAGAATTAATATTATTCTTGCCTCAAATTAGTCAAATTGTTGACCAAATCTGTTTCACAGGTGTAAATTGCAGAGATTAAAATAAAAATAAAAGCTTTCAAAATGAAGTTATTAACTGCTTACAAACTGACTCATTCAAAATGCTATGTTTTTATCTCCTGAATTAAAAGTAACATTGGTGAGGTTGTCCTTCAAAGAGTTGCAATACAGTATTTAATTGTCAGCTGTAGCTTCCATTGTTAGCCTGAGTAACAAGATCATAATTAACTTGCATATAATCATTGGCTGATATACTTAGCAGCCCCTCTCTGATTCATTTGTGTCTGTGTATGATTACTCACAATTCATAGCCTTGAGAAACAAAGAACTTCATGCTTAGGACAACACTTAATTGTCAGGAGTAGTTCAAGGTATTCTGCTTTCTCCATTCTCCTCTGACAATGTCCTTGCATCTGGTTAGAAGTAGCAGTGTTCAGTCTCAAATGACCAAGTGGTTACTTGGTGCTTGAGCTTTCCCTCGGCTGTCCAAATTAATGAGCAGCAGTTGGATGTTGTGTGTGGAAGTTATATAAACACCAGATAAGCCAATTAAGAAGATATGAGTGGTTTTCAGTTTAGAGCAAGTAGAACCATACAATCATAGAATTGTTAGGGTTGGAAGGGACCTCAAGGATCAGCCAGTTCAAACTCCCCTGCCATGGGCAGGGACATCTCACACTAGATCAGGTGGCTCACAGCCACATCCAGCCTGGCCTTCAAAACCTGCAGGGATGAGGCTTCCACCATCCTCCTGGGCAACCTGTTCCAGTGTCTCTCATGATGAAAAATGTCTTCCTAACATCCAATCTGAATCTACCCATTTCTATCTTTTTCTTCATTCCCCCCAGTCCTATCATTACCTGGCACTTTCGTACTTTAGATGACATTTAACATTACATAACAGGAAAATCTTGAGAGCTATTTCAGCTTAAATTCCAACAAGATCAGCTCCTATATATGCTGGACTAAATTCACAATGTGATAAAATACTGAACTTGATTTTAGTAAGCAGAGGTTGAGAGTTTCTTGTGGGTAGTAGAAAATAATAGGAGACCAAGAACTTGGCAAGCCTTCTGTTTTATTGCAATGCATGTACAGGAGAGTTGTAAAACAAATATAGCCAAAGATATATTAGGTTAAGTAACACAGAGTCATTAAAAGCTGAAACCACCACAGTTTTAATCTTTGATAGAAGAGCAGCATGCTTTCCTGAGGGCAGGCTGAGGGAGCTGGGGTTGCTTAGCCTAGAGAAGAGAAGGCTCTGGGGAGTGTTAAGCTTGAGATATGTGATAGGGCTGTATCAAAAGATGTGTGACCAGGAGGATGGGGGTGTGTGTGTGTGATTCTACCCCTCTGCTCTGATGAGACACCACCTGCAGTACTGTGTCCAGTTCTGGTGTCCCTGGCATTAGAGGGACATCAAACTGCTGGAGTGGGTCCATAGAAGGGCCATGAAAATGATCAGAGGTCTGGAGCACCTCCCTCATGGGAGCAGGCTGAGAGAGTTGGGGCTGTTCAGCCTGGAGAAAATAATGATCCAGGGAGACCTTACAGTGGCCTTCCAGTACTTGAAGGGGACATACAAGAAAGATGGGAAGGGGCTTTTTACAAAGGCCTATAGAAAGAGAAGGAATGGACTGAAGCTTTAGTAGGGCAGATTTAGATTAGATATTAGGAAATTCTTTACAGTGAGGGTGATGAGACACTGGAACAGGTTGCCCAGGGAAGTCATGAATGCTCCCTCCCTGGAGGCGTTCACAGTATCACAGTATCACCAAGGTTGGAAGAGACCTCAAAGATCATCAAGTCCAACCTGTCACCACAGACCCCATGACTAGACCATGGCACCAAGTGCCACGTCCAATCCCCTCTTAAACACCTCCAGGGATGGTGACTCCACCACCTCCCTGGGCAGCACATTCCAATGACGAATGACTCTCTCGGTGAAGAACTTTCTCCTCACCTCCAGCCTAAACTTCCCCTGTTGCAGCTTGAGACTGTGTCCCCTTGTTCTGGTGCTGGTTGCTAGGGAGAAGAGACCAAGCCCTTCCTGGCTACAACCACCTTTCAGGTAGTTGTAGAGAGCAATGAGGTCTCTCCTGAGCCTCCTCTTCTCCAGGCTAAACAGCCCCAGCTCCCTCAGCCTCTCCTCACCGGGCTGTGCTCAAGGCCTCTCCCCAGCCTTGTTGCCCTTCTCTGGACACGTTCAAGTGTCTCAATGTCCTTCCTAAACTGATGGGCCCAGAACTGGACACAGGACTCAAGGTGTGGCCTAACCAAAGCAGAGTACAGGGGCACCATGACTTCCCTACTCCTGTTGGCCACACTATTCCTAATGCAGGCCAGGATGTCATTGGCCTTCTTGGCCACCTGGGCACACTGCTGGCTCATGTTTAGGTGGCTGTCGGTCAGCACCCCCAGGTCCCTCTCTGTTTGGGAGCTCTCCAGCCACTCCGACCCCAGCCTGTAGCTCTGCATGGGGTTGCTGTGGCCAAAGTGCAGCACCCGGCCTTGGACTTGTTGAATGCCATCCTGCTGGACTCTGCCCATCTGTCCAGTCAGTCGAGGTCCCTCTGCAGAGCCCTTCTGCCCTCTAATAGATCAGGACCAGGTTGGATGACGTCTTGAGTGGCCTGGGCTAGTGAAGAGTCTCCTTGCCCATGGCATGAGGAGTGTTGGAACTAGATGATCTTTAAGGTCCCTTCTAACCTAAACCATACTATAAATCTATGAATCTAATCAATTTTTGATAAAGTCCATACATCCAGCTGTTGTTAGAATAGAGGCTGAGAGGTTGTTCAGCCTGGAGAAGAGAAGGCTCAGAGCAGACCTTATTGCTGTCTACAACTACCTGAAGAGAGGTTGTAGACAGGTGGGGGTTGGTCTCTTCTCCCAGGCAACCAGCACCAGAACAAGAGGACGCAGTCTCAAGCTGCACCAGGGGAGGTTCAGGCTGGATGTTAGGAAGAAGTTCTTCATAAAAGAGAGATTGGCCATTGGAATGTGCTGCCCAGGGAGGTGGTGGAGTCACCATGCCTGGAAGTGTTTAGGAAGAGACTGGATGAGGCACTCAGTGCGATGGTTTAGTTGATTAGATGGTGTTGGTTGATAGGTTGGACTTCATCTCCAAGGTCTTTTCCAACCTGGTTAATTCTATTCTATTCTATTCTATTCTATTCTATTCTATTCTATTCTATTCTATTCTATTCTATTCTATTCTATTTTTATTCTAAACTCAGAATTTATTAGATTTCTCTCCCATTAGGGAAGATAGAATTGCAGTTGCCAGCAATTGAAATTCTAGTTTTCAGGTATCTGAGTTAGATACATCTTTGGCACTAATTTAAATAAGAAAGTCTGAGTCTTGTCCTGCTTGCTTCACCTTAGCAGCACTCTCCAATCAAGAAACAAATCAAAGGCTCTTCCCAGCATCCCCCAAATAGTTTACTTCCTAAGCTTATTGTCTTGTGAGTTGTAGACTGTTTCTGGCTGGTTCAGTAGTATATAAGTAGCCAGTAGCTATCACTGGGAAGCAAACAAGCAAAAAGACTACAAAAGCTGTTTCTGGGTCCTCTTGTTAAAAACAGCAGCATTTTAGTATGGCAGTAATGTGCTTCTGCTTCTTAAAGCTTTCTCATTTATGAACTCTGTAGTCTGTGTAGTGATACGCTAAATTTAGAGTAGTTGTTCTTAATTGTGATCTTTACAGATTTTTTTCCCCTTCATTTTTATCTTAGTTGTGAGTTTCATAAGGATTCGGTACTGACTTCCGATATACTTTGCCGGAAAGTCACTGTCCTGGTTTCAGCTGGGCTCAAGATAATTTTCCCCCATAGTAGCTAGAAAAGTGCTGTGTTTTGGATTCAGTATGGGATTTACTATGAGAACAATGCTGATAATTGATGTTTTCATGGATGTTTTCTGGTTGTTGATAAGAAATCAAGGACTTTGCAACTTCCCACGCCTTGGTAGCACGCAGGTGTCCCAGGAGCTGTGAGAGAGCATAACCAGAACAATAGACCTGAAGTGGACATGCAATATTCCATCATACAGTGTCCTACTCAGTAGTTAGGTGAGGGATAGATGGGAAGCTGGGGTTTTCTCTCTCTCTCTTCTGGGATTGTGGTTTCAGAATTTCCTCCTCCAGGATCGCTAGCCAGGAAAGAGCTGGGGCTTGGTTAGTGGGTGATGAGCATTTGCGTTGCACGTTGCTTATTTGTGTCAGCTGTTATTACTACTATTATAACTGCGGTTTTTATTTGGTTTCAATCATTAAACTGTTCATATCTTGACCCAAGAGTTGCACCTTTTTATTCACCCCTTTCTTCAATTGTCCTCCCCATCCCTGTGGGAGGAGAGAAGGAGTAAGCAAGCAGCTGGTTGATGCTCAGTTGTTGGCAGGCATTAAACCATGACAGTCACTATTTTACTGGGAGGCATTTAGAATAGAAAGAAAGAAAATGGAATGGAATGGAATGGAATGGAATGGAATGGAATGGAATGGAATGGAATGGAATGGAGTGGAATAGAATAGAATTAACCAAGTTGGAAAAGACCTCAGAGATCATCAAGTCCAACCTATCATTCCACATTATCTAATCAACTAAACCATGGCACCAAGTGCCCCATCCAGTCTCTTCCTATACACATTCAGTTATGGTGACTCCACCACCTCCCTGGGCAGCACATTCCAATGGCCAATCACTCTTTCTATGAAGAAACATCCAGCCTAGCCTCTCTTTGTTTAAAAAATATAATAAAAAAGTAAATAATTGCTGTTGGAACACCAGAGAGCGGAGGACTGTGTCACCAAGCCCTGGTTTAGGCAAAGAACCCCTTGTGAGGCTTTAAAGTTCTTCCTGTTGCCACCCTGTTGAACTATATTTCAACTCGGATTTAGGGCTGGGCAGCAGCTCTGTTTGTTTTGTATTTGCATCTGCCCCAGCCACATTTTGGTTGATTCTCTGCCTTTGTTCTGCACTGTGCATTCTCTGGAATATGCTATGGACTGCAATCTTTTTCTGTCCCAAAGCAGATGAAAGCTTTATGGTCTAACAATAAATAGACATAATAAAAATGGCAAGGTTCTGTCTTGTCCATATGACATGGGCTTTATGGGAATTACATCAGTTCTTGAGTTTGTTACTGGAATGGCTTTTAAACTGTAGTACAAGCCCTTCTTACTGTGTAAAGCAGCTGTTGCAGGATCAGAATGTTGGAGTAGAAAGAAAAAGTAACTTATGGTTTAGTACTCAACTAAATGTCTCCTTTCTTGTTGTTTAGAATATATTAACATGGATGAGAATACGAGTGTTAGTGTTTGCTTTCCTCCAGATCTTCAATATATGTTTGTGTGTTGAAAGACTTAAAAATACATAATCCTGGGCTGCATCAAGAGAAGCAGGTTGAGGGAGGTGATTCTCCCCATCTCCTCCACTCTGGTGAGACCCCACCTGGAGTACTGTGTCCAGTTCTGGAGCCTCTGTTACAGGAAGGATCTGAAGGTTCTGGAATGTGTCCAGAGAAGGGCCACGAGGATGATTAGAGGGCTGGAGCTTCTCTGCTATGAGGACAGACTGAGGGAGTTAGGGCTGTTCAGTTTGGAGAAGAGAAGACTCTGAGGAGAACTTACTGTGGCCTTCCACTATCTGAAGGGCTCCTACAAGAAAGCTGGGGAGGGACTTTTTATGGTGTCAGGGAATGACAGGACTAGGGGGAGTGGAGCAGAACTAGAAGTGAGTAGATTCAGATTGGATATTAGGAAGAAGTTCTTCCCCATGAGGGTGGTGAGACACTGGCACAGGTTGCCCAGGGAGGTGGTGGAAGCCTCATGACTGGAGGTTTTGAAGGCCAAGCTGGATGTGGCTGTGAGCAATCTGCTGTAGTGTGAGGTGTCCCTGCCCATGCAGGGGGTCGGAACTGGATGATCCTTGAGGTCCTTTCCAACCCTAACAATTCTGTGATTCTATAATCACTAGTATTTCTAACTCCATGTAGAAGACAGCAATGCAATACTAAAGGGAAAACTGTTATTGATGTATCTTTAAAAGCATATTTTTTGCAGCACTGCTGCAAATCTAGCTCCACGACACGCAGTGTCTCAGTGAGGTTATCTTGTCAGATTAGTGTGGTAGAATGAAACTGCTTTTTAAGTAAATTATTGTCAAGACATAGTGTTGATTTCTAAGGCAGATAATGAAAATTAACATGCTGGTTGTGTGTCTTGGATTCTGGAAGAACAGGCTAGTTGTTCTTTGTGTAAACAGATTTTATACTTCCAAAACATGAGCAGAAGTTTGAAACTCACTTCTACTGTACAAGGTTCTACTTTTACCTAAAGATAACTGGCTTGTCTAATTGGGTTCTAGCTAATTATGCAATCTAGCCAATCTAATTTTGCAGTGAAGCAAATGTAGTTGTTTAACTTAGAGAGTTTATTTTGCAAAAGGTTTACTGAAATGTCTTTCCAAAAGCGTGTGAAATTGCCTCTGTACATTTGTGTTTATATGTATAAAGTAGGAGCTCCTTTGCAAACTAAGTGCTTTTGAGTATGTTCCCACTTGGATCTACAGATTATTGGCTAGCTTCATTCACTAAGTGAAGCACTTTCAGTTGAGTTCTGGTTTAGTTAAGAAAAATTTAAGTACTGCAAGTAACTCAGGGGCAGTAATTTCCCCCTGTTTTCTGCTTTCTAATCATTTATGTCAGAGCAGTCAGACTAAATAATGTCTAATGTATGTGGACCTTGCCTTCTATAAACTGTTTTCTTCTATTTAGGTTTTAGTAGTTGAGAAACAGGAAATACTGCCCAATTGTTCCTCTTTATTACTGAAGTAGAAAGTAAACGTGGGAAGAAAAATCAGCATGATTAAAAGATGTTTGGAACACACTTGTATCCTTTCTACTGAACTGTACTTCTTCAAAAAGCAAACAAACAAAAGTGAATGCACTTGAACTGCTACTACTCCATGGCTGTGAATATTTGCATTGTCCCCATCATAAGGACACTGAGCTGTTGGATTGAGGCCAGGGGAGGGGAGGGCCACAAAGATGATCCAAGGGCGGGAGCACCTCTGCTATGAGGATAGGCTGAAGGAGCTGGGATTGTTTAGCTTGGAGAAGAAAAGACACTGGGGGAACCTTAGAGCCGCCTTCCAGTACTTGAAGGGATCCTACAGGAAGGCTGCAGAGGGACTTGTCATCAGGGTGTCTAGCAATAGGACAAGGGGGAATGGTTTTAGGCTGAGGGCAAGTAGGTTTAGACTGGATCTTAGGAAGGAGTTCTTCATTACAAGGATAATGAGACTCTGGAATAGGCTGCCCAGGGTTGTTGTGGATGCCTCCTCCCTGGAGGTGTTCAAAGCCAGATTGGATGAGGCCTTGAGCAGCTCAGTCTAGTTGTGAGGTGTCCCTGCCCATGGCAAGGAGTTTGGAGGAGATGATCTCTAAGGTCCCTTCCAGCCTAAAGCATTCTGTGCTTCCATTCTTTAGTAAATTTCAGTCCATAGTATCATAGTATCATAATATCAGTCAGGGTTGGGAGGGACCACAAGTCCAGCAATTTAACTCTCAAGAGAGAATGCTTTGGCTGTGAAGTCACTGATGTTAAGGAGCTCATCTGAAACATGATTTTAGGAATACCAAATATATATAGGCTGCCACTTCTTTTTTGATAGATTAATTAGTTGAAGTTGTTGATTTTGTGTATGCTCATTGAACAGTGTTCCAATAAATAGCAGTTACACACAGCATCCTTCTGCTTTCTGCCTTTCAAACTCCTTCTGCTCTTCATGACCAGTGTATGTCCTTAAAGGATGAACAATGTATGTTTATGTCCTCTCTCTTACCTTACTTCTTTCCAGGTGTACTGGATTCCCAGTGTGAATTCTAGAATCTAAAAAGCAGTTAAATAAAAGACATTGAAATGAAATTCTCATTGTAGATATTGACCCTTTATAGAGCTGGAACTTCTCTAGGTGTGGTACTGGGAAGGTGACCTCCACATTAGCAAAAATTGCCCTGGATTTTGCTCTCAAAATCTGGAGTAGAAACAACTCTAAAGTCTTTCTTAATGTGAAAAAAAAACAACACAGGAGTGAAATAAGGACTGTAGATTGCATATCTCTACTGCTCAACAGGATTTCCCTTTCAATTTAAGATAAACATTGCCAAAGAGATGAGCAGTCTTCTGTTCTCAAATACCTGATGCCAACTGCAAAAAACAGCAATATGTTCACTTTTGCAAGCCCATGATGAGCATGGGAAAATCCAACCAAGCCCCCTCTGTTATATATCTTTGGATTTTTTGTGCGTGCTGTGATTTGCTACATAGTATTATTTTGTGTTGTGAAAGTATATGATAAAGTACAGGATCCATAGCCCATAAAGCACATCCACTCATTTGTGTAACAATGGGAAATGTGGGAGTATTCCAAAATTGTCAGAGAATGTAGCAATTCTGCTTGTATGTGTGTGTATATATATATATATTCCTTTTAATACATAAAGAATAGATTCTTTTACCATTTTAAGGGAAATTTACTCCCAATGAAAAGTAAGAACATCAGCCTCTTGTAAAATGATGGGATGGATGCAGAACCTTACAACCCTTAGACAGAATTCTGTGGCTGTGTGTAGAAAAGAGAGAAACTTAAGAGCTAAAGCTGAAAATCATAGAATCATAGTATCAGTCAGGGTTGGAAGGCACCACAAGGATCATCCAGTTCCAACCCCCCTGCCATGGGCAGGGACACCCTACACTAGATCAGGCTGGCCAGAGCCTCGTCCAGCCTGGTCTTAAACACCTCCAGGGACGGGGCCTCAACCACCTCCCCGGACAACCCATTCCAGGGTTTCACCACTCTCATGGTGAAGAACTTCCTCCTCACATCCAGCCCGAATCTCCCTATTTCCAGCTTCATTCCATTCCCCCTAGTCCTATCACTACCTGAGATCCTGAGAAGTCCCTCCCCAGCCTTCCTGTAGGCCCCCTTCAGATACTGGAAGGCCACAATGAGGTCACCTCGGAGCCTCCTCTTCTCCAGACTGAAAATATAGTGTATATATATATATATATATATATATGTATATAATATACAAAATAGTTGTATTGTTATTGTATCTATAAATGGGTCCCTTTGTTTATGACATTCAACTTGTTCATTGGAAGAACAGATGTAATTTTTCTATAGAAATATTTTTCTTGGTACCTGTTAGGTCATAATCACCTAATCTAGTGTTCAACTGTCCCTGCCCATGGCAGGGGTTGGAATTAGATGATCCTTGAGATCCCTTCCACCCCTAACAATTCTGTGATTCTATAAAGTGTTGGGAATAAATCCATGAGTACTCAGATATTTTAACTCCTGTCTAAGAAATGGAGTAGCTGTGTTACCATGCTGCTTGTATTTGTTTAAATACTTCTTTGGTTCACTGAAAGATTTATATTCATCAGTACTTTCACCTCAAATTTGTGTCCACTTTAATAGTGAAGAAAAAAAAATTGTGAGAAAAATGTTGCAGTCTTAGATATTTACTTATGGTTCCAGACTCTTTTGTCATCACATATCTCCAAAACAACTGTATTTAAGTACAGTCTTTGCATAGAACCATAGAATCAACCAGGTTGGAAAAGACCTCAGAGATCATCAAGTCCAAACTGTTACCTAACACCTCATGACAACTAAACCATGGCTCCCAGTGCCACATCCATCCTTTTTGAACACCTCTAGTAATGGTGACTCCACCACCTCCCTGGGCAGCACGTTCCAATGACCAATCACTCTTTCTGTGAAGAACTTTCTCCTCACCTCGAGCCTAAACTTCCCCTGGCACAGCTTGAGACTGTGTCCTCTTGTTCTGGTGCTGGTTGCCTGGGAGAGGAGACCAACCCCCACCTCCCCTGAGCCTCCTCTTCTCCAGGCTAACCAGGCTCCCTCAGCCTCTTCTCATAGAGCCTGTGCTCAAGACCTCTCCCCAGCCTTGTTGGCCTTCTCTGGACATGTTCAGGTGTCTCAATGTCCTTCTTAAATTGAGGAGCCCAGAACTGGACACAGTACTCAAGGTGTTTTGATTCTTACTTAAAAGTAGCTTTATTATAATGATGAGTAACCCCTCTTAATATAGCACATGCATTTGGTAATGTATTTGGCACTGAGTAGGCAGTGCTCCATCACAGACTATAACCATGCTTCTAAATAAACACTTAAGATGATGGAGTTGCACTTTGTAATATAGGTGACCCAGCTCAAATTACAATATCTGCAGAATTAGGAAGACAGTCCTTCAGTGTCAAGATATAAAGCCAGGTAAGGGAGCTAGACATCCATCAACTCCCAGGCATTTTAAATGAATGGCAAATCTACATTAAAAACATTAGGACTATTTTAAATTCTTTCTGGAAGTCTTGATAGGAGCATCTCTAAGTTAAGCTTTGCAGCGTGGCTAGTGTCAAGGGTGAAGCAAACTATGGACCTCATCATAGTACTTATTAGTTTTGTATTGTTTTTTTTACTGAATGCAGAGAAGGTATTGGGAGTAATACTGAGCTGTTACTACTATTTTTCTTCCATTAATAAATAAGTTGGGTTTTTTTTTTTTTTCTATTGATTTACTGAAGTTGTGGAATGAATACATACCTGTATAATATATACACTCACACCTAACCTAAAGTATTTTGTGTATGCAATCAGGCCTAAGAAAAAAAAATGTGCATGTTACTTGCAATTTCTGAGGAGGCTTTTTGCCTTTACTGTTAAAACCAGAGCTGTCCAAAAAGCCACTGCTGGCATTAAGGAAAACCTTAGCCCACAGAAAAGGATATGTTCCTTTCATGACAGATTTCAAGACAGATTTCACTTTTACTTACATGCTTTGCTGAAGAATAAGTAAAGCTACATATTTTCCTTTTCTTATATGTAAAAAACCCAACCCCAAACCCTCAATTTCTATTGCATTTACAGCAGCAGCAATTCTGTATGGATTTAATGGTTGCAGAGAATCAGAATCATAGAATCAACCAGGTTGGAAAAGACCTCAGAGATCATCAAGTCCAACCTATTACCTAGTACTTAACACTTCACGACAACTAAACCACGCCTTCAAGTGCCACCTCCAGTCCTTTTTTGAACATCTCCAGGGATGGTGACTCCACCACCTCCCTGGGCAGCACGTTCCAATGGCCAATTACTCTTTCTGTGAAGAACTCCTTGCCATCTCTTGCAAAGTTTTGAAACTTGAGGAAGCATTTGATAAAGCTACTGATTTTCATATTTAATTAGAACTTTTCCAGAAACAGGAAATAAAGACATCTACAGAAGTTTGAGACTCACTTTTCAAAAACATCTTTCCCCTCCCCCTTGCTTTTTTAATTGTTATTTTATTTTCACAGAGGCTATTTGGATTTCTTAAGACTCCAAAACACAGCCTGGGTTTTTATTCATAAGTCTAGTTGGAGCATGACTAGTACTGAGGAGGAAATTATTGATGTAAATGTTCTGTACTTTTTCAGTTGCTCCCCTTTAGATTTTAATTGTTTATGTAGTAACCATCAGTGTTCTGTGCTTTTCCTCGTCAGCCAAGGAAGCTAATTTGAAACAATAAAATCTCAGTAATTTTCTTTCTGGCCAAGTTGTATTGGAATTATTTTTAACAACCACCTTTTAAAAATCCATTGGTGCCTAAGTATTGCAGAAATCAGCTGTAGTCAAGAGTCCTGCAACCAAATCTATAAGGTTCCAAAGTCCACAGTTAAAGCCCTGTAAGTATTCCTTAGGATAAGTGTAGTGTTTGTTACCTAAGACTCAAGTTTTCAGATACACATCTGAAAACTGTTGTGATTTCTCTTTCCCACCTTTGTCAAGGATATTGCTTTTAAAGGGGATCACCTTCCACTGTGGAACCTAATTTTAGCTTGAATTTCTACTCATGGCAACTCAAACTTTTCAATTTCTCTTTATTTCCGTTAATGCATTAATCCTCTGCATCACATTTGTAGTGGATGAACAGTTAGCAAGATGAAAACATCAGAGGCGTTTGGTGGTCTTCATCTAGTTCAAGAATGCATTAGAAGATAACAAATCTTCACTGAGCAAGAATATTGTTGGTATGCTGGTTAAAAACAAAGGTGGCATGTTTTTTTTTCTCCAAACAACTGAAGGCAACATTAGAGTTTTTGTGGTATTCACTAGGTGCAAAGCATATTAGTCAGTACACTCATAAAAACTTTTCACACTTGAGAATCATAGAATCAACCAGGTTGGAAAAGGCCGCAGAGATCATCAAGTCCAAGGTATTACCCAATACCTAACACCTTATGACAACTAAACCATGTCTCCAAGTGCCACATCCAATCCTTTTTTGAACATCTCCAGGGGTGGTGACTCCACCACCTCCCCAGGCAGCACATTGCAATGGCAAATTACTCATTCTGGGAAGAACTTTCTCCTCGCCTTGAACTTAAACTTCCCCTGGCACAGCTTGAGACTGTCCTCTTGTTCTGGTGCTGGTTGCCTGGGAGAAGAGACCAACCCCCACCTGGCTACAACCTCCTTTCAGGTAGTTGTAGAGAGCAATAAGGTCTCCCCTGAGCCTCCTTTTCTCCAGGCTAAACACCACCAGCTCCCTCAGCCTCTCCTCATAGGGCTTGTGCTCCAGACTTCTCTCCAGCCTCGTTGCCCTTCTCTGAACACATTCAAGGATCTCAGTGTCTTTCCCAAATTGACGACCCAGAACTGAACACAGGACTCAAGGTGTGGCCTAGCCAGTGCTGAGTCCAGGGGCAGAATGACTTCCCTGCTCCTGCTGGCCACACTATTCCTGAGGCATGCCAGGATGCCATTGGCCTTCTTGGGCACCTGGCCAATTTGAATCAGACATACTTATTAGAGAAGCATCAGCATATGAGGTCTTCTAAGTCATGACATAGGCCAGAAAAAGCAGATACTTCAGTTTCAGAAATCTGCAGAGCAGTGACATGGCATTCCATTCAATTTTTTACCAGATATCACAGACTGGAAATGTGAGCTTTGGCTGATACTGCTGGGAAGGAGAGTGCGGCAGGCAGCTGTAATTCCCATCCTGTAAAGGTACTGATACTTAAAAGTCTCTGTAGTCCAAATTGGTACACAAAAGTACTAAAGTGTTGAATTTGGACCTTAGATCTATTTTTCAAAGTTCATTTTCTGCCAACCATTCCTAGATGCTTTGTGGATACACTTACAATATGGATACAGTTAAAATACGATTTAAGATATGAGTAAGGAGAAGGTACTTTGGAGTTGCTTGCAGATTGCTTCCTGAAATACAGGAGCCTGAAATACAGACAACAGTGTGTGGAATGCAGTTCCAGTGCACCCCTAGGGTTTAACTTAAGCAAGAGGTTTGTGGAGTCAGTGATATCCAAGTGATTTAAGTTAGACCAAAATTTTATTCCATGAACTTGCAAGTTTGGTTGCTCCAAATCGAAGGTAACTCTCCTGATTGATTTTTCTGCCTTAGTAAATGTCACTTAATTCTGAGTCTTGCTTGTTCTTCATGAAAAGGAAAGGAAAGAAAAAAAAAAGAAAATGATATTTTTCTAGTTTGATCTTACTGAATAGTATTGGGCAGTGACTGGCTGGAAAGCAGCCCTGAGGAGAGAGACTTGGGGGTGCTGGTGGACGAGAAGCTCAACAGGAGCTCTCAATGTACACTTGCAGCCCGGAAAGCCAATCAGATCCTGGGCTGCATCAGGAGAAGTGTGGCCAGCAGGGCAAGGGAGGTGATTCTCCTCCTCTACTCAGCTCTGGTGAGACCCCACCTGGAGTACTGCCTCCAGTTCTGGAGCCCCTATTACAAGAGGGATCTGGAGGTGCTGGAAGGTGTCCAGAGAAGGGCCATGAGGATGATCAGGGTGCTGGAGCACCTCTCCTGTGAGGACAGACTGAAGGAGTTGGGGCTGTTCAGTCTGGAGAAGAGAAGGCTCCGAGGTGACCTCATTGTGGCCTTCCAGTATCTGGAGGGGGCTACAAGAAGGCTGGGGAGGGACTTCTCAGGCTATCAGGTAGTGACAGGACTAGGGGGAATGGAATGAAGCTGGAGGTGGGGAGATTCAGGCTGGATGTGAGGAGGAAGTTCTTCCCCATGAGAGTGATGAAGCCCTGGAATGGGTTGTCCAGGGAGGTAGTTGGGGCCCTGTCCCTGGAGGTATTTAAGCCCAGGCTGGATGAGGCTCTGTCCAGCCTGATCTAGTGTGGGGTGTCCCTGCCCATGGCAGGGGTTGGAACTAGATGATCCTTGTGGTCCCTTCCAACCCTGACTGAAACTATGATACTATGATACTATGATACTATTTCAGTGCAGGGCAAGTTTCAGTGCATTCATTTACCATATCTTGTTAACATCAGACTTGTCTGCAGTACTGTAATGATTATGATTACGGCTCCTACAGGGAAGAGTCTTAACCAAAAAAAAGTATATTTATTTGTGGAATAAGATTTTCTTTTTTTTTTTTTTTTTTAAATCTCCTTTTATTTTTTTTTGATGTTATGCTCTTAAGGAATCAAAGCCTAGAGAGTAACTGAACATGACCATGACCTCCATCTACTGTAAAACCCATTCCGTTTTATATATTTTCAGGGAGTGTGGAGTGGCACAGGAAGGAAATGGCATATCGCTGGAAAGTTGCTCTAATTCAGCACAGGATTCTTGTGAGAAACTCCTTCTAATATTACATCATCCTATCCTGTTTTTCACAGTTTGCAGTCTGATTTCTTCATTGATTTTCTTTTTTATTTTAATGCCACTTTTGTTCATATTAGCACCCCCATTCAAATAAACTTGGTGCATTAAATAGGCTTCCATCAGTGTTAGCAGTGCACATCTGAGAGCATGACAATTTAGTGCTGTGCATTTTGTCATACTATGTTATGTGAGGGCTTATGGGTTCCATAATAAAACCCCAAACCACACCTTTTTTCTCCCTTTTAATAAGGTTTTGCTGTTTCTTAGCATCACATTTCAACAGACAAACAAAAAGTCTCAGCTGCTTTCACTCCAGTGAGTGTTTCTGAAAACGATGTGAGTAGCACTTCAGCAGAGAAGAAAAAAACAACAGTGACCTTGCAAAATGCAATTAAAAGAACAGGGAGAGAAAGGCAATTCAAAACATACTGTAATTAACAGCAAGGGTTGTTTTTCTTTTGTCTTTCTGTTTTCTTTTGCCTGAGCTTATTGACTCTTAAGTTGCAATTGCCTATCAGACTTAGTTTGTAGCTTGAAGGAGAGTACTTCTCTTTTTCCTGTTCTGCAGTGTGAAAGGGAGAGCCTGGAAGATATTTTGTTTTTATAGATGCTGACTAAAGGTCAGCAGTGACACTAGCAAAGCACATATTTCCAGGTATGACAGCAAACTCATTCTGTGACACTCCCCAGAGTGTGGAAAATGAAGGTTAGGTTTTGCTTATAGATTTAGCAGCAGCATACATAACATGAAGATGTCACTGCATTTTCCCCCCACTCCTGTCTGGAATCCCCTTTAATAAAGTGTTTTTTTCCTCTAAGTTATTTTGTGTCTGACAAACATAAGCCTGCATTTCTTTGTTTTTTCCTGCATTTTGAATGCATTTTGTACAAAGCAATCCCATGAATGGTGTACACCGATACTGAGTGAGTCCTATCTGCCTCGTCCATTCCAGCGTTCGTTCTGTTAGTTAGTGATTTCCTCTTGTTAAAACTGTATCACTCTGCTGTTTCTTAGTCCCTCTCTCTGTTCTTCCTGAATCACACATCTATGCAAACTTTTCATGCTCATTTCAGTTACTGAATATGAAACTGTGGTCATGATCAACTACAAGAACCTGTTACCCATTTGTCCACAAATACCTTGTATTATCTGGTAGCTTGCCTGCCATCATCTCATTTCAGTCTGTGTGCCAGATTAACTTCCTAAAATCCTTTGTGTACTTGATGCCAGTGATCTTACATGCAGATTTGGTCAGGTTGGTGGTTTTTGTTTCTTGCAATGATTCATCCTCTCCCTGATTCCCAGGACATCTTGTCTTGACTGTGCTCATCTTCTTACAGGTACTCTACCTGGAACTTGCATCAGTAATTTCAAAACTGATCTCAGTTCTCTTCACAGACACTTCCTCCTTACCCATTTGTGGTTACTGCAGATAACTTACACTCTATTTTCCAATAAAGCCATTTGTGTGTCCAATTGCATAGCCAACCTATGAAATTCCAGATTGCATGTGTCTAAACGTTGCTGTTTGCTTGCAAAAACCTTCAAATGCTTTTTCTTCTTTGCAGGTTACCAGAGCCTTATCTTGGCCCTTAACTTTTGTTTCTTCAGTAAGCTGCTTACAAAGTCATTTGGCTAAGATCTTTCTCTGATCACACCACTACAGTTTCAGTGCTTTCTAATTCTACATCATGCCAGTTGCACAATGTTCCTGCTCATCAGAGTTTTCTATACATGATCTCCTTTTCCTAGAAAGAATTTGAGCATGTTGAACTCCCAGCCTTTATTAATAACTACATTTGTCCCGAACTGTGTGATCCCTTGCATGAAGAAAGCTTTTATGTCCTTTTCCAAACCTATTCGTACGTTCTGCCTTGACTGTGAAGCTATAAATGCCAAGGATTATAACTGGAAGGATGCTGTGCCCTAATTTTAAAGACTAAACTACAGAAAATAAAATCAAAATGAGATTAACATATCAGAATAGTTTAAGCAAGTGTGTGTGTGTTCACTTTTGCTCGAAACACTGATACTCTTCTCCTGCTGCTTTAGCCATCTAGTTCCATGTTTTCTGCTAGAGGATAGGTCAACATATTTCCCTCAGTAACTGGTGCTATGAGATTCTGTTGTGAGAAAGTGAGAGGGAAGAAGAGAAAATCTTGCTTTCAGTATCTGGGTTGGGGCAATCTCAAGCACCAATATAGGCTTGGGATAGCATGATAGCAGCCCTAAAGAAAAGGACTTGGGGTTACTGGTGGATGAGAAGCACAGAATGAGCTGCCAGTGTGCACTTACAGCCCAGAAAGCCAAGCAGATCCTGGGCTGCATCAAGAGAAGTGTGGACAGCAGGCCAAGGGAGGTGATTCTCCCGCTCTGCTCTGCTCTGGTGAGACCCCACTTAGACTACTGTATCTGGTTCTGGAGTCCCTAGTACAGGAAAGATAGGGATGTGCTGAAATGTGTCCACAGAAGGGCCACAAGGATGATCAGAAGGCTGGAACTCCTCTCCTATGGAGACACACTGAAGGAGTTGGGGCTGTTCAGGATGTCAGGTAGTGATAGAACTAGGGCGAATGGAAAAAAAGCTAGAAATGGGTAGATTCAGATTGGATATGAGGAAGAAGTTCTTCCTGATGAGGGTCATGAGACACTGGAACATGCTGCCCAGGGAGGTGGTAGAAGCCTCATCCCTGGAGGTTTTTAAGTCCAGGTTCGATATGGCTTTGAGCAGCCTGCTCTGGTGTGAGGTGTTGCTGCCTGTGGCAGGGGGGTTGGAATTAGATGTTCCCTGAGGTCCCTTCCAGCCCTGACAATTCTGTGATATAAGTATGAGCAGCTAATTATAAAATTAACATTAAGCTAGAATAAACTACTTAAAATCATCAGTAAAATTAAAGGATGAAATTATTTATACCAAGTGTACTTTTTTTCTCTTTTGATGATTTTTTCCCCCCATTTCTCTTTTTGTGTAGAAAATTGAATGACCACAAGTACTTTGTATATGCACTTCAAATAACATATTGTGATAGTATGCCTAAGTGTACAGAAATCAGATGCTGTTTTGTCTTTCTTTTTGAAGGTCTGACATCCAAGAAGTGCGGTACTCTTCTTGTCATCTAGTGGAGTCCTCAGGGGTCAGTACTGGGACCAGTACTGTTCAATATATTCATCGATGACCTGGATGAGGGCACAGAGTGCACTGTCAGCAGGTTTGCTGAGGGCACCAAGCTGGGTGGAGTGGCTGACACACCAGAAGGTTGTGCTGCCATTCATCCAGACTTGGACAGGCTGAGAGCTGGGCAGGGAGAAAATTGATGAAGTTCAACAAGGGCAAGGGTAGAGTCTTGCACCTGGGAAGGAACAACTCCATGCACCAGGACAGGCTGGGGACTGAGCTGCTGGAGAGCAGTGAAGGGGAAAGGGACCTGGGGCTCCTGGTGGATGGAAGGATGACCATGAGCCAGCAATGTGCTCTTGTGGCCAGGAAGCTAATGCCATTCTGGGGTGGATTAGAAGGGGTGTGAACAGAGGTTCTCCTCCCCCTCTACTCTGCACTGGTGAGGTTGCATCTGAATATCGTGTCTAGTTCTAGGCCCCTCAGTTCAAGAGAGACAGTGAGCTGCTTGAGAGAGTGCCGCACAGAGCTGCAAGGATGATGAAGGGAGTGGAACATCTTCCATATGAGGAGAGACTGAGGGAGCTGAGAGCTCTTTAGCTTGGAGAAGAGGAGACTGAGAGGTGACCTCATCAATGGTTGTAAATATGTAAAGGGTGACTGCTGACAGGATGGAGCCAGGCTCTGCTGGGTGATCCCCAATGCCAGCACAAGGGGCAATGGAGGAAGCTGAGGCATAGGAAGTTCCATGGAAACAGGAGGGGAAAAAAATTCAGTGGTGATGGAACACTGGAACAGGCTGCCCAGGGGGTTGTGGAGTCTCCTGCTCTGGAGATATTCAAAACTCACCTGGATGCAGTCCTGTGTAATGTGGTGTAGGTGATCCTGCTCTGCCAGGGGGTGGACTGGATGATCTTTTGAGGTCCCTTCCAGCCTCTGAAATTCTGTGATTCTAAAGGCTGTGATTTGTGGAATTCTGTTGAATTTGGGGCATTAATACTTGCCATGTAATTTAACTGGGGCAATGGCCGTTCAGCACAAGATCAGATCCTCCTCTCACATTCAAGCCTTTCAGTTTCGTGTGTTTGTCAGCGTTAAGAATGAAAGCATTTTTACCTTTGCAAGTAAAATGCTGCGGCTTTAGTGCAGAGATAAACCCATCTGAAGGTTTGGGGTGTACAAATAGTTTTTATTTGGTGTTTTCATCCATTACAATTCAGTCTGCAAGGCTGTGGGATTCAGAGCACACTTCTAGTAAGGTACAAACTTTTTCACAGCAAGGAGTTTTCCTAATGATGAAGTGTTTCAATATACAGTAACCTCTTCCCCCCCCCCCCCCCCTTCTGCTGTGTGGCTTATAATAGTTGTTTTATGCTGATTTAATGTCTTCCCTGAGAATACTTTCAAGGACATCTTTGATTAGATTGATCAGACTTAATGAATATGTATATGTATTGGGCTAAATTGTAGGTTGCATTTAAAAATAAAGTGTCCTATGTGTATCATGCAGTAGTAGGTTGTAGTGAAAGAATGGGGGCATCCATTCTGAATGTGAGGTGACATAGCTTGAGCTTAAGTCTGTGGCAAAATCTTGGAAAAAAAAATGAATTCAGAATTTAATTCAGAAATTAAGCAATTAATTCTGAAACTTGAAATTAACCTATGTGCTACTCACAGAAAGAGCCTTCTTGCCTTTTGGTGGCTTTCTTTCCCAACCAGTTACACTGTTGAAAGCTCTGTGTGGTTACAAGATGAACTTTGAGATGAAACAGGCATTGGGGGGGAAATGTTTTTATTATGAGTTGAAATAGAATAGGATAGGATAGGATAGGATAGGATAGGATAGGATAGGATAGGATAGGATAGGATAGGATAGGATAGGATAGGATGGGATGGGATGGGATGGGATGGGATGGGATAGGAGGATAGGATAGGATAGGATAGGATAGGATAGGATAGGATAGGATAGGATAGGATAGGATAAGATAGGATAGGATAGGATGGGATAGGATAGAATGAACCAGGTTGGAAAAAACTTTTGAGATCATCCAGTCCAGCCTATCACCCAACACCATCTAATCAATTAAACCATGGCACTAAGTGCCTCATCCAGTCTCTTCCTAAACATCTCCAGGGATAGTGACTCCACCACCTCCCCGGGCAGCACATTCCAATGGCCAATCTCTCTTGCTGTGAAGAACTTCTTCCTAACATCCAGCCTAAACCTCTCCTGGCACAGCTTGACACCGTGTCCTCTTGTTCTGGTGCTGGTTGCCTGGGAGAAGAGATCATCCCCACCTGGCTACAACCTCCCTTCAGGTAGTTGTAGAGAGTAATAAGGTCTCCTCTGAGCCTCCTCTTCTCCAGGCTAAGCAACCCCAGCTCCCTTAGCCTCTCCTCAATCGGGCTGTGCTGCAAACCGCTCCCCATCTTTGTTGCCCTTCTCTGGACACCTTCCAGCAAGTCAACATCTTTCCTAAACTGAAGGGAAGCTCTTTCAGCTTGTTGCCAGTTGTTTTTGAGGTTGGGGAAAGCAAACATAGAAATGTCTTTGAAGGGACATTGTACTACTTAACAGTACTTTAGAACAGTACCTATGTTACTAAAGTACCCAAAGAATGTACTTTTCTGTCTGATATGTTGCAATATAAGATGCTAATAATACATGTTTAAATGACAGTCATTATAGTTTAACTGAAAGAGCTCTTCTTCCTTTCTAATGCCTTTGTTCATCCCACTTCAAAATATTTGAAGTGCTATGGGAACACTAAGATGACAGATGGCATTATGAAGTGACTTTATTGGATTTCCACAGAGGCTCAGATTATTTTTGTATTTGAGGCTTGCTTTCTACCTGTCATTCCTGAAAACTACAATGACTTTAGACACAATAATTTAATAATAAAAATAATAATAATAAAAAATCTCCCTAGGCCAAATGAAGTCTTATTATGGATTGATTCATGGGTTACAAAGGTGCTTTGAAAAGAAATTCTGAGCCCAGCGATGTTTCTGCAACTGTTAATGAGGCTTAATTTGTTGATATTTATTGAGCAAGAGTGTTCAGGAGGAGCAGGCTAGAGAGGGACCTGGAGGTACTGTTTGATTGTAGGCTGAACATGAGCCAGCAGTGTGCCCAGGCAGCCAAGAAGGCCAGTGGCATCCTGACCTGCATCAGGAACAGTGTGGCCAGCAGGAGCAGGGAGGTCATTCTCCCCCTGTACACTGCACTGGTTAGGCCACACCTTGAGTCCTGTGTCCAGTTCTGGGCCCCTCAGTTTAGGAAGGATGTTGTCTTGCTGGAGCGTGTCCAGAGGAGGGCAACAAAGTTGGTGAGGGGTTTGGAACACAAACTCTATGAGGAAAGGCTGAGGGAGCTGGGATTGCTTAGCCTGGAGCAGAGGAGACTGAGGGGTGACCTTATTGCTCTCTACAACTACCTGAAGGGAGGTTGTAGACAGGGAGAGGTTGGTCTCTTTTCCCAGGCAGCCAGTACCAGAACAAGAGGACACAGTCTCAAGCTGTGCCAGGGGAGGTTTAGGCTGGATGTTAGGAAGAAGTTCTATACAGAGAGAGTGATTGCCCATTGGAATGGGCTGCCTGGGGAGGTGGTGGAGTCACCTTCATTGGAGGTGTTCAGGAGGAGACTTGATGGGGTGCTTGGTGCCATGGTTTAGTTGTTTAGGTGGGTTGGATTGGTTGATGGGTTGGACACGATGATCTTGAAGGTCTCTTTCCACCTGGTGTATTGTATTGTATTGTATTGTACTTCAGGAGGATGATCAGAAGGCTGGAGCACCTCTCCTATGAGGACAAACTGAGGGAATTGGGACTGTTCATTCTGGAGAAGAAAAAAGCTCCTAGCAGACCTCCTAGGAAGCCACCTAGTTGTGGCTTCCTGGTATCTGAAGGGGGCTACAAGAAAGCTGGGGAGGGACTTTTTAGTGTGTGAGGGAATGATAGGAGTAGGGGGGATGGAACAAAACTAGAAATGGGTAGATTCAGAGTAGGTGTTAGGAAGAAATTTTTTACCATGAGGATGGTGAGACTCTGGAACAAGTTACCCAGGGAGGTGGTGGAAGCCTCATCCGTGGATGTTTTTAAGGCCATTCTGGATGTGTCTCTGAGTAACCTGATGTAGAATAGAATAGAATAGAATAGAATAGAATAGAATAGAATAGAATAGAATAGAATAGAATAGAATAGAATAGAATAGAATTAGAATTAGAATAGAATAGAGTAGAATAGAATTATCCAGGTTGGAAGAGACCTTTGAGATCATTGAGTCCAACCCATCATCCAACACTATCTAATTAACTAAACCATGGCACCAAGCACTCCATCAAGTCTCTTCCTAAACACCTACCTGCCCATGGCAGGGGAGGTTGGAACTGGATGATCCTTGAGGTCCCTTCCAACCCTAACAATTTGATGATTCTAAGAGCTGAGAAATCCCACTAGAAATTGGTATCTTTTGCTATTTCCATGTGAAATTTTAACTATCTTTCTTAATTTTAACCTGGAATTATTGTTTCAGAGTATGCTGTTAAATTTTTTTCATTCTTGTTTTTCCCTTCTACTTCAGTAAATCAGTAGCTGTATGTGTAATAGTATGTTAAAATGTTGATAGCAGCTATGCTTGTGCACAATTTTCTGCAAACTTTTCTTGCTAGGATTCTTAGATTTTCTTCCAGTGTACTTGATGTCAGCAGCATTGCAACATTAATTGCAGGAATGTGTGAAATACTGTTACTTATGGGCTGCTCTGAGCATATATTTTACTGTAACTCTGTGTTCCAGGACATTGCTTTTATATTCACATGTTTAACTTTGTAGTCTTTGAACTGGATATTTAATTCATACAACAGCTTCTATCTACGTTGGCTTTTAGTTAACCTAAGTTATAGAGTTATAGAATATAGAGTTATAGAATATAGAATAGGAGTTATGGAATATAGAATAGGAGGAGAATAGAATAGAATAGAATAGAATAGAATAGAATAGAATAGAATAGAATAGAATAGAATAGAATAGAATAGAATAGAATTAACCAGGTTGGAAGAGACCTTTGAGATCATCGAGTCCAGCCTATCATCCAGCACTATCTAATCAACTAAACCATGGCATCAAGCACCCCATCCAGTCTCTTCCTAAACACCTCCAGTGATGGTGACTCCACCACCTCCCAGGGCAGCACATTCCAATGGCCAACAACTCTTTCTGTGAAGAACTTCTTCCAGCCTAAACCTCCCCTGGTGCAGCTTGAGACTGTGTCCTCTTATTCTGGTGCTGGTTGCCTGGGAGAAGAGACCAACCCCCACCTGGCTACAACCTCCTTTCAGGTAGTTGTGGAGAGCAGTAAGGTCTCCCCTGAGCTTCCTCTTCTCCAGGCTAAGCAACCCCAGCTCCCTCAGCCTCTCCTCATATGATGTATTCTGTACTTGTATTTTGTGTGAGTGTGGTTATGTCAGTCTGTATGTTTAATACTAACTCTTAATATTTTTTTTCCCATTGATTGGGGTGTATTAGAAGGGCTGTGGTCACTTGGTCAAGAGAGTTCTCCTCCCCGTCTACTCTGCCCTGGTGAGGCTGCATCTCAAATATCGTGTCTGTTTGAAAGAGTCCAGCACAGAGCCACAAAAATGATGAAAGGAGTGGAACATCCTTCTTATGAGGAGAGACTGAGGGCTCTGAGTCTCTTTAGCTTGGAGAAGAGGAGACTGAGAGGTGACCTCAATAATGTTTATAAATATGTAATGGGGAACTGCCAAGAGGCTGGAGCCAGGCTCTGCTGGGTGATGCTCAATGACAGCACAAGGGGCAATGGGTGGAAGTTGAGGCATAGGAAGTTTCATGGAAACACAAGGGAAAATTTTTTCACTGTGAGTGTGACAGAACACTGGAACAGGCTGCCCAGGGGGGTTGTGGAGTCTCCCTCTCTGGAGATATTCAAAACCTGCCTGGATGCATTCCTGTGTGATCTGCCCTAGGTGATCCTGCTCTGGCAGTGGGGGTTGGACTGGCTGATCTTTCGAGGTTCCTTCTGGCCCCTGACATTCTGTGATTCTGTGATTTGTTGACAATTTTACTATTTTCTAAATTGTTATTTTCTTGATATATTAAACTCTTTTATATTTTAAAACATAATTAAAGTCAAACTTCCTTCCAGTGCAGGGGAGTTTTGTGACAGTCAAATATTCCTGCTAGACAAGTCAAAAGAAAGAGCTTGTCTGCCCTGTGGAAATGGAATAGCACTTGAGTTCTCGGTGTGTATACTCTGTTGCAGAGATGAATCTTGATGCCTGAATTCTATCTTCTTGTGTAATGACGTAGAAGACATAATGTCTGTCCTGATCAGTTTTGCAATGACCTTGGACTGATTAATGAAATCTGATGTTGTGAATAATTATCCCTTAAATTACACTTCGTATGCTGAGTTATGGTCTCTACACCAAATCTGACAATGCATACAAATACAAATGATGGTTCAATAATAGCTTACTCAGGCTATATCATGACAGCTGCTTTCCTAAGCCATGGATGTGGAAAACCTTCCATGTTCAGGGATCATAAAATTGTCAGAGTTGAAAGGGACCCCAGGGATCATCCAGTTCCAACCCCTCTGCCATGGGCAGGGACACCTCACACTACATCATGTTGCTTACAGCCACATCCAGCCTGGCCTTAAAAATCTCCAGGGATGAGGCTTCTACCACCACCCTGGGCAAGCTGTTCCAGTATCTCACCACCCTCATGGGGAAGAACTTCTTTGTAAGGTCTAATCTAAATCTGCCCTCCTCTAGCTTGGATCCATTCCTCCTAGTCCTGTCACTACCTGTCTTCCTAAAAGTCCCTCCCCAGCACCCTTCAGATATTGGAAGGCCACAGTAAGGTCTCCTTGGAGCCTTCTCCTGTCCAGACCAAGTAACCCCAACTCTCTCAGTCTGTCTTCATAGCAGAGGAGCTCCAGCCCTCTATCATCCTTGTGGCCTTTGTCTGGACATGTTCCAGCACGTCCACAGCTTTCTTGTAACAGGGGCTTCAGAACAAAGGAAGGAGAATACCACGTGTTGAACTGCTATGTCTGTGTTGCATATGGGTCAATAAAATTGAATACGTATGCAGATTGTGTTCCATGAAAATCTGTGACTAAAGCCTCCTACACTGCTATGACTTTGCTGCAGATGTTAATCTTCAAAGATACACCCATTGCAAGCCCACTTGTCGCAAAGGGAAATGTGTACAAAGGGGCTAGAATTAAGATTTTTTTTTTTTGTGGTAATGAGCACATGCAAAAGAAGCATCATGTCCTTTTATTTATTTGTGGACCTTGCTCCATGCAATTTCTACTTCTTGTGTTAAAAGAAAGGATGAATCAGTCTCTTTATTGTGCCTTCGTGGTTTTGCAGACATCTGACATTCAGCTCAAGTACCTTCCAGATTTTAGAATAGAATAGAATAGAATAGAATAGAATAGAATAGAATAGAATAGAATAGAATAGAATAGAATAGAATAGGAGTAGACCAAGTTGGAAGAGACCTTTGAGATCCTCGTATCCAACCCATCATCCAATACCATCTAATCAACTAAACCATGGCACCAAGCACCCCATCAAGTCTCCTCCTGAACACCTCCAGTGATGGTGACTCCACCACCTCCCTGGGCAGCACATACCAATCACTCTCTCTATGAAGACTTTATTCCTAACATCCAGCCTAAATCTCCCCTGGCACAGTTTGAGACTGTGTCCTTTGTCAGGTGTGTTCACTTACATTAATTGTTTTACTGGAAGCTGGGCTATGGCTTTAACTGTCCTCTTGATCTCTTCTGAATCCTCTCCAGTTCTACTGCATCCTTCAGAGACAAAAGGACCAGAGCTGAATCAAAGGATCACAGGATGTCAGGGGTTGCAAGGGACCCAAAGAGATCATTGAGTCCAACACCCCTGCCAGAGCAGGACCATAGAATCTAGCTCAGGTCACACAGGAACACATCCAGATGGGCCTTGAAAGTCTCGAGAGGAGACTCCACAACCTCTCTGGGCAGCCTGTTCCAGTGCTCTGTGGCCCTCACAGTAAAGAAGTTGCCCCTTGTGTTGAGGTGGAACCTCCTGTGCTGCAGCTTACATCCACTGCTCCTTGTTTCCAGGTTAAGCATACAAACAAACCGTCTATTTTATCATATGCTGTGTCAGGTTCTTTCTGGTTTATTTTTCTTTCTTAGAAATCCTAGCATTTGATTTTTCTCTTTGACTATTAACACTGAGCCAACATCTTCATGGATTTCATCATCCAAAATTTCACTCCCTTGTGAGTGAAATAATGTTCGGTTCAAAGTCCTTTATTTTTGTGTGTGGTTTTCAGCTTTGGATGTCACATTTGTCTCCCTAGGATGTCATTTGTCTTTCCTTTAAACAATCACTTAGACCTGCAGAATCTCTGATTCTTCTCTGGTTCTTCCCTATGACACATCCTTATTGACAAATAGAATAGAATAGAATAGAATAGAATAGAATAGAATAGAATAGAATAGAATAGAATAGAATAGAATAGAATACAATTAACCAGGTTGGAAGAGACCTTTGAGGTCATCAAGTCCAACCTGTCATCCAACCCTGTGTAATCTACCAAACCATGGGACCAAGCATCCCATCAAGACTCTTCCTAAACACCTTCAGTGATGGTGACTCCACCACCTCCCTGGGCAGCACATTCCAATGGCCAATCTCTCTTTCCTTGAAGAACTTCTTCCTAACATCCAGCCTAAACCTCCCCTGGTGCAGCTCAAGACTGTGTCCTCTTGTTCTGGTGCTGGTTGCCTGGGAGAAGAGACCAACCCCCACCTGGCTACAACCTCCCTTCAGGTAGATATAGACAGCAATTAGGTCTCCCCTGATCCTCCTCTTCTCCAGGCTAAGCAACCCCAGCTCCCTCAGCCTCTCCTCACAGGGCTGTGCTCCAGACCCCGCCCCGGCTTTGTTGCCCTTCTCTGGACACGTTCCAGCAACTCAACATCTTTCTTGTATTGAGAAGTCCAGAACAGGTCACAGTACTCAAGTTGTGGCCTAACCAGTGCTGAGGACAGGGGCAGAATGACCTCCCTACAATCATAATCCAAATAACAGAATCCTCAGCATTGATTTCTGCTCCCATTTCCCAGACCCCTCACTGTGTGTCTCTACATAGTGCTGTGTGATCTCTCTCCCTTAGTGAGAATGGGTAGTTTATAGTTGTTTTGTCTTTGCTTTTAATTAATTAATTTTGCTATGTAAGGGTGTTTCTCCTTCTTCTTGTAGCACTTTTTGTTTCCTAATAACCTTTTGGAAAGGACAGTATCAAAAACTGTTTGGAAAGGGGGAGCAAAGGCTCTTTGTGGTCTTATAATTGGAAAATAACCATTCATCATCTCCTTCATATAACTTGTTGGGAGTAGTTTATTTAATCTACAATTTCACCATTGATTCTTCACATTTTCATTTAGTAGCTTATTAGAAATTAATTTAGACTCTGTTTTCAAAGCTGTATGCTATATTCCTGGTTTAATTTCCATTGTGGTACAACTTCATTGTCTTCTCTTCTGCGGCCAGTGCATTACTGCTATGGAGTATAATAACCTGTGATCAGAAAGAGTTCATGTTATAGTGTGTCTTACATGGTTCAGGGTTGGAAGGGACCTCTAGGATCATCTAGTTTCAACCCCCCTGTCATGGGCAGGGACACCTCACACTACATCAGGTTGCTCACAGCCACATCCAGCCTGGCCTTAAAAACCTCCTTCCACCACCTCCCTGGGCAACCTGTTCCAGTGTCTCACCCCCCTTGTGGGGAAGAACTTCTTCCTAGCATCCAATCTGAATCTGCCAGATTCAAATAATTCAACCAGGTGTGTTTGCAGGAAAGTTAAAATGTGGGTATAACCTGTAGTTGCTTTTAAAATTAGTTCAGATTCCCTGTGTTACCTTGCCCTTGTTTACACTGAGATTTATCTTTGTCATCCCATTAAAACTCTGTATTGATACGTGTGTTCTTCTTTACAGTGCTCATCTGAAATAAAAAGATTGAGAGATGTCAAAACATTGGAAATTACATCCCTGGATGATTTTCAATGCTGTATTTGCACAGCTGAAAAAGGAAGATTGATAGCCTGTGTTCCTAAGATTAATCAGTGTCACTTTCACAGATCACATTTGTATCTAGTTACTATGAGGAAAAAACCACTTTGCACTGTAAATGAGAGAGAGAATGTATCAAAATATGGCAAGAAAGACTGCTGCAGTGCATGCATTTTCCATTAGAACATGTGGGGATGATGACAAAACAAAAACAAATCCATACCAGGACAAAATAGAAAACAGAGTGAAGAAAATTATGCAACAGAGTCATGAATTCATTCAGTTTGACAGGGATACAACAAAATCTCTATCCCAAATTAATAGAATCATAGAATTGTTAGGGTTGGAAGGGACCTCAAGGATCATCTAGTTCCAACCCCCCTGCCGTGGACAGAGACACCTCACACTACAGCAGGTTGCTCAGAGCCACATCCAGCCTGGCCTTAAAATCCTCCAGGGATGAGGCTTCCACCTGCTCCTTGGGCAAGCTGTCCCAGTGTCTCACCTTCTTCAAGCAGGGTCAACTGGGTAGGCATAGAGTCATCATTTTGGTAGGTAAAGACCTTTAAGATCATCAACTCCAACCATTAACTCTACTAAATCTGATATTTCTTAGCACCTTTTAAACATCTCCAGGGAAAATGTAGCTAGACAGTGGCTTTATTGGTGTGTGTAACATAGAAGTAATAGCCCTAAAAGCTACATTTGTTATAATATTAGCACCACTACTTAATGCCAGAATTGCCACTGTTGCTGATGCTTCTAATCCTTTATCCAAGTATGAGTTTGTGGGTTTCTTTGTATCTTTTTCTTCCTGTGTACACAATCTGATTTTTTTCTTATCTGCAAGATGTTGGTCTTTTAGATATTGTTAGTACCACACAGAAGAAGCAGACCCTTTCTTCTTATGTTTTTACAGCACATAGTGTGGCAGTTTCTCTTCTAAATCAGAATCATAGAATCAACCAGATTGGAAGAGACCTCCAAGATCATCCACTCCAACCTATCACCCAGCCCAATCCAATCAACTGGACCATGGCACTAAGTGCCTCATCCAGTCTTTTCATGGAGATCTCCAGGGACAGAGACTCCACCACTTCCGTGGGCAGCCCATTCCAATGGCAAATCACTCTCTCTGTGAAGAATGTCTTCCTAATATCCAGCCAGGACTATGTGGAATAGAGCAAAACTAGAAGTGAGTAGATTCAGATTGGATGTTAGGCAGAAGTACTTCCCCATGAGGGTAGTGAGACATTGAAACAGGTTGCCCAGGGAGGTGGTGGAAGCCTCATCCCTGGAGGTTTTTAAGGCCAGGCTGGATGTGGCTGTGAGCAACCTGCTGTAGTGTGAGGTATCCCTGCCCATGGCAGGGGGTTGAAACTAGATGATCCTAGAGGTCCCCTCCAACCTTAACAATTCTGTGATAGTCAAGGCCACAGAACTGTAAACTGATTGCTGTTTGTGTGATTTCACCTCAGATATGTGAACCTTCAAGGAAAAGGATGTGAACAAAAAAGGCACCAAAAAATCTCAACATCATAGTGCAATGCTGAGATAATCCCCTTTACAGTTACAAAAAAGAAGGAGCGGGGATGGGGAGCAAAAGTTGGCATCTTTAGCTGCGTCTGCAAAGCTGAGCATGCCAGAGTGCATCCCCAGGCACTGAAGCATGTGTGGCTCTGCTGCTGAACTGGTGGTTTTTCCTGCCACAGAGCATTCTGTTCCATTGTCAGCTGCCCCTGAACAATCTATGGCATGGCTCAGCCATCAAGACGTCACAGGTATTTTGTCCATTAGCCACTTTGAATATGGTATCTTGTTTTGGTAACTGAGAAAAATTAACTAGCAGGGAAGGCTGATCCTTGCCAGCTGACCTAGAGTTTGTTTTATACATCAGCTCTGAAGAGGGAATAGGTTGAGTATACATAGAATCATAGACTGGAAACATAGAATACATAGAATCATAGGTTGGAAGGGACCTCAAGGAGCATCCAGTTCCAAACCCCAGCCACGGGCAGGGACACCTCACACTAGATCAGGTTGCTTACAGCCGCATCCAACCTGGCCTTAAAAACTTCCAGGGATGAAGCTTCCACCACCTCCCTGGGCAAGCTGTGCCAGTGTCTCACCACCTCATGGGGAAGAACATCCAATCTGAATCTACCCATTTCTAGTTTTCTTTCCCATTCCCCCCAGTCCTATCACTCCCTGACACCCTAAAAAGTCCCTCCCCAGCTTTCTTGTAGGCTTCTTCAGATACTGGAAGGCCATAATAAGGTCTCCTTGAAGCCTTCTCCTCTCCAGACTGAGTAGCCTCAACTCCCTCAGTCTGTCCTCATAGAAGAGGAGCTCCAGCCCTCTGATCATCCTCTTGGCCCTTTTCTGGACACACTCCAGCACCTCCAGATCCTTCTTGTAATAGGGGCTCCAGAACTGGATGCAGTACTTCAGTTGGGGCCTCACCATAACGGAGTGGTCCTTGTTGTATGGTTTGGCTTATGAGTACCACATATGCTAGGCAAAGATTTTTCTAAGTTGTGTAGCTGTTTCTGTGCCTAATAAAATATTTGTGAGCATCTTCATGCTGGCTGTTAGCCCCACATTATTGGTTGTTGGGGTTGGTTGTTTTTGGATTTTTTTGGGATTTTTTGAGGAGTGTATCAGGTGTGATGCTGGACAAGTCCATGATAGATTTTAGGGGTTTCTGCTCCAGGTCTCATAAATGTTTGCATGGTTTGGTTTCTACTGTTGTAAGCATCTGTGAAAGGTGGCATAGAAAGTGGGGTTAGCCAGCTAGACCTAGGAGACATTGGAGAGTCTTAATACAGCAGTCTTCATCTTTAGAGCTCCCAAACAGAGAGGGACCTGGGGGTGCTGGTTGACAGCTGCCTGAACATGAACCAGCAGTGTGCCCAAGTGGCCAAGAAGGCCAACAGCATCCTGGCCTGCATTAGGAATAGTGTGGCCAGCAGGAGCAGGGAGGTCATTCTGCCCCTGTACTCTGCATTGGTTAGGCCACACCTTGAGTCCTGTGTCCAGTTCTGGGCCCCTCAGTTTAAGAAGGACATCGAGACACTTGAACGTGTCCAGAGAAGGGCAACAAGGCTGGGGAGAGGCCTTGAGCACAGCCCTATGAGGAGAGGCTGAGGGAGCTGGGGTTGCTTAGCCTGGAGAAGAGGAGGCTCAGGGGTGACCTCATTGCTCTCTACAACTACCTGAAGGGTGGTTGTAGCCAGGAAGGGGTTGGCCTCTTCTCGCTAGCAACCAGCACCAGAACAAGAGGACACAGTCTCAAGCTGCGCCAGGGGAAGTTTAGGCTCGAGGTGAGGAGGAAGTTCTTCACCGAGAGAGTGATTCCCCATTGGAATGTGCTGCCCAGGGAGGTGGTGGAGTCACCATCCCTGGAGGTGTTCAAGAGGGGACTGGACATGGCACTTGGTGCCATGGTCTAGTCGTGGGGTCTGTGGTGACAGGTTGGACTTGATGATCTTGGAGGTCTCTTCCAACCTTTGTGATACTGTGATCTTCTTAGGCCATAGTCATGACATACCACTTTCTTAAGCATTATATTGTGTTGTTTGACACTTCAAGTTTTCACCTCATTTTCTGCAAGCAATATCATTGGCTATTATGAGAAATTTTCTGAGTAAGCTGGAAAAAAAAAAAAGATTGGATATTTCTATGGTCCTACTCCAGCAGGGGGTTGGACTAGATGATCTCTGGAGCTCCCCTCCGACCTCTAACATCCTGTGATATGAGGAGGTAACACTAAGTGTCCTTCCCTGTGTTACCTGTTAATTGTCTCTCCTGTGAACACACTGAGGATTTCTGCAATACATCTGATCTGAATTAATTCTGTCTGAAATGCATAGGATGTAGATCAAATTGTGTTTCCTTGTGCGTGGAATGAATCAAGCTGCTAGAAACAGCTTAGTTGTGTGCAATTCCAGTCCTCTGCTTCCTCCCTCCCCTGCTAGCACAGCAGAAAAAAAAAACAACAAAAAAGGTCTATTCCTAACTTTTCTCAAAGTAAGTCTAATACATCCTTAACTCAAAAGTGCAACTGTAAAATGTGATGAACTCCCTGGCTATTAAGTCCTTTGAATACAAGGCAGTGCAGTCTTGTCTCTGCTGATGTTTATTTTCTTTTTTTTTTTTTTTTTTTCCTGTTTTATTAAACAAAGGAACATTTTAAGTGTCCTTTGTTCCACCCAGTGGGTCAAAAGAGGTGGCAGTATTAAAGCCTGTGGTATGAAAAATTTCTGACCTTTAGTTGTACCTATTTGCTTTAATGTAGTCCAAGCGGTCGTGTTTACCAGAGCCCATCGCAAACTGAGGGAAAACATTTGTCAGTTGAAGTTACACCACCACAGATGTTTATATACAGCGGAATTATTCTAGGTTTGTTTACTGTCTTGTGCTTATTTTGGCCAGAACACATTTTCCATTGCCAACCTGGGCTGTTGGGTTTTTTTTTTCTACCATCTGTATGTCTTTGGAGTGTTTCCTTTGCTGTCTGATACCTTAGGACTTTCAGGAGTGGAGCCTGTTTACCAGAGTTCCTGTGAGCATTTGCTTCTTAGAATCTGTTGGCTCATATTTGGAGGAGCTTGCATCATTAATTTGCATAGTCAGTCTCATTTTGGGGTTTTCATCATGTGAAAATCCTATTGTATTTGCTCATTAAAATGATCCTTCTTGAAATCCACTGCCTCTTAATAATTTGCTCAGTGCTACGTAGGCTCATTTTCAAAGTCTGTGCCTTGCCTAACACTTTTGCTTTTCCATAGATTGGAGAAACTTAAAGCACTTTTGAATCTTCTTATTATTATTATTATTATTATTATTATTATTATTATTATTACTAGTATTACTAGTATTATTATTATAAATATTTCTTAATCAGAGTAACTTTTGTAACTGGGCAAGATGCAATTGGTCCTCTTTAGAGTGGTGCTGGTTTTGCACAGACAATGTCTCTTGATGACTCTCTGGAAACTTCCATTCAAGGACATTGCATCTTTTGTTTTTTTTCCTTCTGCCCACCCAGACATAAGGACTGATAGCACTACCTGTTCTGTTGTCATTTAAAAGCCAGCTGAAACAAGATGTAGGGTGATGCAGTGAGCTGGAGCACCTCTCTTGTGAGGACAGACAGAGGGAGTTGGGGCTCTTCAGTCTGCAGAAGAGAAGGCTCCAAGGAGACCTAACTGTGACCTACAGTTAGGGACCTGCAAGAGAGCCGGGGAGGGACTTTTGAGGGTGTCAGGGAGTGATAGGACTAGGGGAAATGAAACAAAACTAGAAATGGGCAGATTCAGATTGGATGTTAGGAAGAAGTTCTTCCCCATGAGGGTGGTGAGACACTGGCACAGGTTGCCCAGGGAGGTGGTGGAAGCCTCATCCCTGGAGATTTCTAAGGCCAGGCTGGATGTGGCTGTGAGCAACCTGCTCTAGTGTGAGGTGTCTCTGTCCATGGCAGGGGGGTTGGATCTGGCTGATTCTTGAGGTCCCTTCCAACCCTGACAGTTCTATGATTCTATGATTCTATCCCTATGTCCTTTAAGAGGACCCTCAAATCATTCACTGGAGTACTGCTGACAGCTTCTGAATTTCCCAGTACATGTCATACTGTAACGCTATCTGTAATCTTACTAGTGATTTCCAGACCTTGTCTTTACTGGAGTCATAACAAGCTCAACAATATTAAGCTTATTCGTCACAGTGAAATGATTGTACTTCATTTTTCCCAATAACTTGTCAAGTCGTTCATCAGATCCCGAAGCTAAAGAATCATTAGAGCATGTAATCTGTTCTAAACACAAGCTCTGCAATCCTAAAAATAATATAGGTGTAATTTAAAGCTATGCCATATATATCTCACTACTAACAGGAGTTCCTTTAGGGCAGCAATTTCTGTCTAGATAACTTGGATTTACTGGTGGTGGGTTGTTTTTTTTTAAGGAGGAAAAAAAAAAAAAAGGACAAGTTTGTTTTGGTGTCATTATGGCTTCTGAAGTGTGAACCACTAGCATGTGGTCAGGGTGAAAGAGGTTTGTGAGGAAAGAGGAAAGAAGCTGTCACAACATTTTTCAGTTCTACCAAAAAATATTAAATATTAGAGTGTCACAGTATCACTAAGGTTGGAAGAGACCTCAAAGATCATCAAGTCCAACCTGTCACCACAGACCTCATGACTAGACCATGGCACCAAGTGCCACATCCAGTCCCCTCTTGAACACCTCCAGGGACGGTGACTCCACCACCTCCCCGGGCAGCACATTCCAATGATGAATCACTCTCTCGGTGAAGAACTTTCTCCTCACCTCGAGCCTAAACTTCCCCTGGTGCAGCTTGAGACTGTGTCCCCTTGTTCTGGTGCTGGTTGCTAGAGAGAAGAGACCAACCCCTTCCTGGCTACAAGCACCCTTCAGGTAGTTGTAGAGAGCATTGAGGTCTCCCCTGAGCCTCCTCCAGGCTAAGCAACCCCAGCTCCCTCAGCCTCTCCTCATAGGGCTGTGCTCAGGCCTCTCCCCAGCCTTGTTGCCCTTCTCTGGACACATTCAAGTGTCTCGATGTCCTTCTTAAACTGAGGGGCCCAGAACTGGACACAGGACTCAAGGTGTGGCCTAACCAATGCAGAGTACAGGGGCACAATGACCTCCCTGCTCCTGCTGGCCACGCTATTCCTAATGCAGGCCAGGATGCCATTGGCCTTCTTGGCCACCTGGGCACACTGCTGGCTCATGTTCAGCAGCTGTCAACCAGCACCCCCAGGTCCCTCTCTGTTTTGGAGCTCTCCAGCCACTCCGACCCCAGCCTGTAGCTCTGCATGGGGTTGGTGTGGCCAAAGTGCAGCACCCAGCACTTGGACTTGTTGAATGCCATATGTTGCTCTGCTGGAAACTTAAATGGTTTCTTTCCATACCTAACCTTTCCTCTGTTTTGAGTACCATGATTCCCCACATGTGAGCCTTCCACCGCATCCTATAAAAGGCTATATACATGTGTTTGTTTGGGCTTGTTTTGCAGAGCCTTTCTTTAGTCTGTGGAGGTTCTTACGATAAGCACAAAAAACTTGGCAGTATTAGAATTAGAATAGAATAGAATAGAATAGAATAGAATAGAATAGAATAGAATAGAATAGAATAGAATAGAATGGAATAGACCAGGTTGGAAGAGACCTTCAAGATCATCATGTCCAACCTACCATCCAACACCACCTAATCAACTAAACCATGCAACCAAGCACCCTATCACGTCTCATCCTGAACACCTCCAGTGATGGTGACTCCACCACCTCCCTGGGCAGCACATTCCAATGGCCAATCACTCTTTCTGGGAAGAACTTTCTCCTCACCTCCAGCCTAAACCTCCCCTGGCGCAGCTTGAGACTGTGTCCTCTTGATCTGGTGCTGGTTGCCTGGGAGACTATTCTTCAAGCATTCCCTCCTGCCTGGTTTTGAGATGTAGAGTATGGAGGATTGTTCTTCTTCCAGCACCTCCAGATCCCTCTTGTAATAGGGGCTCCAGAACTGGACGTAGTACTCCAGGTGGAGTCTCACCAGAGCTGAGTAGAGGGGGAGAATCACCTCCCTTGACCTGCTGGCCACACTTCTCCTGATGCAGCCCAGGATCTGATTGGCTTTCCAGGCTGCAAGTGCATACTGAGAGCTCCTGTTGAGCTCCTTGTCCACCAGCACCCCCAAGTCTCTCTCCTCAGGGCTGCTCTCCAGCCAGTCCCTGCCCAGCCTGGATTTGTGCCTGGGGTTGCCTCGACCCAGATGCAGGACCTTGCACTTGGTCTTGTTGAACCTCTGTCTTGTTCTTCAGCAACCAGTAGAAGAAAATCCCGCTGGGTTTTCAGAGTTGGTGTTTATGGTAATCTGCTAGTGTCATTTAATAAGACATTTTGCTTTGAGATGTCATGCTGGAAATTAAGCACAGGCCTTTAATTGTAGTGAGTTCTGAAGCTTTGCAAGCCTTTTAACCAGAAGAATATGTGCTGCTTATGGTTATTTTTTTCCCTCTCTCTCTTTGCTGTAGGGAAGACAGCATTCCTCTGTGGTTTGTAATAAAATGTTTGTGAGTGAGAAGCTATTATTTCCAATACATGATGATGTTTTCCTATAAACAAAATTCAGTGCGAAAACCAAACAAACTGTGCAGTGAAAACCACTCCAAAGTTACTTTGGGGACCCTAGTCAGAGTCGTAAAACAGTTTGTCCATGTTGCTGTGTGATTGCAATATTGATTTGGGGTTTTAACGGCTGTGTTGTCAGCACTGTTGGAGATAACCACTGAAATTGAATTATGAGCATTTCATTCTGCTGCATAGAGAACGGTTTGGGTTAGAAGGGACCTCAAAAGGTCATCTAGTCCAACCCCCTGCAGTGAGTAGAGACATGGTTTAATAGTCACGATGTCTTGGGTGGCAGGTTGGACCTGGTGATCTCTGAGGTCTTTTCCAACCTTGCTGATTCTATGATTCTATGATCTTTCACTAGATCAGGATTATCAGAGCCTTGTTGAGCCTGATTTTTAATATCTCCTCAAATGGGACATACACTACCTCACTGGGCAACCTGTTCCAGTGTTCTGCCACCCTCATGGTAAAGAACTTACTCCTGACATCCAATCTAAATCTGCTCTTCTCTCCTTTCAAACCATTGCTCCTCATCCTATCACTGCAGGCCTTTGTAAATAGTCCTTCTGCAGCCTTCTTGTAGCCCCATTCAGGTACTGGAAGGCTGCTATTAGGTGTCCCCAAGAAGCTTCTCTTCTCCAGGCTGAACAACCCCAGCTGCTTGAGCCTGTCCTGGTACAAGAGGTATTTCAGCCCCCTGATCATCTTTATGGCCTTCCTCTGGACCTGCTCAGGTCTGTGTCCTTAGTAGCAGAGCAGTGTAGGTCGTTGCACAGTGTGAACTACTCTTCTGTTTGGACTGAACTTAAGATTCCCACCTGGCTACTTGTATGTCTTCCTGGCTGTGGTATGTATTAGGGAGTATATGGGTGGGAAAATCTGAGCCAAGAGAACACTGAAAGAAGAGTTTTGCCCAAAACATCACTGTATTTGTTAATGGTCATCTGTTCTTTGATTTGATTGGTTTCTTTTGGAACAGGTTGCCTAGGGAGGTGGTAGAAGCCTCATCCCTGGGGGTTTTAAGGCCAGGCTGGATGTGGCTCTGACCAACCTGATGTAGTGTGAGGAGTCCCTGTCCATGGCAGTGGGGTTGGAACTGGATGATACTAGAGGTCCCTTCCAACCCTAATTGTATGATTCTATAAAATTAGATGCATTTTTCTATATTGAAGGTAGTGAGGCTGAGAATTAGTCTGACAGCTGAAGTAACACGGACTCATGTTTTCCATTGTAATTACTGTGTGCCAAAAGAAGATTTATTTTCCTGCCGTTTTGATTGTGCTCTTAAAAATAATTGATGGAAATTCTGGGTGCCCAGAGCTTTTAGAAGAACTTCAATTAGAATATATTGTTTTAATTTCTGAAAAGCAATCTGCAGTGGCTTTTATGTATAGTCATTTCATACGATGTTTCATATTTTATGAAACAATATTAAATGGTTCTTTAGATCTGGGTTCGTAGCTTTCTTGAAGGATCAAAGCACTTGGCATAAGCCAAAATCTGTTAAACTTCGTTTCTGTTTGTGGTATAAATTAAAACTCTCTAGAGTGTGGTTTGGCCTAAGTCTGATTTATTGCTTTCCTTGGCTCCACATCAGGGTGGCTGCGGTTTTCCATTCTTGTTTCCAGTAGAGACTTCATGTGTTTTGATTTCAAATCCTTTCAGAGCAGCTGCTCTTTATCTGGCTAGAAGAAACTTCCTCTGGTAGTTCTCTGCTGTAACATAGATGCTAGGCTTCTCGTTGTTGGGTTGTCTTTTTTTTTGGGGGGGGGCAGGGGGGTGTTAATATTTTTGTTTACGTTAAACTGAGATTTATCTGTGCATACAAAATGATTTATTTCTGCATTATAAGTTAGATTTAAATTTAGGTGTTGCAGTAACTTTGTGTGTGTGTGTGTTTGTGTGTGAAGACATTTTCCAGATAAAATCATTACAGGAATCACAGAATCATAGAATTGCCAGGGTTGGAAGGGACCTCAAAGATTATCTAGTTCCAACCCCTGCCATGGGCAGGGACACCTCACACTACAGCAGGTTGCTCACAGCCACATCCAGCTTGGCCTTCAAAGCCTCCAGGGATGAGGCTTCCACCACCTCCCTGGGCAACCTGTGCCAGTCTCTCACCACCCTCATGGGGAAGAACTTCTTCCTAGCATCCAATCTGAATCGACCCAGTTCTAGGTTGTTTTTTTCCATTCCCCCTAGTCCTGTCTCTCCCTGGCACCCTAAAAAGTCCCTCCCCAGCTTTCTTGTAGGCCACTCTAAGATACTGTATGGTCAAAGTTTTCTACAGATTACTCTTAATTTTTAGGTAATAATGAAGTAATGAAGTATCTCTACAACTACCTGAAGGGAGGTTGTAGACAGGCAGAGGTTGGTCTCTTCTCCCAGGCAACCAGCACCAGAACAAGAGGACACAGTCTCAAGCTGCGCCAGGGGAGGTTTAGGCTGGATGTGAGGAAGAAGTTCTACACAGAAAGAGTGATTGCCCATTGCAGTGGGCTGCCCAAGGAGGTGGTAGAGTCACCATCATTGGAGGTGTTTAGGAGGAGACTTGATAGGGTGCTTGGTTGCATGGTTTAGTTGATTAGGTGGGTTGGATAATAGGTTGGACGTGATGATCTTGAAGCTCTCTTCCAATCTGGTCTATTCTATTCTATTCTATTCTATTCTATTCTATTCTATTCTATTCTATTCTATTCTATTTTATTCTATTCTGTTCTATTCTATTGGATGTAAAGATGACTACACTACATTTTTGTTTCTCTTGCATCGTCCTTAATACTGCCAATTACTGCCTGTAATCCTGACTGACCCACTGGTTATAAAAGAAGCTGCAAGGGGTCACGTGAGTTGCTTCATGGTGGGAATGTTATGTCATGAAGGTACAGCACAAGGACACAAAGATCATTTTGGTAGTAAAATAAATGGAGTCATTTGATTTCAGCTTAATCTTTCAGCATGGTGATTGTTGGTTTTATTATCTGGTTTTGTTATTAAGTGTAGTGATTAACAGCCTGTGGTTAGGCATAATGTTGAATGCAGAGTCCACTGAACTCATTTAGAAGAGTTCTGTTTTGGATTATGCTTTCAGCAGTGCTTATCCATTCAAACATCCCTTACAATTTAATTGAAGTGGGAAAATGCTGATGTTTGGGCATTTGTTGACACAAATCAGTGAAGAGAGACCTAAAGTAAGGATGCTATTCCTTGACCTGTTTTAAGAAAATATCTTCTATGCTTGTTAGGATACTTTAAATACCAACTAGAGCCTGATATTGGATGTTTATGTCCCATCTTTGGCCATTCCAAAGAGAGTTATGATAAAATTGTCTCCAATGAATTGTAAACAAGCTACAAGTGAGTGATCTTGGAGTGATTTGGAAGACTTGATGGAGTGCTTGGTTGCATGGTTTAGTTGGTTAGATGGTGTTGGATGATGGGTTGGACATGATGATATTAAAGGTGTCTTCCAATCTATTCTATTCTATTCTATTCTATTCTATTCTATTCTATTCTATTCTATTCTATTCTATTCTATTCCATTCTATTCTATTCTATTCATTCCATTCCATTCTATTCATTCTATTCTATTCTATTCTATTCTATTCTATTCTATTCTATTCTATTCCAGTCTAGTCTATTCTATTCCAGTCTAGTCTAGTCTTTTTCTGTAAAAAGCCAGATTTATGGAGTAGCTTGGTAGAGAAAATAGTAAGAGATGAGGTTATTTTAGACAGGTGTTTATGCATTAATTAGCCATGACAGATGTCACAAAAGGACACATTATCAGATGGTAAGATCTTTAATACATGTTAATATAGTAGTTCTGTGCTTCATATGGGATAAAGCAAGTGAAAGAGCGTTCATGGCTGAAAGTAAAAGTCCACAATGCTAAGTGTAAAGGAAATTACACAGTGAAAATTCTGGGGTGGATTAGAAGGGATGTGACCAGTAGGTCAAGAGAGGTTCTCCTCCCCCTCTACTCTGCACTTCTGAGGCCACATCTAGAATATTGTGTTCAGTTCTGGGCCCCTCAGTTCAAGACAGACGGTGAGCTGCTTGAAAGAACCCAGCGCAGAGCCACAAGGATGATGAAGGGAGTGGAACATCTTCCATACGAAGAGAGACTGAGGGAGCTGAGGGCTCTTGGAGAAGAGGAGACTGAGAGATGACCTCATCAATGTTTATAAATATGTAAAGGGTGAGTCCTGAGAGGATGGAGCCAGGCTCTGCTGGGTGGTGCTCAATGACAGCACAAGGGGCAGTGGTGGAAGTTGAGGCATAGGAAGTTTCATGTAAATATGAAGAGAAAATTTTCCCCTGTGAGAGTGACAGAGCACTGAAACAGGCTGCCCAGGGGGACTGTGGAGTCTCCTTATCTGGAGATATTCAAAACCTGCCTGGATGTGTTCTTGTGTGATCTGGTATAGGTGATCCTGCTCTGGCAAGGGGGTTTGGACTGGTTGAGCTTTCGAGGTCCATTCCAGCCTCTGAAATTCTGTGATTCTGTGAAAAGACTTTATTTGGTACAGTAAAGCAAAGGAAGGAAACCACCACAGAAGAGCTGGAGAAGTTTAGGAAAAGAGAGGAATAGAATAACAAATCAAAGAAGTAAAGGCACCATTTGAATGGATGTAAAACTAAGCACAGAGAGGCTGATTCAGAACTATGCCACGAGGATGAGGCCTTTCAGAATTAGAATAGAATAGAATAGAATAGAATAGAATAGAATAGAATAGAATAGACCAGGTTGGAGGAGACCTTCAAGATGATCGCATCCAACCTATCAACCAATCCAACCCACCTAAACAACTAACCCATGGCACCAAGCACCCCATCAAGTCTCCTCCTGAACACCTCCAATAATGGTGACTCCACCACCTCCACAGGCAGCCCATTCCAATGGGCAATCACTCTCTCTGTATAGAACTTCTTCCCAACGTCCAGCCTAAACCTCCCTTGGCACAGCCTGAGACTGTGTCCTCTTGTTCTGGTGCTGGTTGCCTGGGAGAAGAGACCAACCCCACCTGGCTACAACCTCCCTTCAGGTAGTTGTAGAGAGCAATAAGGTCACCTCTGAGTCTCCTCTTTGGTTGAACACATTAAACAGAAAAATGCTGCAGGTTTGAGATGTTGACACAAAAATCCTGAAGTGTAAATGGAACTTTAGAATAGAATAGAATAGAATAGAATAGAATAGAATAGAATTGAATTGAATTGAATTGAATAGAATGAATTGAATTGAATTGAATTGAATTGAATTGACCAGGTTGGAAAAGACCTTTGGGATCATCAAGTCCAACCTATCACCTAACACCATCTAATCGACTAAACCATGGCACCAGTAAGATATGTGGCGTAGAGGTTTATCCACATTCTTCATTTGCCTAAGAAGAACAGAAAGCAAAAAGCAAGGAAAAGGAGTTCAATTTCTGCTTTATTCTTCCTAATGTAGCCATGTACAAGTTAATTTTGGAAGTGACAGGTGCGTTCTCATGCTACAGAAGAATTCTAGGAAGCTAAAAATGCCATTACAGTAATCAAACTTTACATTTAAAAGATGTAAAATTATTCTAATCAAAAGGACCTTTTGCCCTCCCCCACCCAGTTTGGCAAGATTGGTTCTTTCACTGTATAGTTTTTTCTTCTTTTTAGAATTTCATCTTTCAAGTAATTAGCCAGGTATGTAATAATAGGTACATGATAATAAATTACAAGGTGTCATTTCTGGAATAGACAGCACTGAAATGGGCAGCCTACTGCAGCCTACTGCAGCTGGTCCTGCTTGAGCTGGGGTGGTTGGACTTGGAGGAATGGCTGAGGGAACTGGGATTGTTTAGTCTGGAGAAGATGAGGCTGAAGGGAGATCTCACTGCTCTCTGAAAGGGGGTTGTAGTTAAGTGAGAGTCAGGCTCTTCTCCCAAGTTATTACTGAATAGGACAAGAGAAAGAGATGTTACAGTAACTTTTTGTTCATATGTGTGTGAGTGAAGACATTTTCCAGATCAAATCACAACAGGAATTGTAGAATCATAGAATTGTTAGGGTTTGAAGGGACCTCAAAGATCATCTAGTTCCAACCTCCCTGCCATGTCAGGCATGATAGGGCAGGGACACCTCACACTACATCAGGTTCCTCAGAGCCACATCCAGCCTGGCCTTAAAAACCTCTAGTGATGAGGCTTCTACCACCTCCCTGGGCAACCTGTTCCAGTGTCTCACCACCCTCATGGGGAAGAACTTCTTCCTAAAATCCAATTTTAATCTACCCATTTCTACTTTCTATTTTCCATTCCCCCATGTCCTATCACTCCCTGACACCCTCAAAAGTCCTTCCCCAGCTTTCTTGTAGCCCCCTTCAGATACTGGAAGGCCACAATTAGGTCACCTCAAAGCCTTCTGTTCTCCAGACTGAACAACTCCAACTCCCTCATTCTGTCCTTATAGGAGAGCAGCTGCAGCCCTCTGCTCACCCTCGTGGCCCTCCTGTGGACACCTTCCAGCACATCCAGATCCCTGGACTTCTTCAAGAGATGTGTAGATAGGGTGCTTTGAGACATAGTGGCATAGTGGTGTTGGGTTCACTGTTGGACTGTATGATCTTCAGCATTTTTTGGTTTGTTTTCCACGGTCTTTGGTTTGTTGTGGTTTTTATTGTGTTTTTTCCATGTGTGTGTGTTTTTCCAGCTTGGAGACAAAGCTCACACACCTTTTAAGTTTTTTTTTTTCCCCCCAATTAAATCACATCAGGTTTAGTGTGAGGACTCAGCTGAATGTGTACTTGTGTGAGTAAATATTTGAAAGGCTGAGGATGTTAATTAGTTGCTGTAGCTCCTTAAGTGTGGGGTTTTTTTCCTCTTCTTTGCTGTGAAGCAATGGCATTGCTCCTAGGTTTTTATCACAGTTTTGTGCCTGTTGTTTCCATGGTAATTCTTTTTCTTGCACTGGGCTTCAAAGGAAGCAAAGGATTCTGTGAGGATTTCTATTTTTATTTATTTAATTATGTGAAAACCTGACTGAATATACTCCTCTGTGAAAATTCTCAAATCTCTACAGTTTTAGTGTAGCTTTTAACTGTAAAGGCATTCTAATATTATATATATATATATATATATATGATTTTTTCTTTAGCAATAGCTCATTTGCCACATTTGTTTCACATTCAAAATATTTTACAAAAAAAAAAAAGAAAGAAAGAAAATTGTCTATCTCCTTATTCTGCAGTGTTCCTAAATTGCATTTTATGGTACCAGAATAACTTAAAACTGTGGAAGACAATAGGCAAATGCTTGCAGTCGTCTCTAATAGTATCAATTCCCTGCAAATCAGGCTAGGTGCAATACTGAGCATGCACACAATAATTTAGCATTTAGTACTTTTTCTGCAGCTCCAAAAGGCTAACATTCCACCCACTGTTAGCAATCCAACCCAAGAATGCTCTGTTGACATGACATCCTGTTGACATCTGTTGACGTGAGATCCTGGGCTGCATCAAGAGAGGTGTGGCCAGCAGGTCAAGGGAGGGGATTCTCCCCCTCTACCCAACTCTGGTGAGACCCCACCTGGAGTACTGCCTCCAGTTCTGGAGCCCCTATTACAAGAGGGATGTGGAGGTGCTGGAAGGTGTCCAGAGAAGGGCCACGAGGATGATCAGAGGGCTGGAGCACCTCTCCTGTGAGGACAGACTGAGGGAGTTGGGGCTGTTCAGTCTGGAGAAGATAAGGCTCTGAGGTGACCTAATTGTGGCCTTCCAGTATCTGAAGGGGGCCTACAAGAAGGCTGGGGAGGGACTTCTCAGGCTATCAGGTAGTGATAGGACTAGGGGGAATGGAATGAAGCTGGAGGTGGGGAGATTCAGGGTGGACATGAGGAGGAAGTTCTTCCCCATAAGAGTGGTGAAGCCCTGGAATGGGTTGTCCAGGGAGCTGGTTGAGGCCCCGTCCCTGGAAGTGTTTAAGCCCAGGCTGGATGAGGCTGTGGCCATCCTGATCTAGTGCAGGGTGTCCCTCATGGCAGGGGGTTGGAACTAGATGATCCTTGTGGTCCCTTCCAAAGCTGACTGATACTATGATACTATGACATATCCCTGTGCATCACTGGAATATGCCTGCAAACCAGAGAAGTTCTCTCATGCTATTGCAAGAGCTTTCTTGAACAGTTGCATTTAATACTTCTGAAAGTAAGGTTTTTAATGATGCAGCATGGATGAGATTCACTCTGAGAATAAATAGAATAATGAATAATCTTTCTTGCTTTCTTCCAGGTAGGTGAGACACTGAATGAGTTCAAGTGTGGTTGGGGAGAATAGCAATTAACACTTCATCCTTCTGTGGTGGGAAGCATAAAGAACACCTAAATTAAAGAACTGAAACTGAGGGGTTTTGTCCCCAGAGGCTTAGTGGTGTGGTTTCATGGTCCTCTGACGTTAATTTAAATGTCACTGCCTAAAAGGTAGTCTTGCCCCAAGCCATGTATTTTAGTCATTTCTTTGCATCAGCAATAGCATCTGTCCAGCTTTGCAGGTCTCATCAGCTTGCTCATCCATCTGAAAATTTTGTGGGTTTTTTTTTTTTTTTTTTCTTTTTTCTTTTTAGGAGGATTACTTTGCAAGCTGATCACTGAGCTTATCTAATTCATTTTGTAGCTACAGGCATAATTGTGCTGGTATAAAAGCAATAGTCAAAATGCCTGGTGTGGACAGGAGGAAAGGAGATCTGTAGCCCCGTGGAGCTGAACAGGTTTGCCCACCCAGTCTGTCCTTAGAATAGAATAGAATAGAATAGAATAGAATAGAATAGAATAGAATAGAATAGAATAGAATAGAATAGACCAGGTTGGAAGAGACCTTCAAGATCATCGTGTCCAACCTACCATCCAACACCACCTAATCAACTAAACCGTGCAACCAAGCACTCTATCAAGTCTCCTCCTGAACACCTCCAGTGATGGTGGTTCTTACTCACTCTCTGTCTGCTGCTAAACACTGGCAATATGCCCTTGTGGCCAAGGAGGCCAGTGTTATCCTGAGGCAGATTAACAAGAGTCAAGTGAGGTTCTTCTCCTGCTCTACTCTGCCCTGGCGAGACCGCATGTGGAGTATTGAGTCCAGTTCTAGGCTCCCCAGTTCAAGAGGGACAGGGATATACTAAAGAGTCCAATGGAGGGCTATGAAGATGATTGAGGGACTGGAATGTGCCCTATGAGGAAGGGCTGAGAGACCCAGGGCAGTTTAGTCTGGAAAAGAGGAGCCTAGGAGGGGATCTTATTAATGTTTGCAAATATCTGAAGGCTGGGTGTCAAGAAGAAGGTGCTAGCCTCTTTTCCATAGTGTCCTGTGGTAGGACAAGGGGCAATGGATACAAAATGGAACACACCTAGTTGCACCTCAACATGAGCAAAAGCCTTTTTGCTGTCAGGGTGATACAACACTGGAACAGGCTACCCAGAGGGGTTGTGGAGTCTCATCCTCTAGAGACTTTCAAGACCTGTCTGGATGTGTTACTGTGTGGCCTGCCTTAGGTGATCCTTCTCTGGCAAGAGAGTTGGACCAATAATCCCTGGAGGTCCCTTCCAACCCTTACCTTTCTATGATTCTGTTCTCAGCACTGTAGAGACCGACCCCCCACCTCGAGCAGCTTCTCCTATGCTGTAGTCATATACAGCAGAAGATATACTCTGAGGTTTTAGTCTTTACTAAGACTAAAAATCAGAACAGAAAATAGTAAATTCTGAAAAGCCCAACTTTTTAGTCTTTAGTCTTTAGTTTTGTGTAGTTTAGTGCCTGTTATTAAAATGGTCTGATCCATGAGTATATAAAATCCTTTGTAAAGAAACATTGTGCCCCTATACTCTGCACTGGTTAGGCCACACCTTGAGCACTGTGTCCAGTTTTGGGCCCCTCAGTTAGAAGGACGTTGAGACACTTGAATGTGAGAGGCCTTGAGCACAAGCCCTATGAGAGGCTGAGGGAGCTGGGATTGTTTAGCCTGGAGAAGAGGAGGCTCAGGGGAGACCTCATTGCTCTCTATAACTACCTGAAGGGAGGTTGTGGCCAGGAGGGGTTGGTCTCTTCTCCCAGGCAACCAGCACCAGAACAAGAGGACACAGTCTCAAGCTGCACCAAGGGAAGTTTAGGCTCGAGGTGAGGAGAAAGTTCTTCACAGAGAGTTGATTTGCCATTGGAATGTGCTGCCCAGGGAGGTGGTGGAGTCACCATCCCTGGAGATGTTCAAGAAGGGATTGGGCATGGCACTTGGTGCCATGGTTTAGTCATGAGGTCTGTGGTGACAGGTTGGACTTGATGATCTTTGAGGTCTCTTCCAACCTTGGTGATTCTGTGAAATTTGGGCTTTCCTTGTCTTCTAATTGCACAAAATTAATGTTGTATAAAAATATTTTATTCCCCCCTGCCCCCTGCCCCCAACAGTTAATTATGGAAGGGAAGTGGTTGGGGGATTATGGAGTAAATCCATAGATGTGGGAACTAATTATAATATTTATGAACCGATTCCTTTTTCCTTTGCTTTTTATCTTTTGCTTTCTGATTACCTAGAAGCAATTTTGGTAGGGCTTAACTGCATATAGCCAGGAAAACACACAATCACTCTGTTTACCAGTATGTAACAAACTGTTTGGTAACATCTGCTTCTGAAGTTTATTTCTGACCATCCTGACTTTAACTGCTTGTCTTGGCACAGGAAAAGGGGGAAATCTAGGCAGGAAAGTGGAACAAAGGACCTTAGAGTGACCAAAAATAAAACTCCATCTGAATACGTGTTGGAGGAGGGAGGAGTTTGCTGTGGGGTTGTTTTTTTTAGGGTTTTATTTTCTACAGTTAGAGATCTTTTGAATAAATCAGGTTGCCTGACTTTTAAGTTAGATTGCACAGACTTTTTCTGTTGAGAATTGGTTGTTTGAGGTTTTGGTTTGGTTTTTGTTTGTTTGTGTGGGGTGGTTTTTTTCTGGTTGTTGTTTGGGTTTTTGTTTGTTTGCTTTTGTTTTGGTTTACCTGCCATACTGTGTGGCTGCCATTTGGATTTAACAGCCCAGTCTTTCAAAAGATGCTCGTTCAGGTTACCATATTCAGCACTTGTAACCCTCTCCAAGAGGAAGTTATGTCAGGGGTTGAGTCTGGTTAGACCTGCTGCATGGTTGTCGTCGGTGTCATAGAATTATTAGGGTTGGAAGGGACCCCAGGGATCATCTAGTTCCAAACCCCCTGCCACAGGCAGGGACTCCTCACACTACATCAGGTTGCTCAGAGTCACATCCAGCCTGGCCTCAAAAACCTCGAGGGATGAGGCTTCTAACACCTCCCTGGACAGCCTGTTCCAGTGCCTCACCACCCTCATGGGAAAGAACTTCTTCCTAACATCCAATCTGAATCTACCCACTTCTAGTTTTGCTCCATTCCCCCAGTCCTATCACTCCCTGACACCCTCAAAAGTCCCTCCCCAGCTTTTTTGTAGCCCCCTTCAGATACTGGGAGCCCACAATTAGGTCTCCTTAGAGCCTTCTCTTCTGCAGACTGAATGGTCACAAATCCCTCAGTCTGTCCTCATAGGAGAGGAGCTCCAGCCCTCTGCTTATCCTCATGGCCATTCTCTGGACACGTTCCAGCACCTCCAGATCCTTCTTGTAGCAGGAGGTCCAGAAGTGGAAGCAGTACTCCAGGTGGGGTCTCAGCAGAGTGGAGAATCTGCCACATTGTGTGGCTGCTGTTTGGATTTAACAGCCCTGTCTTTTAAAATATGCTCACTTAGGTCACCATATTCACCACTTGTAACAACCTCCAAGAGGAAGTTATGTCAGATGTTGAATTTGCTTAGACCTGCTGCACGGTTGTCGTTGGTATGGTGATATGGCGCTCAGGCACTGTGGGAATCCCATTGAGAAGCAGCAGAATTGCCATGCAGGTGGTGGAAAAAGATTAGTGCTTTGTGTGCACAAACAGGAAGCAGGGTTTCAAAAGCGGGAAGTGAGCCCTGGGCCGTGATAAACATAATTGCTGCTGCTCCTGGGCTGCTGAACTCCCATTTGCACTACTTACTGCTAGGATGACGCCCAATGGCTGTGGGCTGTGTGCTTAAAGAAAATGTGACAGAACAGTTGCATGCATGAAGGTGGCTGCACAATTTCTTGAGACATGAAAGACTAGGCAGTTTCTTCTTGAAATGTTGCATTTGTATAGTTAAAATATAGAACAAAATGATAGAAGTATCTTGAAAGTGCTGATTATGTAGGGAATTTGTTATGATACCAGGAGGTGGATTGGAATGTATACATGAATATTAGAATCATGGAATGGTTTGTGTTGAAAGGGACCTCAAAAAGTCATCTAGTTCAACCCCCCTGCACTAAGCAGTGACATCCTTCACTAGATCTGGTTTCTCAGACTCTTGTTTAGCCTGACATTGTTTATCTTCAGGGATGGGGCCTCAACTACCTCCCTGTACAACCTGTTCCACCACCCTCATGGTAAAGAACTTGTTCCTACCATCCAATCTAAATCTCTCATCTCAAACCCTTGCCCCTCCTCCTATCACTGCAGGCCTTTGTAAACAGTCCCTCTGCAGCCTTCTTGTTAGACCCCTTTCAGGTACTGGAAGGCTGCTATTAGGTCTCCCCGGAATCTTCTCTTGCCCAGGCTGAACACCCCCAGCTCCCTCAGCCTGTCCTTATAGCAGAGGTGTTCCATCCCCCTGATCGTCTTCATGGCCCTCCTCTGGACCTGCTCCATCAGGTCCATGTCATTTCTATGCTGAGGGCTCCATAGCTGGACACAGTACTCTAGGTGAGGTCTTACCAAAGCAAAGTGGCAGAACCACCTCTGTCTCGATTTGCTGGCAGCTCGATTTTGATGCAGCCTAGATCATACAGTCCTGTTGTGGTTCTGAAAGTACTATGTGTTTTTATTTGGGAAAATTATATGCTTTAGAATGAAAAATACTTCTATTTTAAAATATTCTTGCATTTATTCAGTGTAAAATCTAGCAATCTGAAGCTTCAGTCCTGTTCCACATCACGAGATAATTTCCATGATCCTTTATTTATGGTCCTCTGTCTAAGATAAATTTATCCCACGCCTACTTCTGCTGAAAAATTTTCAGTCCAGAGCTGGAATGGGAAGGGGGTGTTGGCCAATACTGAGGATATAGCTAGGAGGAGAAGCCAGGCCTTTCTGGGGGAAGGTAACTGATTCATTCTTTTGATTATTTTTTTTTCCTCTGTATAACTAAGAGAAATGTTAAGAGAGCAGTTAGCTGTGAATTGCAAAAAAAACCCCAGGCTTTTAAAAATTGAGCTCTGAATGGAGCTCTGCCTTGAGTTCCTCACTACTTGTGAAAACCTGCATGTTATTTGGTTTTTTTTTTGACATATTGGTCACATATTTCACTTTTTATTTAATGGTAAAAAAAAATGTTAACACATCCACTTATGCAGAGGTGGCTACGTATCTAGGGCATCTTCATGTCAGATGCAGGTTGGTGATCACCCTCATGGAAGTCAGCACTCAATTAGCAGATACCTGATACATTTGAAGAAGTGCATGGGGAAGTTCTTTATTTGAGAATGTTTTTCACATTCTCAAATAAAAGGGAAGAAAAGGACTTGGGGGTGCTGGTGGATGAGAAGCTCAACATGAGCCACCAGTGAGCACTTGCGGCCCAGAAAGCCAGTCACATCCTGGGCTGCATCAAGAGAAGCGCAGCCAGCAGGGCGAGGGAGGTGATTCTCCCCCTCTGCTCTGCTCTGCTGAGACCCCACCTGGAGTACTGCATCCAGTTCTGGAGCCCCTAGTATAGGAAGGATCTGGAGGTCCTGGAGCATGTCCAGAGAAGGGTCATGAGGACAATCAGAGGGCTGGAGCTCCTCACCTATGAGGACAGACAGAGGGAGTTGGGGCTGTTCAGTCTGGAGAAGAAAAGGCTCCAAAGAGACCTAAGTGTGGCCTTCCAGTATCTGAAGCAGGGGAGGGACTTTATAGGGTGTCAGGGAGTGATAGGACTAAGGAGAATGGAGAAAAACTAGAAATGGGTCAATTCAGATTGAATGTTAGGAAGAAGTTCTTCCCCATGAGGGTGGTGAGAGACTGAAACAGGCTGCCCTGCAATTTCAGGAGAGTGTAAGAAGGAGATATCTTTTTATGTATTTATTTATTTATTTATGGGTGGAGCAATATCATAGAATTATTAGGGTTGGAAGGGACCTCAAGGATCATCTAGTTGCAACTCCCCTGCCATGGGCAGGGACACTTCACACTACAGCAGGTTGCTGACAGCCACATTCGGCCTGGCCTTCTATACCTCCAGGGATGAGGCTTCTACCACCTCCCTGAGCAACCTGCTCTAGTGCCTCACCACCCTCATGTGAAAGAACTTCTTCCTAACATCCAAGCTGAATCTACCCAGTTCTAGTTTTGTTCCATTCCCCCCAGTCCTGTGATTACCTGACACTCTCAAAAGTCCCTCCCCAGCTTTCTTGTAGCCCCCTTCAGATACTGGAAGGCCACAATAAGGTCTCCTGGGAGCCTTCTCTTCTCCAGACTGAACAGCCCCAACTCCCTCAGTCTGTCCTCATGGCAGAGCAGCTCCAGCCCTCTAATCATCCTCATGGCCCTTCACTAGACATGTTCCAGCACATCCAGATCCTGTAAACTCCAGAACTGGACACAGTACTCCAGGTGGGGTCTCACCAGAGTGGAGTAGGTGGGCAGAATCATCTCCTTGAACTGCTGGCTATGCTTCTCTTAATGCAGCCCAGGATGTGATTGGCTTTCTGGGCTGCAAGTGCACACTGCTGGCTCATGCTGAGCTCCTCATCCAAGTCCTTTTCTTCAGGGCTGCTCTCAAGCCAGTCCCTGCCCAGCCTGTATCAGTGCTTGGGATTGCCTTGCCCCAGACGCATTGAGATTGCTCGGCACTGCCTGTTCCAAGGTGCTGCTTTTGGTTCTAAGGGGTTTTCTGACTCTGGCTGTAAGTAACTTGCAGAAACACCTGCCACTTTTGTTTGGTCTGTTTATCAGCACTGATTAGCAAATGGGAAATGTGTAATAAACACTTAACACAGCCTTTCTTCTTAGCATCTAGCATGAACAAGCTTAACTGAATTGTAGGCACCTGTATTTTCTCTTCAAGAATGATTCCTGATATTGATTAAAAACAGTCTTAATGGCTTAGTGTTTGTTTAACAGGGCTCAGGAGCTGCCTGAGCTCATATGCAAGCACATTGCCAGTTGTGCTCAAGTTAGATCTAAGTGACCTAATTCAAATAAATGACAGAGTTTCAGTGCATGGAATGTATAATGGGAAAGGAAACCTGTAAACCTCTCACTGAACTCTTACACTTAAACAATCTTCCTGAATTAGGTAATGCATATCATTAAGACCGTGCACAGAGGATTTTCTTGGCATGGCTGCAGAGGGTAGGGAGGTGATTTTCTTTGTGCACTTCTATTTTTATGTAATGCTTTGCTTTGGATACTTAGCAATCTTCAGGATGCTTAGCTGTTCTTCATAGAGTTTGTCAAGCTACAAGGTTCGTTGCTGTGCCTTAAAAATAGTCCCTTTCAGAAAGACTCTTCTCAATTATCCTCAAAGGTGTATTATCAGCAACTTATTTATAGTCTTGAATGCATTTTCTTCCCTGTACATACAGAACATAGTGTACCTTTTCAAAAGCTCCTTTGCTTTGTGATAGCTGCTTTATAGAGAGAAAATAACCAAACATGTAACTGTTAAGCAAGACAGATTTCCCTTGCAATTACATTTTTAGGAGCAGGAGCTTGAAATCCGGCAGATCTGCACATGTAGAAGACAGGGGTTTATTTTCCTTGCTCAATGTTGTCCATTATAAAATTTATTACAAAGAATATGGTCATCAGATGCATGTTCCTTGGATTAAAAACATTACTGGCTGTAATCACAGGGAATCACAGAGTGATTGAGGCTGGAAAAGACATCTAGAGATTGTTTAGTTTGAGGCTGCTACTCAAATTTGAGTCAGCTGCAACAGCCTCATGGCAGATTTTGAGCACTTCTACTTATGAAGAGTGCAAAAACCCCTCTGAGCAGCCGGTTTCTGTGTTCTATCACCTTTACATTGGAAAAGATTGTATCCTCACACTAGGTGAAGGTGATATGGGAAAGAAAGAGATTGTATGCAAAGTGAGGCTTTTATGGGAAAGCAAATGTTCAGAATGAGCTGGCTGGGTACCCTGGGACAGTGCAGCTGGGGATGCAGGATTGCAAACGATGGAAAGAATTCACAGAGTGGTCAGGCACTGGGATGTGCTGCCCAGGGAGGTGGTTGAGTCACCAACACTGGATGTGTTTAAAGGTTGTTTGGATGTGGAGCTTGGGGATATGGTTTAGGGGTGAACCTTGTAGAGTAGGGTTCTGGGTTGGACTTGGTGATCCTGAGGGTCTTTTCCAACCTGAATGTTTCTGTGGTTCTGTGAATTACATGAGGAGAGCAGAGAGTTCTTCCCAGAAAGAGTAACTGGCCAGTGGAATGGCTGCCCAGGGAGGTGGTGGAGTCCCTGTCCCTGGAGGCGTTCAAATAAGGCTTGGATGTGGCACTTGAAGCCATGGTTTAGTTGTCAGGAGGTGTTAGCTATTAGGTAATAGGTTGGACTTGATGACCTCTGAGGTCTTTTCCAACCTGGTTGATTCCATGATTCTGTGAGTCTATGGCAATATGATGCGAAACTACAATGTACACTTCCCAGATTCCAGTGCTGAAATACTAAGTTGCTACAGTGGCAACAGAGAGCTGTGAAGACAATGAACAAAATGTATGTTTCTTCCTTGCTCATGCAAGTGAATGAACAGTTTGCTATCACCCGTGGTGGCTATTGGAGCTCAAACAATAGATAACTGTTATATAAGCTAAAGAAAAAAAAAAAACCCTAACTAATTTGGTGATAATAACCCAGCTTGAGACAAAGTGATGTGAAAAGAATGGCACAACTGGAACAGGGATTAGAAAAGAAAACTGATGGATACTACCAGGGATTTGCATTTCCAACTAGGGTTTATTGCTCTCTGATGTTTACAAACCCAAAATCTTTTCAGTGAAATAGCATTAGCTGTGTTTGCCTTTACCATTCTAATGGAAGAAGTTACTTTGTTGATAGAAAGGGGATTATAGCCTCTAAGAGATGCCCGTATTGAAAGTTCAGCAAGTGGAAAATGGGTGAGAAATAAAAGTTGTTACATTTGGTTAGAAGTTGTGGGCATACTGACATTTAAAAAGGAGCAAGTATTTGGAGTCATAGAATGGGTTGCGTTGGGAGGGACCTCCAAGATCGTCTAGTTCCAACCCTACTGCCATGGGCAGGGACACCCTCAACTCTACCAGGTTGCTCAAGGCCCCAGCCAGCATTGCCTTGAATACCTCCAGGCAGGGGAACATCCACAACCTCCATGGGCAGCTAACTTCTTGTCCTCAGTGAATGATTACTAACTGTTTAAGAGCAAGAGTGAGCTTTCTTTTCTCTCCTTAAAGAATGCATTTTATATAGTTATGTGCTTAATTATCCAGCAAATCCCACTTAGTGGTGTGGCGACCTGTTTATGGAATGAAGAGACCAATTATTAGAAGACTAATGGTTTCATGTGTCCAGTTCTGGGTCCAGTTCTGGGGCCCTCAGTTTAGGACAGATGTTGAGTTGCTGGAATGTGTCTAGAGAAAAGCAACAAAGCTGGGGAGGGCTTTGGAGCACAGCCCTGTGAGGAGAGGCTGAGGGAGCTGGGGTTGCTTAGCCTGGAGAAGAGGAGGCTCAGAGAAGACCTTATTGCTCTCTACAGTTACCTGAAGGGAGGTTGTAGGCAGGTGGGGATTGGTCTCTTCTCCCAGGCAACCAGCACCAGAACAGGTTGGATGTCAGGAAGAAGTTCTTCACAGAAAGAGAGATTGGCCATTGGAATGTGCTGCCCAGGGAGGTGGTGGAGTCACCATCTCTGGAGGTATTTAAGAAAAGACTGGATGAGGCATTTGGTGCCATGGTTTAGTTGATTAGATGGTGTTGGGTGATAGGTTGCATTCAATGATCTTGAAGGTCTTTTCCAACCTGGTTAATTCTATTCTATTCTATTCTATTCTATTCTATTCTATTCTATTCTATTCTATTCTATTCTATTCTATTCTATTCTATTCACATGGTTTCAGTCAGTTTATTTTTTTGTGGCAGTTGGAAATCCCACTTAAAAAATACTAATTTGGAAATGTTTCCAACGTCTCTGGACAATAATTCAAACCTTATCAATTACCAAAAATAACCTGAATACAGTTTTGGTTGAGTGTGTTTTGTTTAGTTTAGTTTAGTTTAGTTTAGTTTAGTTTAGTTTAGTTTAGTTTAGTTTAGTTTAGTTTTGTTTTGTTTTGTTTTTTTGTTTTGTTTTCTTCAAGGGTGGTTACACAATTGAATAAACTTAAAACCATAGACACTTGACTCATTTGATGAAGCATAAACCCCTGAAAAATACCAGGAAGCCAAATGTGACAATTTTATCCTCCAGTTGTAGAAATGAAGCAAACATTGAGGACTCCACCTAGAATATTAATGCAGCTGAGAGAATGTCACATCATTGTGTATGGTTAAAATCTTTAGCACAGCTGATTAGATAATTTTTCTTCCAATCTGAGTTTGAATATGCATGAATAATGAGTGAAATTGATAAATACATCAAAAGCAATCAGTTGTTTGGGGGTAGTTTTGAGGATCCATTTACAATATCAGAATTATTTCTCCAAAGGCACCAGTATAGGTTAAGTGCTGCCCTCCTGGAAAGTAGCTCCACAGAGAAAGACCTTGGAGTCCTGGTGGACAGCAAGTTCTGCATGGGACAGCAATGTGCCCTTGTGGCCAAGAGAGCCAATGGTGTCCTGGGGAGCATCAAGAAAAATGTGGCCAGCAGGGATGGGGAGGTTCTTCTACCACTCTACTCTGTCCTGGTGAGACCATGCCTGCAATACTGTGTCCAGTTCTGGGCTCCCCAGTTCAAGACAGACAGGGATCTGCTGGAGAGAATGTTCTGTAGAACATAGAACTCACTAATAGCTACTTGGGGGAGAGGCTGTATTTTCAATTTAGCCTAAGTGGGTGAGCTCAGTTTAGTTTTAAACATCAGGTAAACTTCATTGACTTTTGTGTTCTGAAGCAGAACAGATTTTGAGTTCTAATATTGCATTTCGGGTTTTAAATTAGTTTTAAAATGTGTTTTCCATCTTTAAACAGGATTCAATGCTTTAGAAACATATTTGTTGATACTATGGACTCTGCATGTTAGGAATAGAATAGAATAGAATTAACCAGGTTGGAAAAGACCTCTGAGAGCATCAAGTCCAACCTATCACCCAACACTATCTAATCAACTAAAGCATGGCACCGAGTGCCTCATCCAGTCTCTTCTTAAACACCTCCAGGGATGGTGACTCCACCACCTCCCTGGGCAGCACATTCCAATGGCCAGTCTCTCTTTCTGGGAAGAACTTCTTCCTAACCTCTAGTCTGAATCTCCCCTGTGTCCTTTTGTTCTGGTGCTGCTTGCCTGGGAGAAGAGACCAACCCCCTCCTGGCTGCAACCTCCCAAATGAGCAATAAAAAGTGGTAAAAACACACAGCAAATTGTATTTCCTCACTGCTCTCTTAAAAGATGGTGGATTTATGAGGTTTGTTTCAACAGAAATGGTTCTACTGGCATCAGTATTATTTTTAGATGTCTAAGTGGAGCTGAGGTGGCAACCTTTGCATTGGTTTTGAAAATAGAGTATGGTCATGATAACTTTGGATTAGTTAGGCTCGGGTTTTAGACACTGAGCTTCCGAATGGTTTCTCACCTTTCAGCTTCAAAACAATACAATACAATACAATACAATAAACCAGGTTGGAAGAGACCTTCAAGATCATCGCGTCCAACCCATCAAACAACTAGATCATGTCACCAAGCACCCCATCAAGTCTCCTCCTGAACACCTCCAATGACGGTGACTCCACCACCTCCAAGGGCAGCCCATTCCAATGGGCAATCACTCTCTCTGTATAGAACTTCCTCCTAACATCCAGCCTAAACCTCCCCTGGCGCAGCCTGAGACTGTGTCCTCTTGTTCTGGTGCTGGTTGCCTGGGAGAAGAGACCAACCTCTGCCTGGCTACAACCTCCCTTCAGGGAGTTGTAGAGAGCAAGAAGGTCACCCCTCAGTCTCCTCTTCTCCAGGCTAAGCAACCCCAGCTCCCTCAGCCTCTCTTCATAGGGCTTGTGTTCCAAACCCCTCACCAACCTTGTTGCCCTTCTTTGGACACGTTCCAGCAACTCAACATCCTTCCTAAACTGAGGGGCCCAGAACTGGACACAGTACTCGAGGTGTGGCCTAACCAGTGCAGTGTACAGGGGCAGAATGACCTCCCTGCTCCTGCTGGCCACACTTCCTGATCCAGGCCAGGATGCCATTGGCCCTCTTGGCTGCCTGGGCACACTGCAGGCTCATGTTCAGCCTCCCATCAACCAGCACCCCCAGGTCCCTCTCTGCCTGGCCGCTCTCCAGCCACTCTGACCCCAGCCTGTAGCACTGCCTGGGGTTGTTGTGGCCAATGTGCAGAACCCGGCACTTGGATGTGTTAAATCTCATGCCGTTGGACTCTGCCCATCTGTCCAGCCTGTTGAGGTCCCTCTGCAAAGCCTCTCCAGGGTACACCTTAGAGTGAGCCACACCAGCATTCTAAAAGTGTGGATGGGGTGCTTGGTGCCATGGTGTAGTTGATTAGACAGTGTTGGATGATAGGTTGGACTCGATGACCTCAAAGGTCTTTTCCAACCTGGTTAATTCTATTCTATTTGGTTGTGTGCTTTGTTTGTTTGTTGAGGGTTGGGGGTTTTTTTGTGCCATTTGATTGGTTGGTTGGGTTTTTTTTGTTTTATAGGAAAAAAAAAAAAATCACTGTTCCTTTAAGAAATTAATACCTTGGTCCATTAAAGGAAAGTAGGGCATGTATTGAGGTCTGTGTTCGTTGTGGATCGCTTGACCATATTGCACTAATCAGATTGCATTCCTTTAATTTACTGATGTGCTTTAAAACTACCTGACTTGGTTGAATGCCAGTAGATGGAGAACTGTAGAATCAGACTTGTGTAAAAATTAAGCTGTGTTTTAGGTGGGTTTAGCTGCTGTGTTTTCTTCCAGAACAGCGCTGCTCAGATACATTTCTAGGAGATCAAGAGCAGCCATTACCATAGAGTGGAAGAAATATGTTGCTATTAAATATAATTAATTTATTTATCTATCTCTTTATTTAGTGGGGTTTTTTTTATACATATTACATATTTTTAATTTAATGTAATACATTTATTAAATTTATTGGATTTATTGTTTTGCAGCTAAATGCAGGTGTACAGATTTGCTTTGGTTGCTTACTTTTCATAGAATCATAGAATCAATAAGGTTGGAAGAGACCTCAAAGATCATCAAGTCCAACCTGTCACCCAAGACCTCATGATTACTAAACCATGGCGCTAAGTGCCACGTCAAATCCCCTCTTGAACACCTGGGGCTTTTGTTTGTTTGTGTGTTTGTTTTTAATGAATGAATGATTGTAAGAGTCACTTACTGTTTATATGCTGTAGGTAAGGCTGGACATAAGCAAAAAGCAGGAAACATGTGCTGTAGTATTTAGTTCACACCTGCTAACAGCTTTGAATAGGCTTAGAGATAATATCAGACAGGGAATGAATTCATTCTTTAGACCACTGAAACTCTTACTACAAAATCTGACTTTTGATAGCACTTCCTTTGTCAGAGCACCATTTGAATGCCATCCTGCTTTGAAAAAAGGGCTGTTGCTATGGTCATCCTGTTCCTCAGTGTACGTGGGTGTGAGGATAATCTATCTTCACTGGTCCTGACGTTCATTTCGGGGCACTCTTCAGGTTTAAAGATATTTCTTACCCTACCAAAATTCCAGTTTCGGATATCATAGAATCATAGAATCATAGAATCAGTCAGGGTTGGAAGGGACCACAAGGATCATCTAGTTCAAGCCCCCTGCCATGGGCAGGGGCACTTCACACTAGATCAGGCTGGCCAGAGCCTCATCCAGCCTGGTCTTAAAAACCTCCAGGGATGGGGCCTCAACCACCTCCCTGGAGAACCCATTCCAGGGCTTCACCACTCTCATAGTGAAGAACTACTCAGAACTTCTTATGTTTCTTAGTGTCTGCTGAACAAATGGAAAGACTAGAGTTAATGCATTACAAACCCCAAAGAATAAAATCCAAATGAACAGGTAGACAAAGGAGGATGGTGAAGCACACAGCAGTAAACTTTGAATAATCTTTCTTAAGTTGCAGCAATTTTTCTCATCTTATGTTCGCTGTGAAAAAACAACCAAACAAAATAAGCAAAGGAAAAAAAAAATCAAACAAACCCACAAACAATAAAACCTGAAAGGAGCACTAAAAATACACATAAATTACTTAAATGGCACTGTGGAGGGGTGTTTTCATAATATAGCTATTAGTTCTCCTTGCATACACCGCTTTTTCACCACAGCCTTTACTCCCTGCTCTCTCGACAAAGTGTCGTCTCTGACTCCCTCCAAACCTCTCATTAGCTCAAGGGAGATTTAGCATGTGTCAGACAGATAATAATTCAGATTTTATATTCTTTTTCCAGACATCTCCAAAGCCTTTGTTATAATATACAAATGTGCCTCAGCCAGAGACTGCTCTGTTGGTAGGGTGATGAGTGTTTGAAAGTGTGTGGAGAAAGCACTGCCTGAGCTGCTTGCGGTAGTTTTAGGCTGTGCCTTTAAAATGGGTCACAGATCTTGAGCAGAAAAGTAGTAAAATGTAAATAAATCACTAGTGGGTGTAAAAAGGAAAAATAAAGATAATTCTAAAGAATTCACTGCAAAGATAAGGAACTAAAACTGGTTGTACCACAACAATTCTCTCTTCTCTTCTTGCTTCTTTGCTCTGGCAAGATACCAACTTGCTTCTGCTTGACCTTGGCTGCATTGTTTTGGTATTATAGGATCATAGAATCAACAAGGTTGGAAAAGACCTCAAAGATCATCAAGTCCAACCTGTCACCCAAGACCTCATGACTACTGGACCATGGCACAGCAAACTCCTGGCCAAGCTGGCAGCCCATGGCTTGGACAGGAGCACACTGCGTTGGGTTAGGAACTGGCTGGAGGGCCGAGCCCAGAGAGTAATGGTGAATGGCACCACATCCAGCTGGCGGCCTGTCACTAGTGGTGTGCCCCAGGGATCAGTACTGGGCCCCATGCTCTTCAACATCTTTATTGATGATCTGGATGAGGGCATTGAGTCCATCATCAGTAAGTTTGCAGATGACACCAAGCTGGGGGCAGGAGTTGATCTGCTGGAGGGCAGAGAGGCTTTGCAGAGGGACCTCGACAGGCTGGACAGATGGGCAGAGTCCAAGGGCATGAGATTTAACACATCCAAGTGCCGGATTCTGCACATTGGCCACAACAACCCCAGGCAGTGCTACAGGCTGGGGTCAGAGTGGCTGGAGAGCGGCCAGGCTGAGAGGGACCTGGGGGTACTGGTTGATTGTAGGCTGAACATGAGCCTGCAGTGTGCCCAGGCAGCCAAGAAGGCCAATGGCATCCTGGCTTGCATCAGGAACAGTGTGTCCAGCAGGAGCAGGGAGGTCATTCTCCCCCTGTACACTGCACTGGTTAGGCCGCACCTTGAGTCCTGTGTCCAGTTCTGGGCCCCTCAGTTTAGGAAGGATGTTGACTTGCTGGAACGTGTCCAGAGAAGGGCAACAAAGCTGGTGAGGGGTTTGGAACACAAGCCCTATGAGGAGAGGCTGAGGGAGCTGGGGTTGCTTAGCCTGGAGAAGAGGAGACTGAGGGGTGACCTTCTTGCTCTCTACAACTCCCTGAAGGGAGGTTGTAGCCAGGCAGAGGTTGGCCTCTTCTCCCAGGCAGCCAGCACCAGAACAAGAGGACACAGTCTCAGGCTGCGCCAGGGCAGGTTTAGGCTGGATGTTAGGAAGAAGTTCTACACGGAGAGAGTGATTTGCCATTGGAATCGGCTGCCCATGGAGGTGGTGGAGTCACCTTCACTGGAGGTGTTCAGGAGAAGACTTGATGGGGTGCTTGGCTGTATGGTCTAGTTGTTGGGTGGGTTGGATTGTTTGATGGGTTGGACGCGATGATCTTGAAGGTCTCTTCCAACCTGGTGTATTGTATTGTATTGTATTGTATTAACTTTTTCTGCTTCTATCTCCTTTCTCTCTTCTTTTGTACAGGGGGTAGGGGAGTGGGCAGAAAAGAAGCTAGTAGCTTCCCTTGGTCTTTGACCAGGGGAGTTCTTGTGCTGTTTATTAATTGTAAATATCTCTAAATATTGTCAAATCCTGTATATTTTGTACATATCCATTGCATTCCGTTGTAGATTGCAGTTTTGCCTTTAAATACAGCTTCCATTTGCTTCCAGCTGAGCTTGTCTGACAAAGTTAATGCTGGGGGAAATTTCAACCCACCACAGCTACCATGGCAAAGCAAACCACAGTAGCAGAACATGCTATTAATGAATTAGCATGAATTAAACCTAACACAGGGTCTCTCTGTGGCTTCCTTCTAAATGTTTGACAGTGGCCACCTCTGGGGACAAGGCGCCAGGTTTGGGAGAGCACTCCTTTTGGCTATTGTGGCCATTCTTGTATTTCTGGCGTTTGATTGTTCCTTCAGAATGCTTCTCTCGCACTAAACCCTGGAGGTGGACGTTTCTGTTCTCACGACAGGATCAGACGATCCACTCACAAATCAAGCCCTGAACTACCACAGTTTTCAGCCCAGCATATTAAGGTGAACCCGTTTCAATTTTGGTTTATCCTGATATGTCAGGCTGAAAACCGAAGGTTCAGGAGTTCATTTCTAATCTGCTCAGCTGCCGCTGCTTCAGGGGCAGCAGCATCTGTCAGGAGGGTGTTATGTGCAACTGGGGTAATAACTGATTTAGCTGTTTGTCTGATTGTTAGTCTCCTTCCACACGTCTGTCAGGACCTTCAGTGTCTGCACCTACACATGGAATTGCTTGATGTTGTTTGCATTTTAATATTCATTAACTCACCGATGCTCTGATTATTTTTCCAATAACCTGCAAAAAATGTAAAGCTCTCCTCAGTTTCTCTCTTCACTCCTTGAAGCAGCAAATACAGCTTACCATATTCACAGTGCGATGATCCACTGCCAACTGCCTCTTTGCCAAGAGCTAGGATATTGTTTGTACCTAATCAGGACCACACGAAAAATAATCTACCGGTTTATGGTGGTCTGTGGGAGTTTGAAATTTAAGTCTTTCTGACCTCATTCTGTTCATTTTCTATTGTAGCCATCTAGTGCAATCCTCATTCAGGACCATATTTCTACTCTTATTTTAATGAAGTGGCTTTGGTGTTTGAATCTCGAAACAATAGTGTTTGTTGGGAGAGAGAGTAGTGTGTAGAGATTAAGATAGACTAAAAATATTATCGTGGTAGTTTTAGGCTATGCCTTTAAAATTGTTCACAGATCTTGAACAATAAAGTAGTGGAATAGAATGGAGTAGGATAGGATAGGATAGGATAGGATAGAATAGAATAGGATAGAATAGAATAGAATAGAATAGAATAGAATAGAATAGAATAGAATAGCATAGAATAGAATAGAATAGAATAGAATAGAATAGAATAGAATAGAATAGAATAGAATAGAATAGAATAGAATTAACCAGGCTGGAAGAGACCCTTGAGATCATGAAGTCCAACCTATCATCCAAGTAAAATGTAAATAAATCACTACTGGGTATAAAAAGGAAAATAAAGGTAATGTTGGGGGGAAGATTTCAACCCACCACAAATAGCTGCATGCAATTTGGTATTGACAGATATTGTATATCAAGGCTGAGAACAATAAGCACAATATAAATACAACTAATAGGATTGAGTCCACATAAAATGGTTTTGAAAGGAATCCTGGAGGATGATTAGGGGACTGGAGCATGTGCCTGGTGAGGAGAGGCTGAGGGACCTGGTGCTTTTTAGTCTGGAGAAGAGAAGACTGAGAGGGGATTTAATAAATTATTATAAATATCTGAGGGCTGGGGGTCAGGAGGGAGGGGACAGGCTCTGCCTACTTGTTCCCTGGGATCGGACAAAGAGCAATGGATGTAAGCTGCAGCACAGGAGGTTCCACCTCAACACCAGGGGGAACTATACTGTAAGAGTCACAGAGCACTGGAACAGGCTGCCCTGAGAGGTTGTGGAGTCTCCTTCTCTGGAGACTTTCAAGGCCTGTCTGGATGCATTCCTGTGTGACCTGAGCTAGATTGTATGATCCTGCCCTGGCAGGGGTTGGACTCGATGATCTCTTTGTTGCAGTCTCAGATATTTACTTATAGTTCCAGACTCTTTTGTCATCACATATCTCCGAAACAACTGTATTTAAGTACAGTCTTTTCATAGAATCAGAGAATCAACAGGTTGGAAAATACCTCAGAGATCATCAAGTCCAAACTATTACCTAACACCTCATGACAACTGAACCATGGCTCCAAGTGCCACATCCATCCTTTTTGAACAAATCCAGTGATGGTGAATCCACCACCTCCCTAGGCAGCACATTCCAGTGGCCAATCTCTCTTTCTGGGAAGAACTTTCTCCTCACCTCGAGCTTAAATTTCCCCTGGCACAGCTTGAGACTGTGTCCTCTTGTTCTGGTGCTGATTGCCTGGGAGAAGAGACCAACCCCCACCTGGCTGCAATCTCCCTTCAGGTAGTTGTAGACAGCAATGAGATCTCCCCTGAGCCTCCTCTTCTCCAGGCTAAACAAAAAAGGTACCAAACAAAACATGTATTTGTGTTAATTATTGAGAATAAGAATAATAAAGAATAAAGAATAATATATCATATAAATGTAAATGTGAATATAAATATAATAAAGAAGAATAAATAATAATTAATAATAATACCAACAACAACAAAGAATAAGCCTGTAGAGACCATTTTGGAAATAGCTTTATTGAAACTGTGGTTGATTAAAAAAAACCCAAATGAGCAAAGGAATCACAAACCCAGAACAACAACCACCCAAAGAAAAGCAAAACCAAACCAACCAAAGAGAAGCAATCCAACAGGAAAACCAACCCCCAAAAAGAGCAACACCAAAACCAACACAAAACCTGAAGAAACCCGTGGTTAATGAGGCATAAAAATATTACCATCATGTAGAGGAGATATAAATTCACTGTGAAACTAGATAAGTTGTTTTTGTTCCTGGTCTATGAAATTAGACTACCTGTGGATGCCTCCATCTCATGGCACACCAGAGAAAATAGAGGACTGTCAAATAAAAAAAACCAAACAACAAAAGGAATCAGATTGGATAGTTTTAATTTTTCAAAGTGGTTTCATATGACAGGAAAAGCCAGAGTTTTGTGAGGCAGCTTACCTAATCCTTGATGATTAACTCCTTTCAGCATAACTGTTTCTCTGAGCCATTTTAATCACTGTTGTGAGGAAAACTGAACACATCACTTCTTGTACAAATGTAACTGCTTTTAAAATCCTGTCCCTGGAGCCTGAGGCACTTGAAGGAGCAGAACAGTCCTGTTGCATAAAATGGATGGAAGTTGTTGCTTTGTGTTGTGCGCTCTCCCCCCACCTCTCTCCCCCTCCCCTTTTCCCCATTTTAAAGAATTTTTTATCCTTTTTACTTTTTCCTTTTTTTTTCAGTTTTTCCTTTTTTCTTTTCCCTTTTCCTTTTTTCCCATTTTGCCTTTTTCCTTTTTTCCTTTTTTTCTTTTCCTTTTTCCTTTTTTCACCCTTTTGTCTTTTTTCCATTTTCTTACTTTTTTTCTTTTTCCTTTTTTTCTTTTCCTTTTTCCTTTTTTCACCCTTTTGTCTTTTTTCCATTTTCGTACTTTTTTTCTTTTTCCTTTTTTTTTGCTTTCTTCTTTTTTCCATTTTCCATTTTCTTTTTTCCTTTATCCTTTTTCCATTTTCTTTCCCTTTCTTCTTTTTTCCATTTTCTTTTTCCTTTTTTCCTTTTTCCTTTCTTCTTTTTTTTCCATTTTCTTTTTTCTTTTTCCGTTTCCTTTTTTCTTTTTTCTTTTCACTTTTTCTTTTTTTTCTCTTCCTTTTTTTCTTTTCTTTTTCCTTCTTTCTTTTTTCTTTTTCCTTTTTTCTTTTTCCCTTTTTCTTTTTTTTCTCTTCCTTTTTTTCTTTTTCTTTTTCCTTCTTTCCATTTCCTTTTTTCTTTTTCCTTTATTCTTTATCCTGTTTCTTTTTTTCTTTCCCTTTTTCTCTGTCTCCTTTTTTTTTTTTTCTTTCATTTTTTCTTTCATTTTTTCTTTCTCCTATTTTTCTTTTTCCTTATTTTTTTTTCCTCCATTTTCTGGGGTGTTGTTTTTTTTTTTTCCCCCTGGATAATTACTTTAATGATTTCTTTTTGGTTTAGCTCCCTGTTAAATATGCACACACACTCTTCTCACACCGGCAAGGAAATTCAATAGCTAACCTGCTGCTAATGTGTTTCTGCTTGTAAAAAAGAAGCAACAAAAAACCACCAAACAAGCAAAAAAACCAACAAACCACTTCAGTTATTGTGGCTGTCTTTAAAATATTTGCTGCTATGCTTTTGTTCTTGTAATTCTTAGTGATCTTTAGTTGCTGTGCTTTTGTCCTCATAACTCTTAGTGATCTTTAGTTGCTGTGCTTTTGTCCTCGTAATTCTGAGTGATCTTTAGTAAGCACCGATGACTTGGTGATAATTTTAAAAGCAATGAAAAGTTGATTGAGAAGAAGAGTTATTAATTGTCATCTAAATTTTCTTAATAGGTATTTCAAGGGATAAGTGATCCAGAACAACAGTTGTCATCTAAATTTTCTAAATAGCTATTTCACAGGATAAATGGTCTCGAGCAGTGGCATTGGTATTCGTTCTACAAAGCCTTATCTGAAATCATCAATCAGTATAAATCTCCATCACTGATTGTCTCTGTTAAATGTCATTAAATGAGAATGTTGTGGGGGTAATAGTAGAAAATTAATGTGATAGAAATGTGGATTGCACTATGGAAGGTAACAGCAAAATCATTCATTTCTCTAGGTATTTTAGGAGATTTCTGCCTTCTAAAGTGAAATACTTGCAATAGAAAGAAAACAAACAAACAAAAAAAACCAACAAGGAAAAACAAAATAAACCCAAAAAACACCCAAACACCAAAACCCAAAGCAAACAAACAAACCCCACAAGCAAAATCAAACCTAGTTTTGTAGTCTTATTAGCAGACTGAGTTTAGTAACAGGTAAATCATTCATTTCTCTAAGAGATTTCTGCCTTCTGGAGTGAAATATTTGCAACAGAAACAAACAAACAAATCCCAACAAAAACCAAAATAAAACCCCCAAAACCTCAGGAAACAAAGCAAACAAACTCCACAAGCAAAAATAAACCTGGTTTTGTAGTGGGTTTAGCAGACTGAGTTTAGTAACAGGTAAATCATTCATTTCTCCAAGAGATTTCTGCCTTCTAGAGTGAAATATTTGCAACAGAAAAAAGCAAACAAGCAAAACCACCATCAGAACAAGAGGACACAGTCTCAAGCTGCACCAGGGGAGGTTTAGGCTGGATGTTAGGAAGAAGTTCCTCCCAGAAAGAGAGATTGGCCATTAGAATGTGCTGCCCAGGGAGGTGGTGGAGTCACCATCACTGGAGGTGTTTGGGAAGAGCCTGGATGAGGCACTTGGTGCCATGGTTTAGTTGATTATATGGTGTTGGGTGATACGTTGGACTCTATGATCTTGAAGACCAACCTGGTTAATTTAATTCTATTCTATTCTATTCTATTCTATTCTATTCTATTCTATTCTATTCTATTCTATTCTATTCTATTCTATTCTATTCTATTCTATTCTATCCCCCCCAACAAACCCCAAAATAAACCCCTAAAAACCCAAAACCCAGAGCAAATGAACCAACCCCACAAACAACCTCCCCCACACACACACTTCTGTAGTGTTTTTAGCAGACTGAGTTTTAGTAACAGGTAAATCACTTCTCTAGGTATTTTAGGAGATTTCTGCCTTCTAAAGTGAAATATTTGCAACAGAAAAAAAAAAGAACCAGAAAGAAAAAACAACCCCGAAATCACAACAAACCCCCAAAATGGAATTAAAAAATCCAAACCACCATAAAACAGAGCAAAGAAATGAACCCCACAAACAAAACCCCCCTAGCTTTGTAGTGTTTTTAGCAGATTGACTTCAGTGGGGTCTAAATCAATAGCAGGTTTTTGAAACCTGTGTTTATGCATTCAGCCAGACAGCATATGACATCTATGGCTGATCTCACCTGCTGCCATTGCCTGTTCCTTCTCACCTGCTGCTCTTGCCTGCTGTTACTGACTTGACTTTCAAAGGAAGCTGAGGTTCTTGGGACACAATTAAGAGCAGCAAGATATTTAGTTAGATTCTTTAATTAAAAATTAAAAGCAAAACAAAAAATTACTTTAGTTTGTAAAGTTTGATATTTGTGTTTTGAAGAAGCAGCTGGAAGTTTGGGCAACTAGGGAATGCGTGCTAGCATGGCCATTGGGTGAAAAAGAGAGAGAAAGAAAGGAAGAGAAGGAAGAAGGAAGGAAGGAAGGAAGGAAGGAAGGAAGGAAGGAAGGAAGGAAGGAAGGAAGGAAGGAAGGAAGGAAGGAAGGAAGGAAGGAAGGAAGGAAGGAAGGAAGGAAGGAAGGAAGGAAGGAAGGAAGGAAGGAAGGAAGGAAGGAAGGAAGGAAGGAAGGAAGGAGAAAGAAAGAATAGAGGAAAGAAAGAAAGAAAGAGAGAAAGGAAAGAAAGAAGGAAAGAGAAAGAAGAAAGAGAGAAAGAAAGACAAAGAAAGAAAGAAAGACAAAGAAAAAAAAAGAAAGAAAGAAAGAAAGAAAGAAAGAAAGAAAGAAAGAAAGAAAGAAAGAAAGAAAGAAACAAACAAACAAACAAACAAACAAACAAACAAACAAACAAAGAAGGAAGACAGGAAAGGAAGGATGAAAGGGAGGCAGAAAGAAAGGGAAGAGGAAAGAAAGGAAGGAAAGGACAGCGGAACGAAAGAATAGAGGAAATAAGGAAAGAAAGGACGAAAGAAAAATAAAAAAGGAAGAAAGACAGAGAAAGAACTTTTTCTATTAATAACTTGCTTTTAATTCTGTTTCTTCCTTCATGTGTTTTTAAGGTGGCTGGGATTTTTCCTGATTACAGCCCATCGTTGCAGCACAGTTGGCAGCAGTGGGTGGCAGTCATAAATCCATAGATTTATTGTCATAGATTCCTGTAGCCTGGCTGCCTGCTGGTACAATTACCAGCTTAAAATCAACTCTGGAATGTGACAATTTGGAGGAGTTTGTTGATTTTTTTTTCTTTGTTTTACCAAAGGGGAAAAAAATATATAAATCAAGATTTCTAAGGAGATATTCTTGGCATTTGTGTAGCTCTGTTCTCTCAAAGTCATGGGTCTTTGATAGCATCTGAATCTGAGTTTCAAGCAAGTGTGTAAATGGTATTTGAGAGAGAGTTCTGCTAAGGTAGGAAAGCGCTGATGTTGGTACACTGGGTACCGCGCTTCTGCAGCTGAAATCACGAGGGGTTTGGCTGTAAATTACTTTCTTGTCATTACATCAGCTGGCTGCAGATATTAATAAACTGTATGTGATAATTCTGATAAGATCTGTCCTTTACAATGCAGCTTTTCATGTTTGTATCACACCAGATATGGTATAAACACAGTCCTGTTTATGCAAGGACAAAGGTGGGAAGCAGTTTGTCACGATTCGTACATGCCACCGCCGTTGCTCTGCATCTTTTGTGCCTGGAAGCATATTTGCTTTCTGGGCTCTTTTCTTAACTTGATCTTGGCCTTAACTTGAATTTTCTGGCCCACTTCATTACCTTTTCAACCACTGTCTTATGTTCCTTTTCTTCACAGGAACATGCCTGAGTCAAGGACCTCATGGGCTGTCATTTAACTGTTAACTCTACTTTCAGCACTGGTTAGGCCACACCTTGAGTACTGTGTCCAGTTCTGGGACCCTAAGTTTAGGAAGGACATTGAGGCACTTGAACATGTCCAGAGAAGGGCAACAAGGCTGGGGAGAGGCCTTGAGCACAGCCCTATGAGGAGAGGCTCTGGGATTTGGGGTTGTTTAGCCTGTAGAAGAGGAGGCTCAGGGGAGACATTATTGCTCTCTACAACTACCTGAAAGGTAGTTTCAGACAGGTAGGGAATGCTCTCTTCTCTGAGGCAACCAGCACCAGACAAGAGGACAAAGTCTCAGTCTGTGCCAGGGGAAGTTTAGGCTTGAGGTGAGGAGAAAGTTCATGTCAGAAAGAGTAATTGGCCATTGGAATGTGCTGCCCAGGAAAGTGGTGAAGTCCCTTTCCCTGGAGGTGTTCAAAAGGATTGGCTGAAGCCATGGTTTAGTTGTCAGGAGGTGATAGATATTAGGTAATAGGTTGGACTTGATGATCTCTGAGGTCTTTTCCAGCCTGGTTGATTCTATGATTCTATGTTACTTTACATCTGTTTTTATTTCAGTTTGATCTGCAAACTGGTGAATTGTATTTGAACTTTTCTCCCTGTTGCTTTTAAAACCAGCTCTGAGTTTTGCTTTTGTCAAAGGTTCTTAATATACTTAATTTAGGATTGTGCCATATTTGTGTATGATTGCAGTACATATGTTGGTTGTGCTGAAATCCTGCTGGAGGTAAAGCAAGTGCTAAAGGTCTGCCATAGGGAGTTAAAGGTAATAGACTGGAACAGAAAGCAAAATTCTTGTGGATCCTTTCTAAGTAGTTGAGTACCTGAGATAGTATTTCATGCAATTCTTTGCAGAAAAAAAGAGACAAGACATTTTAGTCCTAGCTGTGATGTCACTGATTTAGCTATAAGACTCAGGATGCTGTTTTGAAGTAGCTGGCAGATAACTAAATCTGAATTTGATTTTAATATGATTTTAATAATTAATGTAGCAATCAATAGAGTATACTTTCACGGAGATGATTGATTGAAGTATCCTTTAATTGCAGCCTTTAATTAGAATTGATGGCTCACCTCCCCAGCTCTTGTCTATTATATTAATAATTACAAAATTGATTCACTTCCATTTTAATTCTGACCCACTGGGGAGCTGTGTGTCTCAAGTGCACAGCCTTGCAGATGAAGGTGACTTGCTCGCAGGGGCAAGGTGGCATCGCCTCTTGTTTGTATGTGCAAAAATCCATGCATATGTGCTCCACTTTTTCCAGGAGTTCTGTTTAGTCATGTTCTAGCCATCATTTATTGTAGGAGGAGTAAAGGAGCAGTGGCAGTTGGGGGGCCGTTTTGCTCTAGATTTGCCATCTGGTTGTTATGCTAAATGCTTCCAAGAGAGCAGAGCTTTATAGTGGTAGTTGCAAAAATGCCTGGTAGCTGATATGAAAAGACTCAAGATACTAACATTATCAGAGATGGGTTGTTGGGTTTTTTTCCTTCAAACTCTGTGCTCAAAGAAGACCTTAGTGCTGTCTACAACTACCTGAACGGAGGTTGTAGCCAGGTGGGGGTTGGTCTCTTCTCCCAGGCAACCAGCTATTGTCTGGACAAACAGCAAGTGATTTTATCTTTGTTGAGTCACCAGGAGAGACAAGCTTTAGTCTCTCACACACCAGAACAGGTTGGATGTCAGGAAGAAGTTCTTCCCAGAAAGAGAGACTGGCCATTGGAATGTGCTGCCCAGGGAGGTGGTGGAGTCACCATCTCTGGAGGTGTTCAAAAAGGATTGGCTGAAGCCATGGTTTAGTTGTCAGGAGGTGATAGATATTAGGTAATAGGTTGGACTTGATGATCTCTGAGGTCTTTTCCAACCTGGTTGATTCTATGATTCCATGTTACTTTAAGAAGAGACTGGATGAGGCACTTGGTGCCATGACTTAGTTGATTAGATGGTGTTGGGTACTAGGTTGGACTTGATCTCAAAGGTCTTTTCCAACCTGGTTAATTCTAATCTATTCCATTCCATTCCATTCCATTCCACTCCATTCCATTCCATTCCACTCCACTCCATTCCATTCCATTCCATTCCATTCCATTCCATTCCATTCCATTCCATTCCATTCCACTCCATTCCATTCCATTCCACTCCACTCCATTCCACTCCATTCCATTCCATTCCATTCCATTCCATTCCATTCCATTCCATTCCATTCCATTCCATTCTATTCCATTCTATTTCTATTCCATTCTATTTCTATTCTATTCTATTCTATTCTATTCTATTCTATTCTATTCTATTCTATTCTATTCTATTCTATTCTATTCTATTCTATTCTACTCCATTCCATTCCATTCCATTCCATTCCATTCCACTCCATTCCATTCCATTCCATTCCATTCCATTCCATTCCATTCCATTCCATTCCATTCCATTCCATTCCACTCCTATTCCATTCTATTCCATTCTATTTCTTTTCTATTCTATTCTATTCTATTCTATTCTATTCTATTCTATTCTATTCTATTCTATTCTATTCTATTCTATTCTATTCTACTGTATTCTGTTCTATTCCATTCTGTTCTATCCTATTCTATTCTTATTAGGCCATGCCTATGATACATTTAATGAATTTAATTTGGCAGTTCTCTTTCTTTTTCCTTTTTTAAAACTTATAAAATGCTTTCTGCTTATTTATGTGAAAAATATCTTCGTTCCCCATGGACAAAGTAAAGCCTTACATTCCTCCTTTTTTTTTTTTTCTTTATATTTGATTGCCCTACTTTCTTTTCTACATCCATTTGCTTTAATCAGCCTCCAAGATCTGACGAATGTAGTGTTCTTTTCCTGACGCTGAAAAAAAAAGCCCCAACCCAAAAAAAACCCAACCCTGTCTGAATCCTTTAGTGGTTAGATTTGCAGCAGACTGTAGTTCACTCTATTTTTTCACACCCTCCAGGTGACCTGTTAGATGAGATGCTGTAGTGTGGGTTAGTGAAGTTTGGTGTTATCGCTGTAAGAAATACTGTAAACACAGAAGTTAGTTCTGAATCCTTGCTGTCTAAGGCAAGTGATGTCTGTGGGCACACCAGAACATGATAGGAAGGTACCTGAATTTCACAGTAAAAACAGCTTTCTCTTGTGTATTACAATACAATACAATACAATAAAACAGGTTGGAAGAGACCTTCAAGATCATCACGTCCACCCCATCAAACAACTAGATCATGTCACCAAGCACCCCATCAAGCCTCCTCCTGAACACCTCCAATGATGGTGACCCCACCACCTCCCCAGGCAGCCCATTCCAATGGGCAATCACTCTCTCTGTATAGAACTTCCTCCTAATGTCCAGTCTAAACCTGCCCTGGCACAGCCTGAGACTGTGTCCTCTTGTTCTGGTGCTGGCTGCCTGGGAGAAGAGACCAACCTCTGCCTGGCTACAACCTCCCTTCAGGTAGTTGTAGAGAGCAATAAGGTCTCCCCTCAGTCTCCTCTTCTCCAGAATTGAAAAGATACAAACCAAATACATCTCCCCCTCTGACAGAACAAGAGGAGACAGTCTCAAGCTGTGCCAGGGGAGGTTTAGGCGGGATGTTAGGAAGAAATTCTTCCCAGCAAGAGAGATTGGCCATTGGAATGTGCTGCCCAGAGGAGTGGTGGAGTCACTATCACTGGGGGTGTTCAAAAAAGCATTGGACATGGCACTTGGAGCCATGGTTTAGTTGTCATGAGGTGTTAGGTAGTAGGTAGTAGGTTGCACTTGATGATCTCTGAGTTCTTTTCCAACCTGGTTGATTCTATGATTCTATGAAATGCAGTTCTAACAGGACACAATGATAAAATAAAATTGAGTAGGGTAAATTCACAGGATGGATGTTAGGGGTTGAAAGGGACCTGCAGAGATCATCGAGTGCAACTCCCACTGCAAAGCAGGATCACCTAGGGCAGGCCACACAGGAATGCATGCAGGTGGGAATTTACCTCACTGTGCCAGAATTCTGGAGCAGACTGGTTTGTACAAATTTTTAATGTCATATTTTTTGCAGACTGATTTGTACAAATCAGTCTGCAAAAAAAACAACCCTGACATTCACAATTTGGTCATGTTAACATTAATATAACTAAAAGTCACCCAATTTTCAGAGTTTATATACATGCACTTGCAGGAGAGGACAAAGATGAAGCACTATATTTAGACATAGAATTCCTTTTGCATATATGCCTCAAAACCCAGTCTTCAATACTGTCAACAGTACCAGCCTGCAACAAAATACTGTCTTGTGTCATTTTATTGGAGAATAGAATATAGAATAGAATAAACCAGGTTGGAAGAGACCTTCAAGAACATCACGTCCAACCTGTCACCACAGACCTCATGACTAAACCATGGCACCAAGTGCCATGTCCAATCCCCTCTTGAACACCTCCAGGGATGGTGACTCCACCACCTCCTCCTATCATCCAACACCATCTAATCAACTAATTTGTGCAACCAAGCACCCCATCAAGTCTCCTCCTAAACACCTCCAGTGATGCTGACTCCACCACCTCCTCCTATCATCCAACACCATCTAATCAACTAATGCATGCAACCAAGCACCCCATCAAGTCTCCTCCTAAACACCTCCAGTGGTGGTGACTCCACCACCTCCCCGGGCAGCACATTCCAATGGGCAATCACTCTCTCTGTGAAGAATTTCTTCCTAACATCCAGTCTGAACCTTCCCTGGTGCAGCTTGAGACTGTGTCCTCTTGTTCTGGTGCTGGTTGCCTGAGGTACATCACCTTTAAGTTACTTGCTCTGAATTGTGCGCACCAGAGCTTCATGTCATAACAAATAAGGAAATACAGCTCTTAGAGATATCCAGTAACCTAATGCCATCTTACTACATGTAAATCTCTTTTTATGCTGCCTATTACTATATTTTACAGAAAGCAGTTCTCCTGGTGATTGTTCATCCCTGTAAAGAAATGTAGGATTAAATGCTAGGTAGCTTTTCTCTCTTATTGCTCTCTGCTATTCACCACTACTGTGGAGAGGTTCTTGAGAAACAGACAGAGGAATCAAAATTCCTTGTATCCTGTGCTCCAAAAACTCTAAACTACCTCAGCTTGTGGCCTCCACACCACCCAGTTTTAGACATTCCAATGTTAGGATACCAACAGCTTACACCACACTTTTTTTCCTAGTGTTTACATTTATTTGCATCTGTCTGGTGCTACTGAAGGAAGTCCCCAAGGTGTCTGCAAGGAAAAGGTGAAGCTGTATTTGAAAGGAGCCTCTGTCTGCTTTGGGAAGCTTTAAACATTTTTACTCTTAGTTCCTTGAGGGTTATTGCTGCAGTTTCATGTCACTGGCTCTCTTTGTAAGGAAATGAAACTAGAGCTGGGAAGATCAGAACAAGAGGACACAGTCTCAGGCTGCGCCAGGGGAGGTTTAGGCTGGATGTTAGGAAGAAGTTCTATACAGAGAGAGTGATTGCCCATTGGAATGGGCTGCCCATGGAGGTGGTGGAGTCACCTTCATTGGAAGTGCTCAGGAGGAGGCTTGATGGGGTGCTTGGTGCCATGGTTTAGTTGTTTAGGTGGGTTGGATTGGTTGATGATCTTGAAGTTGGGTTGATTGACACGATGATAGGACAAGAGGAAATGGCCTCATGTTGTGCTAGGTTGGATACTGGGAAAATTTCTTCACCGAGAGGGTTGCCCAGCCCTGGGACAGGGTGTCCAGGGAAGTGGTGGACTTGCCACCCCCAGAGCGGGTAGATGTGGTGCTGAAGGACACGGTCTAGTGGTGACCTGTTGGTGCTGGCTTAACAGTTGGACTTGATGATCTTAAAAGTCTCTTCCAACCAAAATGATTACATGAAAGAGAAAGCTGTATCTTGGCTTACATATATTTGGGCATATGCAAAAGTCTAATACCTTGTTGATCCTTATATTGTTCATTGGAGAAGAAATTCTAGCTGTACTCAGAAGATATTAAGGAGCTACTAGGAATGAAAAACTTTAGCTGCTACACACATAAGGAAACTTCCTCTTATTTACCAACAAAGAGAATCATGATAATATGATCCTGGGTTTGTAATCCATATGAAAATATTACTTTCTTTGATATTGTTTGATTATCATAGAATCCTAGAATCAGCCAGGTTGGAAAAGACCTCAGAGATCATTGAGTCCAACCTATTACCTATTACCTAATAGCTAACACCTCCTGACAACTAAACCATGGCTTCAAGTGCCACAGCCTATCCTTTTTGGAACACCTCCAGGGATGGGGACTCCACCACCTCCCTGAGCAGCACATTCCAGTGGCCAGTTACTCTTTCTGAGAACTTTCTCCTCATCTCAACCATAAGCTTCCCCTGGCGCAGCTTGAGACTGTGTCCACTTGTTCTGTTGCTGCTTGCCTAGGAGAAGAGACCAGCCCCCACCTGGCTACAACTTCCTTTCAGGTAGTTGCAGACATTAATAAGGTCTCCCCTGATCATGATGCTGCTCTGCGAGCTTGCTTGCTGAATTTTCTATGGTCTCACCTCACACAGCAGAATTTTGGACTTCAGCTGTAGGAATTCAGCTTTGATAATGTTTCAGAAAGTTTCTTGTCTCTCTCATGATCAGCCCTTTGCAGCCTGGATGCTATACTAGTCCTATGAAATAGAGCATCCTATTTGGAAAAGTACCTTGGAGCACAGGTCTGCAGCTGTCCTATCCTAGTGGAAAAAATACACTTTGCATGTTGCCATCTGTAGATTTCACATGCTGATGGAATCTGCTGCTCTGTTTGTAGCTTTATTCTGTGATACCAGTAAGTAACACTGCTTTATAATTCTGGTTTAATTCATGGACAGAAATTTCATTCACTAAATTCTGGTAGCAATGTTGGGTTGCACCTGAGACAATGTAGAATGAAATTCATAATGCCAGCTTCTAAAGGCTCTTGGCTAGGTCTGGGCCCGTCGGTTTAAGAAGGACATTGAGACACCTGAACGTGTCCAGAGAAGGGCAACAAGGCTGGGGAGAGGCCTTGAGCACAGCCCTATGAGGAGAGGCTGAGGGAGCTGGGGTTGTTTAGCCTGGAGAAGAGGAGGCTCAGGGGACACCTTATTGCTGTCTACAACTACCTGAAGGGAGGTTGTAGCCAGGAAGGGGTTGGTCTCTTCTCTCTAGCAACCAGCACCAGAACAAGAGGACACAGTCTCAAGCTGTGCCAGGGGAAGTTTAAGCTGGAGGTGAGGAGAAAGTTCTTCATTGAGAGAGTTGTCAGCCATTGGAATGTGCTGCCCAGGGAGGTGGTGGAGTCACCGTCCCTGGAGGTGTTCAAGAGGGGACTGGATGTGGCACTTGGTGCCATGGTTTAGTCATGAGGTCTGTGGTGACAGGTTGGACTCGATGATCTTTGAGGTCTCCTCCAACCTTGGTGATTCTGTAATAATTGATGTTACATTATAATTGTGTGTATGAGGAGCAAGCATTTACAATACTAATCAAATGCTGACAATCTGCAATGCAAACCTTTTGCAAGCTCGGGGGAATGCTATGGAAAATTGGTTTGATTTTTAAAGTTGGAAGAAAGTTAATGACTAAAACTTTTTTCTAATAAAAACAAACAACAACAAAAAAAAACCCACCAGCCCACACTGATTCTTTTCTAATTTAATCATTTTTAAAGTTCAGGGAAGTGGCTTTTCAAATTTAATATTATAACTTCTGTAGCTGTGATGATTGCTTATAAATGAACAGCTGCATCTTCGTTGCCACAGGCTTAAATTAAAGTCCTGAAGTCCCATAGGTTTTGAATTCCACAGCACATTAACAAGGAGCTTACAAATATAGAAAGGCTCATCTTCTAAGGCTGAGTAATATTCATGATTAGTAAGGCAAACAAAATGCAGCTATGTGCAAAATGCTGCAGTGAAAGCCACTGTCCAAATTAACGAGTACAAAATGACAAGCCTTACCATAATCAACAGGAGACTGAGGGAGCTGGGGCTCTTTAGTTTGGACTTGAGGAGCCTGAAGGATAACCTCATTCGTGTTTATAAAGATGTGCAGGGTGAGTGCCAAGAGGCTGGAGCCAGGGTCTGCCTGGGAATGCCCAATGACAGCACAAGAAGCATCAAGAGAAGTGTGGCCAGCAGGTCAAGGGAGGTGATTCTCCTCCTCTACTCAGCTCTGGTGAGACCCCACCTGGAGTACTGCATCCAGTTCTGGAGCCCCTATTACAAGAGGGATCTGGAGGTGCTGGAAGGTGTCGAGAAAAGGGCCGCGAGGATGATCAGAGGGCTGGAGCACCTCTCCTGTGAGGACAGACTGAAGGAGTTGGGGCTGTTCAGTCTGGAGAAGACAAGGCTCTGAGGTGACCTCATTGTGGCCTTCCAGTATCTGAAGGGGGCCTACAGGAAGGCTGGGGAGGGACTTCTCAGGATATTTGGTAGTGATAGGACTAGGGGGAATGGAATGAAGCTGGAGGTGGGGAGATTCAGGCTGGACATGAGGAAGAAGTTCTTCCCCATGAGAGTGGTGAAGCCCTGGAATGGGTTATCCAGGGAGGTGGTTGGGGCACCGTCCCTGGAGGTGTTTAAGCCCAGGCTGGACGAGGCTCTGGCCAGCCTGATCTAGTGTGAGGTGTCCCTGCCCGTGGCAGGGGTTGGAACTAGATGATCCTTGTGGTCCCTTCCAACCCCAACAATTCTATGATTCTGTGATCTTTCAAGGTCCCTTCCAGCCGCTCACATTCTGTGATTCTGTGAAAAACTTATCTTTTAGATGAAAATACACTTGAACTGTTTCAGAATTTATCACAATTTAGTAAATTAACTTAAAATAACTCCGACTGTTTAAGCTGTTGCCTTTTTGCCTCTTTTTAGTTCAATTTTGTGTTGACTTTAAATGTTCACATGACTTCTTTCATTTGCACCTGTAGGAACACCTTGTTGTTTGGGGTTGGAGTTTTCCATTTGTTTGGGTTTTTTTGAGTTGGGTTTGTTTTGTTTCTCACTGTCTCAGTCATTTATGTATCCAGAACACTACAGTCTATTGTTTGTCTTCTTTGAGGTGGCACAAAAAGCTGTGAAAAATGCAGTGATTGAGAGAGGGCAATCGTGGTCTCCTAACATGAGCCTGCAGTGTGCCCAGGTGGCCAAGAAGGCCAATGGCATTCAGGACTGGATCAGGAACAGAGTGGCCAGCAGGAGCAGGGAAGTCATTCTGCCCTGTACTCAGCACTGGTTAGTGAGTCCTGTATCCAGTTCTGGGGCCCTCAGTTTAGGAAAGATGTTGACTTGCTGGAAGGTGTCCAGAGAAGGGCAACAAAGCTGGGGAGGGGTTTGGAGCACAGCCCCGTGAGGAGAGGCTGAGGGAGCTGGGGTTGTTTAGCCTGGAGAAGAGGAGGGTCAGGGGAGACCTTATTGCTCTCCACAAATACCTGAAGGGAGGTTGTAGCCAGGTGGGGGTTGGTCTCTTCTCCCAGGCAACCAGCACCAGAAAAAGAGGACACATTCTCAAGCTGCACCAGGGAAGGTTTAGGCTGGATGTTAGGAAGAAATTCTTCATAGAAAGAGATATTGGCCATTGGAATGTGCCCAGGGAGGTGGTGGAGTCACCATCACTGGAGGTGTTTAGGAATAGACTAAGGATGGATTTCTTGGTGCCATGGTTTAGTTGATTAGATAGGTTGGACTTGATGATCTCAAAGGTCTCTTCCAACCTGGTTAATTCTATTCTATTCTATTCTATTCTATTCTATTCTATTCTATTCTATTCTATGCTATGCTATGCTATGCTATGCTATGCTATGCTGTGCTGTGCTGTGCTGTGCTGTGCTGTGCTATGCTATGCTATGCTGTGCTATTCTATAATCCTTCATCTCAGAATATAGCTGTCATGAATGTAATTCAGAGGGATCTTGGTATTAGAATATATCATGGTACTAAAAAGATACCTCCATGCATTTTGAGCAGGAAATGCAAATCTAAGGCATACAAATCAGGAAATCTCCATGTTCTGCACTTGGTGCAGTAATTTAGTCAGCCAGTATTTGTTGGCTCGTTGAAAAGTTAAGTCAGAAGCTAGCCTTAAGGAGGAACTGAGAAGAATTGCCAGAGTTCCTTTAAAGGCACTTGGGTTATTTCATGAACATGTTCCTAAGGACACCATTGGTAGCAGTGAGAAAGGATTTTAACATTTAACTGGAGGGCAAAATTCATAATGCACTAGTTTTCTCTCTTTGTCACAAAGAGATGTGAGCAAATGGCTAATGAGTAGTGAGCTATGAAATCGTCACGACTCCACGAGTAATTAGGTTTTGAGGGCAAGAAAGTGTCATTAGCTTTATTGATATTGGGGGAAAAAGGAAACCCCAAGGGGCAGGGGACCCCTAGAGTGTCACCTACTCAGGCATAGAAGTGCTTCATAGGATTTTCACACTTCTGTTCGTTTTAATGTACATTCCTGCCTGAGTTTAACTTGGCTTGTGAAGAATTGTACTTCATCTAGGCTGATGATGCCATCTGAATTTGCCATGGTAATATGTAAAAAAGCATATCAGAGGGCTACCACCCACTCTGATGGGGAGTAAGAGATGATAAGCTTTGGGGAGTGTAAATGTTCTTCAATAATCCAGCTCTTGCTGGCCAGGGTAATCTTGCTGTAGGAGTACCTGGCCCTAAAGCCCTGAATACTGCTATGAAAAACATAGTACCAAGTGGAACAGAACTTCTGGTGTTTGCCTCGTCCCTCAGCAGAATTACTGGGCTCCAGCTCCTCTCCTGAAGCAAGGGAGAAGTTCTGTAGTTGCAGAGGAAGAGAGGATCAGCAGAGCAGCTGCTGCACCCTCCCTCCTACACATTCCCAACACATGTACCTGCAGTGCTTCCTTGCTGCTGAAGTAGAGAAGCTATATGAGCATTCTTGGTTTAGCCCTGGGGAAGGAAATGGACAAGATTGCTGAGACCTGGGCCATTCCTGGTACAGAATTCATGCAGGTAGTTAGTACAGGATGAGTACTGCTCTGCAAACTCACATTCTTCATTTATAATTCTGCTGTCATTCCAGAAATATAAGCTCTCAGGCAAACAAAGAAGAAAACAGTTTCATACAGAATTGTTAGGGTTGGAAGGGACCTCAAAGATCATCTAGTTCCAACCCTCCTGCCATGGGCAGGGACAGCTAACACTAGAGCAGGTTGCTCACAGCCACATCCAGCCTGGCCTTCAAAACCTCCAGGGATGAGACTTCCACCACCTCCCTGGGTACCCTGTTCCACTGTCTCACCACCCTCATGGGGAAGAACTTCTTCCTAACATCCAACCTGAATCTACCTACTTCTATTTTTGTTCCATTCTCCCTAGTCTTATCATTACCTGACACCCTCAAAAGTCCCTCCCCAGCTTTCTTGTAGCCCCCTTCAGATACTGGAAGGCCACAATTAGGTCTGCTTGGAACCTTCTCTTCTCCAGACTGAACAGCCCCAACTCCCTCAGTCTGTCCTCATAGAAGAGGTGCTCCAGCCCTCTGCTCATCCTTGTGACCCTTCTCTGGACTCGCTCCAGCACCTCCAGATCCTTTCTGTAATAGGGACTCCAGAACCGGACACAGTATCAGTAGAGAATCTGACTTTCAGATTCTGTATCAGTAGAGAATCTGATTTTTAGAGGTGTTTTCTCCCTGTCTGTTCAGGAGAAGAACTGGTGAGGTTCTTGATTTTGTGTGGTTTGTCTTATGTTATTGCACAGCAGGTCCATGGAGGAGTGTCTGAGCACCAGCAGCAGCTTACACAAATTCATTAGAGAATCCATCCCACGTGAAGGCTCTTGGGAAGAGTAGCAGTGGAAAAAATGCTGCCCTGGAGTCATATGAGATGCAGAGCCCTCTTTGCCAGTGATTTTGGAGGAGGCTTTCTGAGTGTGATATTCAGCTGATAGTTTAACTTAGGGTGAGGGGGATTTATTCTTGAGGCAATTATAGAGCAGTTTTGTCTCAAGTGGATTTATTCCTTGTTGGTTTACACAGGTTGGTTGTGCATTTGGGTACATGTAACTTTAATTCACATGGTTGTAAGCTTGTTGCAAAGTGAAGGTACATGTTTACTCTGCCCTCCACAGAATGTCTTCTTCTTAGTAATCTAACAGCTTCCATCAGAGGCAGTACCTTGCATGGATTCGTGTTAGAAAGGATCATTCATCTTTTTAGCCTTTCAAGATCTATCTGATTTGATACACTGGAAGATTAACAGACATCTGCTAGATAAACAATAAGCAGGATTAAAGGATGTTCAATGACTTCTGTGTTAGAACACAAGAAGCTCTTAAACCAGGACATGTCAGAAAAATGTTTCTTTCATTTTTTTCAAGAAGGGTTTGCAGGTTTTCCTCATAGGAGAGATGTTCACCTCCCCCAGTTAGCCTCATAGCTCTCTGTTGGACTCTCTCAAGCACATCCCTGTCTCTCTTGAACTGGGGAGCTCAAAACTGGACACAATATTCCAGGTGTGGTTTCACCAGGGCAGAGAAGAGGGGGAGAAGAACCTCCCTAGAACTGCTGGACACAGTTTTCTTGATGCACTCCAGGATGTCTTTGGCCCTGTTGGCCACAAGGGCACATTGCTGTCCCATGGAGAACTTGCTGTCCACTAGGACTTCAAGGTCTTTCCCCATGGAGCTGCTTTCCAGCAGGACGACCCCTAGTCTGTACCAGATGCAGATGCACTTGTCCTTATTGAACTTCATGAGGTTCTCCTTTGCCCAGCTCTCCAGCCTCTCCACATCCCTTGGATGACAGCGCAGCCACCCCGCCTCCCAGAATCTCAAATCTAAACCTTGAGTATAGATCATTTACCTGAAGTTTGCTATTTTCCTCCTCCAAACAGGTACATCATAATGAATGTATTAGGTGGTTTGATTACTTGGGCAGCTGGTCTTATCTAGGAGGCTTCTCAAAAGCTCTTTCCCAGGCTTTTGAAGTGCAGAACTTGAGAAATGTTTTTGAGGAGAACAGCTCCTTCGCTGATTTGAATTGTTATCACTCCAAATTACAAGGTGTATCAGTTCCTACAATTTCCCAAAGTGTATTTTACTGGTTAAATGAGTGGCACTTTTCCTTTTGGTAATCACATGTGTAGGAGGCACTATTAACAAAGGCTCCTATTACTATAGCATAAGAAAAGTAACTGCCAAGTGAACGTTACTATGCATGAAAAGCATCTTTAAAGTGCTTTTGTTGATATGAAAATTCATTCCAGATATCTTGAATAACACATGCAATTTTTTTTCCCTCTTTCTATTTTGTGGTCCTCTTCCAAAATAAAGTCAGTTCCTCTTTTATGTTTTCTTTCACTCCAGCAGATTTGGTCTTGTGGTGATATTCTGTGTGCTGGCTTTTGAATGACTTTGAAAGCTTTTGCTTCTCAGAGGCCTTCACATTTTCATCAGGATTAAGTGTTGCTCTCTATATTTTTTTTTAGACATGTTTGTGTATTTACATGCTTAGTGTTCTCTGACAGGGGAAAAACAGCAACTCTGTGCAACACTTCTGGCACCCTGGTAAACTTTTAAAAAAATGATGGATAAGCAAATTATTATAGTATTAGAAAATATTTCTAAACACCATGGTGGCACACTCATTTCCTTTTGGAAAAAGAAAAAAACTTGGGGTTGATGAGTGAGAAGCATATTTCTGTCCTTTAACCATGGTACTGCTGAAAAGAAAAGGAAAAGAAAGAAAAGAAAAGAAAAAGAAAAGAAAATAAAAAGAAAGGAGAAAAGAAGAGGGAAAATGAAAAGGAAAGAAAAGAAAAAGAAAGAAAAGGAAAGAAATGAAAAGGAAAGAAAAATTAAAAGGAAAGGAAAGAAAAATTAAAAGGAAAGGAAAGAAAAGGAAAGGAAAGGAAAGAAAAGGAAAGGAAAGGAAAGAAAAGGAAAGGAAAGAAAAAAGGAAAGGAAAGAAAAAAGGAAAGGAAAGGAAAGGAAAGGAAAGGAAAGGAAAGGAAAGGAAAGGAAAGGAAAGGAAAGGAAAGGAAAGGAAAGGAAAGGAAAGGAAAGGAAAGGAAAGGAAAGGAAAGGAAAGGAAAGGAAAGGAAAGGAAAGGAAAGGAAAGGAAAGGAAAGGAAAGGAAAGGAAAGGAAAGGAAAGGAAAGGAAAGGAAAGGAAAGGAAAGGAAAGGAAAGGAAAGGGAGAGGGAGAGGGAGAGGGAAAAGGAAAGGGAAAGGGGGAAAGGGGGAAAGGGGGAAAGAAAAATTGAACCAAAATTTTATAGAAAGGTTTAGTTTAGCAAGGGACCTCAGATATCATCTACTCCAACTGCCCACCATGGGCAGGGACACTTCTCAACTAGACTCAGCTGCTCAAGGCCTCGTGCAACTCACCCAGGCAGAAGGCATCCCCAACTTCCCTGGGCAACCTATTCTAGAATCTTGACAAACCATATATTAAGACAACCATTTCCCCAAAGCAATTGATGAAACAAAGTGTGCCTCTGTCCATAGTTTGAGGCCTTTCTTAGTGCTAGAGATTTTTGTTTTCCAGAAACATGCTTTCCCAAAACACAATCAGGCTGTGCTTGCTGTGTCCAGTTCAGGGCCCCTCCATTTAAGAAGGACATTGAGACACTTGAGCATGTCCAGAGAAGGGCAGTGAGGCTGGGGAGAGGTCTAGAGCACAGCCCAGTGAGGAGAGGCTGAGGGAGCTGGGGTTGCTTAGCCTGGAGAAGAGGAGGCTCAGGGGACACCTTCTTGCTCTCTACAACTACCTGAAGGGTGGTTGTGGCCAAGAGGGGGTTGGTCTCTTCTCCCAGGCAACCAGCACCAGAAGAGAACCAGGACACAGTCTCAAGCTGTGCCATGGGAGGTTTAGGCTGGAGGTGAGGAGAAAGTTCTTCCCAGAAAGAGTAATTGGCCATTGGAATGTGCTGCTCGTGGAGGTGGTGGAGTCACCATCCCTGGAGGTGTTCAAGAAGGGATTGGACATGGCACTTGGAGCCATGGTTTAGTTAGTCACAAGGTATTAGGTTGGACTTGATGATTTCTGAGGTCTTTTCCAACCTTATTGATTCTATGATTCTATGATTCTACTTTCATTGCAGCCTTCTGTCATTGATTTTCTTGCACAGTTTCTCTCTGTTTCTCATCTAAGGATTACTCTTTCATAAAACAATAACAGGATAAAATCTCTTGCCTTTGCCTTTGGTTTGGGGGAAATTTCTTTGGCAGTGGAATCTGCAGGGGTTTTGTAATGAATGACCCTTCAGCAAAGAAAAGTAGTTATAATCCTTGCTTCCTGTCTTACACATAACAGTATAATAACAATCAGTAATTCCTCACCTCTTTTCATATAATGTAATTTTGGGGAACTCATCCCCATGTCCTTAGCTGATGTCCAACAAATGGTTTATATTCAAGGGATTGTTTGCCTTGTAAGATGACTCATCATCCCTTCTAAGCCTTTAATAATTATGAGCCTTAGTGTGGGTTGTTGGGTTTTTTTTTTCCCCTTTAATTTTAATCTTTAATTTCCTAGCTTTCTCTCTCACCTGAGCATAATCTGTTTCTTACACCTGGATTCTTGTGACTGTAGCACAATCGGCTGCAAAACTGGAAGATTCCTTTTAACTCTGAGAACACATAGTTCTGCAGATTTCATTTAATTCAATTCACAGGGATGTGTGAATTAGAATCATAGAATCAGTAAGGTTGGAAAAGATATTTAAGACCATCAAGTCCAACCACAATCCAGCTATTGTGACCACTGTACTATATCCTGAAGAGCCACATCTGGAGCTTCTTGAACACCTGCAGGGGTGGCAACTCCACCACCTCCTTGGGCAGCCTGTTCCAATGCCTCACCACTGTCTCAGTAAAGAGGTTTTTCCTAATGTCCCATCTAAACCTCCCCTGGCACAACTTAAACCCATTTCCTCTTGTCTTACTGCTGGTTACTTGGGAGAAGAGACCAACACCAGCCTCATTCCAACCTCCCTTCAGGTAGTTGAATCACAGAACCATAGAATCATGGAATCAACCAGGTTGGAAAAGACCTCAGAGATCATCAAGTCCAGCCTGTCACCACAGACCTCATGACTAAACCATGGCACCAAGTGCCACGTCCAAGACCCTCTTGAACACATCCAGGGATGGTGACTCCACCACCTTCCTGGGCAGCACATTCCAATGGCGAACGACTCTCTCAGTGAAGAACTTTCTCCTCACCTGGAGCCTAAACTTCCCCTGGCACAGCTAGAGACTGTCCTCTTGTTCTGGTGCTGGTTGCCGGGGAGAAGAGACTAACCCCCACCTGTCTACAACCTCCTTTCAGGTAGTTGTAGAGAGCAATAGTCTTCTTTTTTCCAGACTAAATTACCCCAGCTGCCTCAGCCCCTCCTCATATCACACCCTCCATATCCCTCCCCAGCCTCTTTGCTCTTCTTTGGACACACTCCAGGACCTCAATGACTTTCCCATACTGTGGTCCCCAGAACTGAACCCAGTACTCAAGCTGTGGCCTCAACAGGGCTGAGTACAGGGGTGCCAGCACTTCCCTACTCCTGCTGGACATTGTTTCTGATCTAGGCCAGGGTGCTGTTTGCCTTCTTGGCTACCTGGGCGCACTGCTGGCTGATGTTCAGCCAGAACAACTGGTGTATACATGTAGGTATGGATATGTATCTTCACATATTTTAGAGGTGAACTTTGCAGTGTAGGGTTCTGGTTTGGATTTGGTGATCCTGAGGGTCTTTTCCAACCTGAATGTTTCTGTGATTCTGTGATATATATGCATGACTAGCTGTATGCCACAGCTAAAAGACATGTTATCAACCAGTTCAACAGTTAGATTCTTCTGCTAAGGCTAGTAAGGCTTCCTGGGAACACCTGCTGATATTTGAGGACTTGATGTTTGAGGACCCCAAGTTCAAACACGTATCTTGGCAGATTTCAGCAAGCCATGTGCATAGGTGCATGTGATTGTTAATCATCACATTCATGGGTTTCAAGAAATAGATCACTTATTCTAAGTTCTTCTTTTATTAGCTGCTTGACTCATAGAAAGTATAATGTTGCTGCACAAAACATTAATAATTAGGATTTCAGGAGGAGGAATTGCAGATGAAACTTTGAAGGAAACCATTTATTTCTCTCTGAAAGGGAACTTGAGTGAAACATCTAATCAGTAATTTTGAAGCTTAAAATCAATGTTAAGGATGCCCTAGTTTTATAACAGAGAGCAAGAGAGCAGGAAGATTCTTACAGGTTGATATTTACTTCCTTCCCATTTCACAGATTCCCTTCAATATTTTCTTTTTGTTCAGCTACTTTAATTGCTGTTAAAACAGCTATTTTAATTTTTGGACTAGGAAGGCTAAGTTTTACTCCCTATTTGTGTAAGTGATCTGTGCACATTGGTGCTGTAGAATTGCCCCCAGCCCATATTCCCTTTTCAGTTTAGGATATCTATTAGACCATCAAGTTTGCTCAGGGAGAGAACTGTCTTTCTGTCTGTGATGGATATGAAAACAGGCTCTATATTAAGGCCAGTTAATTCTCTCCCCAAGAAATAAAGGTAAGAGCACCAGAACCAAAGGAAAAAGCTGTCTTGTTGGGATTTGTATGACACTTTACATGTATGTGGGCTATGTCTGTGTTGCACTTAAGGTTCTGTACTTTTCATCATTTATATAAGAAGAGTTTTCCATGTCATGAATTACTGCCCATGTGTTTGAAGAAAACACATTTTTATGTATGAGTTTCAATTGCTGAGGTTTTATTCAGATGTAGACAGAAAATGCTTGCATGCAAGGAAAAGTTAATCTCATTTTGAAGCTAAGAAGATTGTTTACAGTTTTTACATTTCCTGGCAATGGTATCCAAGTGCAGTCCTAATTTATAGGAGCTTTTGCAAGATCAGGTTCAGACTGAAGCAAGCAGTGGTGGTTACACAGAATCCCACTCTACAGACCCTTTGATCATGGGTCACATTAATAAATATATGGGATATTGGAGTCATAGAATCATAGAATCTACCAGGTTGGAAAAGACCTCAGAGATCATCAAGTCCAACCTAATACCTAACACCTCCTGACAACTAAACCATGGCTCCAAGTGCCACATCCAATCCTTTTTAAAACACCTCCAGGGACAGGGACTCCACCACCTCCCTGGGCAGCACATTCCAATGACCAATTACTCTTTCTGGGAAGAACTTTCTCCTCACCTCGAGCCTAATTCCCTTGGCACAGCTTGAGACTGTGTCCTCTTGTTCTGGTGCTGGTTGCCTGGGAGAAGAGACCAACCCCCACCTGGCTACAACCTCCCTTCAGGGAGTTGTAGAGAGCAATGAGGTCTCCCCTGAGCCTCCTCTTCTCCAATCTAAACACCCCCAGCTCCCTCAGCCTCTCATCACAGGGCTGTGCTCGAGACCTCTCCCCAGCCTCTTTGCCCTTCTCTGGACATGCTCAAGTATCTCAATGTCCTTCCTAAATTGAGAGAGCCAGAACTGGACACAGTACTCAAGGTGTTGGCTATCCAGTGCTGTGTACAGGTTTAGTATTAGGGTTAGTAGGTTGCTGTACAGTGAGCTGTCAAGTAAACAGCTTACTGCAAATCAGCTGATGAGACATCGTAGTGCAGCCTTTCTTAACTAATAGTTAAGATTTTAGCATTGTCCTCTCTGTCAGGCTTTCCCTTTCAGTGTCAAAGAAATTGGGATGGTACACTGGAAGATATGTAAGAATTCATTAGTGATTAGTGATTTCATTGGGATTACCCTGGGTGGGCAATAATACTTTGTAATTTTAGGTTTTCAGATGCTCTTTAAGATTTATATAAAAGCCCAATAAAACAAAAACCAGAGAGAGTCCTCTAAATGCCAGACAGTCCTTTCTGAAGAGTACAGTGTGTTCCCCAAAACATCTCAACTGAGGCTCACAAAATACAGAAGCACATTTAACATTTGCTGGTGGTTTCCATGAATATGGTAGAACTTTTACACACTGAGTCAGCCTTTACAGCAAGCACTTAAAAGTTTAATGGTAGCCATATATAGAGACATGCCTGTTAAGTATAGAAATGTTTTCATTCTGTGCCTTCTTCTAGCATTTATCCCAATGCTTGTTCTAAGATATAAATCAGTTGTCTTAAAAACTCAGTGAAGAAAAAAAACCAACCCTCATGGTCTGTTGTTTTGAAGCTCTTGACAAAATTAGTGCAATGTGGTTGCCAAAGACATTTCCTGAAAGTAAAGTTTTAGGTAGCTAAAGGAGGTGGAATTTCAAATGCATGATGAAAATGAAGTTGCAAGCTGTTTAATTTTTAGACCTAACTTACTTATTAGGTTTCAAAACAAGTCTTTGTTTACTTTCAAATTGCCTGATGACTGCTAATGGTTTCATCTTTTTAATCCCCCATGGAACTGCGGAGAACAAAAATGCATTTTATGTAATGCTATATATATTTCCATGGTAAAAAGAAGGAAAAGTACCCAAAAAACACATCCTAAAAGTGAACAAAAACAAAACAAAAAAACCCCAAAACAACAAAAAATGCAGATTTTTAAAACTAAAGGAGAAAAAAAGACATCCATTTATGTCAACAGTACACAGGCAGCCTTGTTTTCATAGAATCAGAGAATTGTTAGGGTTGGAAGGGACCTCAAGGATCATCCAGTTCCAACCCCTCTGCCATGGGCAGGAACACCTCACACTACAGCAAGTTGCTCACAGCCACATCCAGCCTGGCGTTAAAAACCTCCAGGGATGAGGCTTCCATCACCTCCCTGGGCAACCTGTGCCAGTGTCTCACCACCCTCATGGGGAAGATCTTCTTCCTAACATCTAATCTGAATCTACCCATTTCTAGTTTTTTTTCCATTCCCCCTAGTCCTCTCACTCCCTGAAACCCTCAAAAGTCCCTTCTCATCCTTCCTGTAGGCCCCCTTCAGATACTGGAAGGCCACAATTAGGTCTCCTCAGAGCCTTCTCTTCTCCAGACTGAACAGCCCCAACTCCCTCAGTCTGTCCTCATAGGAGAGGAGCTCCAGCCCTCTGCTCATCCTCGTGGCCCTTCTCTGGACACCTTCCAGCACGTTTGTGCAATTATATTCTGCCTCTCTGATAAGAAAAAGAATACACACATGCAAACTGAATTGTGATTCTGATAGAAAAGGAAAGAAAACACATTTTAGTTGCAGAAGAGGAGAGCATATACAAACACTTGGATTACTTAGCAGAAGTAAACATGAAATGATTGTAGCAAGCTCAGATGGAGTATTTAGATAGTGGTTTTCCTGGTTTGCAGCCACACGCAGACATCTGTCATTGACTTGATTGGTATTGAAGAGATACAAGTTATTTTAAATGTCTTTCAAAATGTACAAAGATGGTGACCACCTACTTTACAATTGGTCATTTTCTGTGGCAGAGTTCCAGGGCGCTTGAGCACCTCTCCTATGAGGACAGGATGAGGGAGCTGGGGTTGTTCAGTCTGGAGAAGGCTCTGGGAAGACCTAAGCTTTCCAGTACCTGAAGGCACAAGAAGGCTGCAGAGGGACTTTTTGTAAAAGCCTGCAGTGATAGGACAAGGGACAGTGGTTTGAAATGAGAGAAGAGCAGATTTAGATTGGCTGTTAGGATCAAGTTCTTTACCATGAGGTTGGAGGAACACTGAAACATGTGGCCCAGGGAGGCGGTTGAGGCCCCATCCCTGGAGATATTCCAGGTCAGTCTTGACAGGGCTCGGAGCAAGCTGATCTAGTGGAGGATGACCCTGCTGACTGCAGGAGGGGTTAGCCTAGATGGCTTCCAACACAAACGATTCTGGGATTCTATGACTATGATTACCTTCTCTTCTACATGTTTTATCTCTTCATAGGTAAAAGACAGTGGCACCAACTCCAATTGGAATTATAAATCATTTAACATAAGAATAATTTTATATTGAGTACATTTAGAGGGCACTGACTGGCTGGCTTTCCCTAAGTCAGCTATTTCAAAACTGAGATCTGTAATTTAAGGACACATTTTTGAAACTCATTTCAGAAAAAGTAAGCATGGAGTTGGCTGAGCTTTTGTTCTCAGAAGCAGGAGAAAAGAAGTGGATGCAACTGTTAACTGAAAATGAGAAATAGTCTGACAGTTTAATGTTAGACACTAATGGAGCCTAAAAGCTTTTACAATTACAGAAATCTCACCAACTCCAGTGATTCATAGGTTTTTGGGGGCTGTTTTTTTTGTTATTGTTATACAGCTTGGTCATATGGCTGGCAGTTTTTCTTAGCTGTGACTCTTGTTAAGTTATTGTACTCTGTTATTTGAGTGAAAAGCTATTAGAGTTGTGTGAAGGAATATGACAACAGCACTTCAGAAATAATTCCCAACTCTACTTCGAGACTGTGAAAGAACAAGAGGACACGGTCTCAAGCTGTGCTAGGGGAGGTTTAGGCTGGATGTGAGGAAGGAGTTCTTCCCAGAAAGAGAGATTGGCCATTGGAATGGGCTGCCCAGGGAGGTGGTGGAGTCACCATCCTTGGAGGTGTTTAAGATTGGCCAAGAGGGTCAATGGCATCCTGGCCTGCATCAGGAACAGTGTGGCCAGCAGGAGCAGGGAGGTCATTCTGCCCCTGTACACTGCACTGGTTAGGCCACACCTCGAGTCCTGTGTCCAGTTCTGGGCCCCTCAGTTTAGGAAGGATGTTGATTTGCTGGAGCGTGTCTAGAGAAGAGCAACAAAGTTGATGAGGGGTTTGGAACACAAGCCCTATGAGGAGAGACTGAGGGAGCTGGGGTTGCTTAGCCTGGAGAAGAGGAGACTGAGGGTTGACGTTATTGCTCTCTACAACTCCCTGAAGGGAGGTTGTAGACAAGCAGAGGTTGGTCTCTTCTCCCAGGCAGCCAGCACCAGAACAAGAGGACACAGTCTCAAGCTGCATCAGGGGAGCATTAGGATGGAGGTTAGGAGGAAGTTCTATACAGAGAGAGTGATTGCCTATTGGAATGGGCTGCCCGTGGAGGTGGTGGAGTCACCATCACTGGAGGTGTTCAGGGGGAGACTGGATAGGGTGCTTGGTTGCATGGTTTAGTTGATTAGGTGGTGTTGGATGATAGGTTGGACGTGATGATCTTGAAGGTCTCTTCCATACTGCTTTTATACTATCCTTTATTTCTATTCTATCCTTTAGATAGAGCTGATGAGGCACTTAGTGCCATAGTTTAGTTGATTAGATGGTGTTGAATGATAGGTTGGACTCGATGATCTCTGAGGTAATTTCCAACCTGGTAAATTCTGTATTCTGAAGCAATTTCTCCACACTTGTTCCCCCCCCCCCCCCCCAATTGCCCCCCCCCCCCCCCCCCCCCCCCAGACATAAACCTCAAAGCAAATGTGCTGCTGTTGTGTGGTGCACTTCAAAACCGTCTCCTACCCTATGTGAAATGGGCACAGTTGTGTTTCTCCATGGAGCAGTGATTTCCATTTCCTGCATCCTGCTTTATACATGCTGAACACATGGAGTGTGTTTGGTCTGCAGTATGACACAAAGCATATTTTTATTACATTGTGCCTTCTAAAAACAACACAGATTGTAAAATACCCTTTAGTCACTTTGTGTCAAATCTAATGAAATTCCTCTTTAGCACTGACTGTTTTCCTTTCAGATGTTTTGACAGTAGTCATCCCTGTTAAGTGCTTTCTGTATTGGGCTCGGTTAGCTTGGATGTAACCTGATCTGTGTTTTGTTCCAGAGTGTTGTCTGCTGACCTAGAGAACACTTGCATTAGCTCCATTGATCAATCCACATCACATCTCATCATTTAGCAGACAATTAATACTACCACGTAAAGACTCCCCTGAGCATTTTCTTAGAGCTGGATTGCTTTACACAGAAACCACAGGAGTTGTTTGCAAAAGCTGGAGGAAGAATCCAAGTAGGGTGAAAAAAAGAAAAGGGACAAAACAAGCCTTAGGAAAGCTTCATTTAGGAACCAAGTTTTGTTTTCTGGATTGATTTCCACTGATACCATTCAAACTTCATTTTTTTGATGGAGTGTTTGGGGGAGAAAAAATATTAGTTGTATTTTGAAGCTGATTTCTGGAAAAGACTTTCACAGGTTGTTCAGTTTGGAGAAGAGAAAGCTCTGAGGATAGCTTATTGTGGCCTTCCAATATCTGAAGGGAGCCTGCAAGCAAGCTGGTGAGGGACTTTTTAGGGTGTCAGGTAGTGATACAACTAGGGAGGGTAGATTTAGATAAGCTGTTAGGAAGTTCTTCCCCACGAGGGTGGTGAGACACTGGCACAGGTTGCCCAAGGAGGTGGTGGAAGCCTCATCCCTGGAGGTTTTGAAGACCAGGCTGGATGTAGCTGTGAGCAACCTGCTGTAGTGTGAGGTGTCCCTGCCCATGGCAGGGGGTTGGAACTGGATGATCCTCGGGGCCCCTTCCAACCCTAACAATTCTGCAATTCTGTGACATAAGTGTTCTAAAATTCTTTTTTTTTTCTTGAGAAATAAGCATTTGATGATGATGCTTGTCCAATAACTTTTGTTATACTTGTATTTTTTTTGTTTTCAAGGAACATATTTTAATAGAAAGAAAAAAAAATTGTTTCTCATGCTGTCAATCTTGCTGTAGCTTCTTCCACAAAGTGGAATTTCAATGTTGCCTGATAACATTTCTTTAAGGAGAAGGTCTTTGAAAGATTTTTGAAGTGTGCATGAATATGTTAAGTTAATGAACAGGTAGGGCTCTTAATGTGCTGTATCATCTTTAGGTAATGAAATATTTAATCTTCAGAGGTCATCCACAGTAGCAGACAAGAAGCATTTGCTAATGAAAAACGTTTTCCTTTCAGATGAGTAAGGTTGCTCTACTATTCTGTTAAAATCTGTGTTGCAGAGTTTTAAAGGAGCATATCTTAAGATGAGCTGATAACAGAATAGAATAGAATTAACCTGGTTGGAATAGAGCTTTGAGATCATCGAGTCCAACCTGTCACCAAACACCATCTAATCAACTAAACCATGGCACCAAGCACCCTATCCAGTTTCTTCTTAAACACCTCCAGTGCTGGTGACTCCACCACCTCCCTGGGCAGCACATTCCAATGGCCAATTACTCTTTCTGTGAAGAACTTTCTCCTCACCTCGAGCCTAACCTTCCCGTGGTGCAGCTTGAGACTGTGTCCTTTTGTTCTGATGCTGCTTGTGTGGGAGAAGAGACCAACCCCCACCTGGCTACAACCTCCCTTCAGGTAGTTGTAGACAGCAATAAGACTTCCCCTGAGCCTCCTCTTCTCCAGGCTAAGCAGCCCCAGCTCCCTCAGCCTCTCCTCACAGGGCTGTGCTCCAAACCCCTCCCCAGCTTTGTTGCCCTTCTCTGGACACATTCCAGCAACTCAAAATCTTTCCTAAACTGAGGAGCCCAGAACAGGACACAGGACTCAAGGTGTGGCCTAACCAGTGCTGAGTACAGAGCAGAATGACTTCCCTGCTCTTGCTCCAGGTGGAAAGATGTGTATACTGCACATGCTTCTCCTATTTGCTGACATTTTCCAGGCAGCCTGGAAAGTTATGTTTCTAGGACCTGCACAAACATTGTCTTCAGATCCATCTGTAGGTCATCTCTTGGAAATCTGTTTCATTTGTAGGTTCCTGGAGGCGATGCTGGTTAGTTTTGCGAGATTTCTCTTGAGTGCCCCCTTGGTGGGATTTTGAAGAGTCCACTTCACTCAGATCAACTCTTTTTGGTGTGTTTGCAGGTACTACAGAGCGGGTGTGTCTGATCCAGGGAACAGTTGAAGCACTAAACGCAGTTCATGGCTTCATCGCAGAGAAGATTCGAGAAATGCCTCAAAACGTGGCCAAGACAGAGCCTGTCAGCATTCTACAGCCTCAGACCACTGTTAATCCAGACCGCATCAAACAAGTGAGTTTTTGATTGGGAATAGAGAGAGCCACAGCAGCTCCTTAGAATTTCTAAAGCTTAAAGGCTGCCAGGGGTCAACATAACATGTTCTTTATGAAAATGTTCTTTTTACCCTTTAGTAATTTGCTTGTCCTCTTTTTGCTTTGTACTCGTGTGTTCCATGGTTCTCAGCAGTTCTTTTAGACAGTGGGTTTTGGTTTTTTTAAGGCTCAATGACATGCTTTAATGTGCTTCTTTCAGAAACTTTTCTCTACTGTATAAGGTGCTAATACACTTCTAGGTTTTTAGTCAAAGATCACTGAATTCTTTTATCTTGAATGATGAACTTCTTTGTAAAACCTTAGTGATGCTAAACATCACAGATTAACTGTTGCCTGCTTTTATGTATACAAAATAAAATCAAAAATGCCTTGGGGGTTTTTTTAGACACTTAAAACCTGTAAAACTTGAAAATATCATTGATTTGAGCTGCTTCCTACAGTTTAATTTTATGTTCTTTTTTGGCATCTTTTTGCCTCTTCTACACTGCCCTTCCCCCCCCCCCCTTTTTTTTTTTTCCTTTTTATCCTTTCTTTTTTTTTTCCTTTTAAAACCTATGGGCAATGCAAAATATATTTGCAAGGTATTACTGCTATAGTGTTCTTCAGCTTATTTCATCTTCCAGAACAGTTTGAATTAAAAAAATAAAGTAAATTGCCCTGGAAGGAGAATGTGAAATATGTGTCACAGAGGATCTTAAATTGGTTCCCATTGTATTGAGTAAGGACAAAGATGAAGAAAAAAACAAGTGAACCTTAGTAAAATCTTGTCCTGTCTCTCTATCCTCTATAGGATAGATTTTAGTTTCTCACCTGCCTCATGTGGGAAAAGAGTATTTTCTCCTTCTGTGCTAGAAAGATTCATTGTTTTATAAGGTAATTTGGTAACTGTATCCAATTATCTTTTCTTTGTATATAGTGAGAGAGAATGCTTATATGAAGATGTGTTTGAACAGGATGAGTTTGGAATGATCAAACTGCTCTAGGTGGATGGAACTGTGCCTAAGCCATTGTGTATGATTTCTAATATACACTGCTATATTCTGTATATGTGACACTTCTACATACAAAATGCTCTAGACAGTTTCTAAGACATTTCTAAAAGGAAAAGCCCCAATTTCATAGACTCAAGTTGCTCAGTTATTAGACATGGCAATGATTATGCCTGAGATAAGAGAAAAAGCTGAAGCAATCTGTATTTTGAATGGCTTCTCTGCTGAGAAAATGGTAGATCATTATGCCAACACCTCTTAACCCCATGGGAAATGAATGTTCTTTATTACAATGAAAAGTGGGATTCCCCATTGCAATTAAATGAAGCTAAGTTTTAGGTAAGGCAGTAAGACCCTGAGAAACTAGATTAGCTGTTTAGTGATATGCCTAAATCCTTCCAGTCTTGTATTAGAAGTTAATACAACTTCTCTGTCCACATTTATTGCTTCAGAAAACTGACTTGCAAACTTGTTGAGATTTTGAGGTTTTGATTTGTTTGCTTGCTTGTTTTAGGGGTTTTGGTTGGTTGTTTTTGTTTCATGTTTGTTTTGTTTGTGGGTTTCACCCCAGTTTGGTTGGTTGGTTTGGGTTTGTTGTCTTTTGGTTTGGTTTGGGGTTTTATTTTGGTTGGTTTGTTTTCAAACAATTCCAGGTTTGGAATCTGATGTTATAGTGTGGAGGGATGAATTAGTGAACACAGCTGCTGCTAGTGAAGTCAAGAGATAGACTAAATAAAATGTACAACTTCCAATGCTGTGATTTAGTGACCGTCTCTGCATCTTTAAATTTTAATGTATTGCTCCACATCTTTAAATTTTAATCTATTGTTCTACATCTTAAAATTTTAATGTATTGCTCCACATCTTTAAATTTTAATCTATAACCTGTGTGCATACAGGTGTCTATTCATATGACTGCAAATACTCTGAGACATGCATCTGTTGAGCAGTTTTAACCACAATGAATTGCTTCACTTCTCTTTCAACGAAGCAGCATCCTGTATGATAAATTCAATGAAGCTAAAATCCATCCCTTTTACCAAAAAAAGTGAAATTATCAGCTTAGTTCTTAGAGTTTGCAGGGAAGTAATGTGTCCTCCAGTGCCAGAATATCCTGTGTATTAATGGAAGATAATATGCTTCTGTTAAGAAAAATTCAGGGGATATTTCATAACAGGTAATTGTGATCTAGACGTCTATTTTGTTTTTAACAGCAGAGAGGTCACAATTGTATTAAAATGTTCAGGTTGTGTAATAGAAGTCATTTTGAACTTGGCAAAAAGAAAAAGCCTTGTGAAATTAACATTTCTTATTTGACACAAATTTTACATGGTTCTTCCTGTCTTGGAGTACTCCAGAGTTTTGGTATCCAAAGTATCACATGGCAGACTGAGAAGAACAGACTGCATCTGAGGTCAAGTGTTGCTTTGAAATCATAAACTTCACCTTCATGAGGAACTTCGAAGATATTTTTGTTGGTTTTCTGGCCATTTCTACCAAAAAACAAAGGTAGTTTTCTCCCCAAGATACCTGTAGTTGAAGCCTCGCTAGGCCATCCACATGAACATGCAGCTCTCATTTCTCAGTTCTCATTTCTTTGTCCTGGGCTGCTTTTGGCAACATTTTTCTCAGAGAATTGAGCTGATATCTTCTGGCTGCAGTTTCAAAGAAGAGCAAGTGCTAAGCCCTTTTCTGACTGAGTTTCAGCACTTTCTGTCTTCAGGAAAGTCATGAAGGCTGAGTCTGCCCTGGCATTTCTCCTTACTAATGGAAGTCACTATCCAAACATTCTGGTCTCTCTAACTTCATCTTTTTCAGCTTCAGAAGATTTGCAAACAGATCTACCCGATTCCTTTCGAGCCTGTTCCACTACATCTTTCCACATCTGCAAATCCTGTACATTTATCAGGACACAGCAAGTAGTTCTCTCCTTCCAGCAGATCTGAGAGTTATCTAATTGAAAAATGTTCCCATCTTTTATCTCTACATAACGTAGGTAATCTCTTCACAGATGTCAACCATCTGCTGTTTCTAGGTAGCATTCTGTAGTGAACAACTAATTCCTGTGCCCTTCTGCTTCTTAGAAACTGCTCTGAGCACCTAACCTCTCTTTTCCCTCTTCATTACCTGAAGTGTCACACCAACTCTTTCAGACATGTGTTGTAAGGCAGGAGAACAGAATACAGCCTTGATAAAGTGGACAGGAGCCTGAGCTGTTTTGGCTTTGTAATTTAGCGTACAAAGCTTTAAATTTCACCTCTAAGTTAATAGCAGCTCCTATGAGCAACTGAAAAGGCTTTGTAACGTGGTCTTATCACATCACATCACAATCTGCAGAAACTATAGCAGGTTCTTTGTATGCTAGCTGAATTTTCCTTCCATCTTTCAGTTGTTGTACAGGTGACAGATGTCGTAGCAGCCTGTCCAGGAAACTCATGGAATCAGCAATGACCATTGCAGAACTGTGCATGATATGGAAGGAAAGCTGTATGAACTTCTAGCTAACCTTACTTGCCTTATTTGGCCTTCTTAGTTCCATTCCAACCCGAAGCATTCTATGAATCTATGAAATGTTTAGCTATTGAAGCACAGACAAAGGTGTCACAGTTTCATCCTTGAACATTAGGAGTAAAACTTCAACATATAAAAACTTCCAATTAATGTTTTCACTGGAGCCAGTTTCATTTCAGCTTCTTCCATTAGATGATTAACCTGTCATAAGTCTTTAACATCTCTTTGTTAACCATGGTCCCAGACACTGTATTCAAAGTCTGCAAAGCTGAGTGCCTGAACTTCAGGTTTGTAAATTCATATTCTTCTAGTGAAAATTGCTACTTTCACTCCAGAAGTGCTGACTGAAACAAATATTAAAATGAAACAGTCTTAACTGTTAAATAAAAACATTTACTTCAAAGTGCTTAAATAGAACCTGACCTTAAGAATACAGGTCTGAAAATATTGGCTTAAATGGAGGATTTTTGGTTTTTAAACTACAGGGTGTAAGTTTTGCAAGCTTATGACTTGGTAGATCTCATAGACTCATAGAATGGTTTTCATTGCAGGGGTCCTTAAAGATCATCTAGGTCCAACCCCCCTGCCCTGTGCTTAAAGCCTTATCCAACCTGGCCTTGAATGCTTCCAGGAAGGGAGGCATCCACATCTTCTCTGGGCAACCTGTTCCAGTTTCTCACCTCTCTCACTGTAAAAAATGTGTTCTTTATGTCCAGTCTAAAGCTACCCTCTTTCAGTTTAAAACCATTACCCTTTGTACTATTACTAGGCTCCCTAATAAGGAGTTCTTCCTTGTCTTTCCTGTGTGCTCCCTTTAAGTAGCAGAAAGTTTCTATATGGTCTCCTCAGAGCCTTCTCTTTTGGAGCCTGAACATGTCCAACTCTCTCAGTCTTTCTCTGGTCCTTCAGCTCCCTGATCATCTTCATGGTCCTACTCTGGACCAAAAGTTTTAACTTTGTCTTGTGCTGAGGACTGTGGAGCTGGATGCAGTATTTCAGGTAGGGTCTCAGCAGAGCAGAGTAACAGGGAACTATCACATCTTGACCTCCTAGATAAACTTTTTTTGATGCAGCCCAGAATGTGGTTGGCTTTCTATATCGTGAGCACACACACATTCAGGCTTTTGTCTACTAGTACCCCCTAACTGTCTACTAGTCATGCTTCCTTAAGAAACCTTCACTGCTTTCTTGAATGCTTCTTCCTTCTGACTGGACTTTTCTTTTTGTTTTTTGTCATCCATTTAAGGCAAAAGTCTCTCCCCTAGATGAACCTAGATGAACAGAAGAATATTTTTCATTTGAGGTCAATAAGAACAAGTTATTTTGTTGATCACTGTGTCCCTTAATCTAGTCAACAGTTCCTCATAAACTTTTATCACCTTTGAAACTAGATGAAAAAAATCACACCAGCTACCATTCTGCAAGGAATACTAAGGTAGAACAAGGTGTGTTTACAAGTTGTGAGGACAAAAAAACCAACCTGGAACTACCCATCCCAAAAGTTTAGTATGCCATAAAATATGTATAGTATGTCCTGGGTTTTGTGTGCCCTTGACTTCATTCCAGTGCCTGATCACTGTTTTAATTTTCTGTTTTGTTTCACCAGTGTTGGATATACTCTCAATATATATGCAAAAGGTTGGTTTATGAGCACAGTTAACTCTATAGCCGATAGTTAACTCTTCATCGTATGTCCTTCAAGAGCCGAGTGTGAAGAGATTTTGTTGTGGGACGAACAGCAGTGTTCAGCATTTTCCAGCAGTGTTCTGAGTCTTAAGGAAATTCAGTTTTGGTGCTATTTTTATTTTCCAAATCCCACAGTAGCTCAGAATCAAAATGTGACATATGCTTTCCTTTGAGGACTTGGGGTTTTTGGACATGAATCTTTGTCCCATACCTCTTTCTATGTTTTGATGCCTATGTCTGGTTGAGATTTCTCTCATTCCTACATAACAGCACTGGATCTTGTAGTAGGTCTGTGTTACTGTAACAAGTTTTTGGGGAGAGGGGGGAAATAAATCCTGATTCTTCTTTGCCCGTTTTATTGTAATCTTCATCCTAAATCATTCCCTCCATCCAGAGTTGCTCTGATGATCCAGATGATCCCTGCTGGTTTGCTTTAAGTTCCCTACCCCTTCTTGTCCCCTGTCTGAATGCCAGGTAGTCTTTCTTCTATGTCATACTTACAAAACTTCTTTCCTTTTTCAAAGGCAGGTGCTGGACAGTTTATAAATGCAGATAAATTACCTCTATAAGCACCTATAAGTAAGCATTTCATCTACATCTGCTCACTTTCCTAGTTTTTTTGCATTGCCCTATGTATTCTTCTACACAAAGGCAAAACCAGATGCATAGAGGATGAAATATCAACAGATTGTGTTTTATTTGTCCTTTACAAAAGCAAAAAAGTAGCAAGTAAAATTAGATCCCTGATGTCATGAGCCTTTTTACAGTCTGGATTGTATGTAAATTATTAATCCTTGATTATTGCTGTCTCCAAAATGATTATTTTTTTTTGAGATCTTGTGTCTTTATAGCTATAACCGAGATGAGGATCATGTGCCAGAGTTCACAGCAGATGAAAAGAAAACTCAGAATGTTTAGCACAGGAAGTAGTCTGTTTAGAAAGGCTCATATCTGATACTGTTGAAAGTCTATTAAGTCAATCTTTTGTGTTGTTCAGCACAACGGGGCACTGCAGTGCTTTCTGCTGCTCGTTTTAGCTGCAGAAGTCATTCAACTATTTAATGCAACTCAAAAACCATGACACCTTTTCTAAAAACCCCATTAAAATGCTGGCTTAGGCAAATTAGTTTTGTCATCAAGTTAATTTAAGTGGCTTTGAAAGCACCAATATTGATCTATGCGAGGCTGATGCCCAGTATTAACTTAATATTAATTGTAATTTAGTGTGTTGCTATTGAGACTTCCTTTGTTCGGAAAACCCTGTAGTGAGAAACTGGAAATTCTGTAGGTTGTAAATGTGGTTTCATCTTCACATTTAAATTATATCCTTTACCTGCTTTTATGTCTCTAGCTCTGTTTTCAAGTGGTATTCATTTCCTGCCTTTTCTTTTTACTCTTCTCTTCATAAATACACTAATAGGTACTGAGAAGTAACAGTCTCAGTACAAAACTTTTTAATCTAAGGTGTAAATATTGAACAAATTCGTGTGTGTGTGTGTGTGTATATATACATATATATATATATATGTAAGGGTGTGACTTCAGTCATTTATACATAGGAACTGGGCTCGGAGGCCTATTGTGGAACACTGTTCAGGTGGAGTGAATGTGTTCTGTACTGATGTGATACAGCTATAGCTTCATTGTCTCTGAAAAGGATGAAGCATGGAAGTGTGATGCTTTCACAACCTGCACCCTTTAGTATGTTGGGCAGCTCAAGAGACCTCTCTCACAGTATACACAATGCTTGCGTGCATAACAAGGTAGAAGCAATTCTTCAGTGCAAGACAAGGAAGAAGTATTTTCTTCTACTTTCAGAAAATACTGCAACTCAAGTATGGCTCAAACTGCATTTGATTTCTAAAATCAAGCTCCTTTTTTATTACTTGAAATTGGTTTCCTTAAACATCCTCAAGTAAAAGCAAATGACGCTGGCGTAGCTTCCATTCGTTGTCTCAGAACTAACTGAATAGGCAATAATACTGGAAGAAACAAAGACCAGTAATTTGATCATACCTTGCACTATACTATTCAAGATATAATAATGTAAAAAACCCAAACCAACAACAACAACAAAATCCACAAAGTGATGTGTGGCAGAAATTTTGACTGATTAATTTTCCATAACCCTGTCACTGGTCAGCCTGAAGTTCCAGGAAAGCTTCATTTATAGTATGTGGGTTTCAGTCTCCAGAAGTGTGTCACAAAAAAAACCAACCCACCCCACAAACCTCTGTCAGGCAAATTAATCTTATGATTTCTAATCAATTTATGCATCTCATTCCCAGAAGCTTAATAACTACTAAATTCAAGTGCTTGCCTAATGCAAAACACTTGCCAACTTCTTAAAGAAATATATTTGATGCTGTGAACTAAATCAAAATTATTGAGCTCTGTCCAAGTTTCTTTAAGAAGTAATTTTGACTAGAAGTTCTTGCAAAGCAATTGAGAGTGTATCAATAAATTTCTTACCAGACAGTGGAGACCCAATACAAAATCCAACTGCTTCTGTTTCTTTTTGAATTATTATAACTTTTCTTTATTTTATTTTATTTAGTTTGCTTTTTATTTGATTTTTATTGTATTTTATTTAATTTAATTTAATTTTATTTTATTTTATTTTATTTTATTTTATTTTACTTTCTTATTATTTCTGAGAAACTTCTTTGTATTACTTTCATATTGAAAAAATACATAGCTGTGTCTCCATAAATTAATGTGTCTCTAGAATTATGCAGAAGCACAAAAAGACTTGAACTTTTACAACAGGCTGTCTGTTCTTTTATGTATATATATATATATATATATGTATATATATATATATATATGTATGTATGTACTTTTTAATATAAATGCATAGATATAGAAACCAAAACCAGTTGTAGAGTCATTAGAATGGTTTGGGTTGGAAGGGACCTCCAAAGGTCATGTAGTCCAAGCCTCCTGCAGTTAGCAGGGACATGCTCTACTAGATCAGGTTGCTCAGACCCTTCTCAGTCCTGACCTGGAGTATCTCCTGGTCCAGCGTTTCACCACCCTCACGGTGCAGAACTTGTGCCTAACATCCAATCTAAATCTGCTCTTCTGTAATTTCAAACCATTGCCCCTTGTCCTATCGCTGCAGGCTTTTGCAAACAGCCTTCTCCTAGGCCCCCTTTGGGTACTGGAAGGCTGCTCTTAGGTCTCCCTGGATCTTTTTCTTCTCCAGGTTGAATAACCCCAGTTCCCTCAGCCTGTCAGATGTAGAATTCCAACCCATCACCATTTTCACATAGGTAACTGTGTAAAATACATATATAGCTGTAATACAGGAAATCTATCAGGAGAAGACTGAGTTTGCCATTCTGTTTGGTTGGAGGTTTTGGGGGTTTTTGTTTGGTTGTTTAGTTTTGGTTTTGGTTTGTTATTTTCCCTTGGGTGTTGGGTTGGTTTGTTTGGTTTTTGGCTTTTTTCTTTCTCTTGTGCTTGAGTGGTTTTTTGTTTGTTTGTTTGTTTGTTTAGGTTTTTATTGTTTTGGGGTTTGCATTTGAGGTTTTGGTTTTGGTTTTTGGTTTCCCATTGGTTTAAGTTTACATGACAGAAACCATTTCCTTTCAATTCCAGAGTTTGGTAAGAGAGATACTGCATCATCTCACCAAAATCAGAAGTATAAATCTATAACTGAAGTGGATTAGCCCCATACCATCATAGAATCTGACATTTCTTTTTCTAGCTAGTTCTAGCCCCTAGTGAATGAACCCACATTCTGTACAGAGAGACATGGGAGAGGCCTTTATAATTGTCTGGATTTGCACAGTGCATAGCATCTGCTGACCAAGAATATTTTGCCAAGCCACACATTTTTAATAATGCCCTATACAGGGTAGCATTTTTTTTTCACTTCAGCCTCCTGAAAGAGTCCCAGCTGATGCTTCCATGTCTATAAGCTGTATACCTGTTATTTTGGGTTTTATTGGTTTATAACAGAAGTTAGAAGCTGGAAAGACAAAATGAGGGTCTGGTTCTTAAGATGATTATTTTTGTTTCCTGTTTTTGGCTGCCTGCTTATGTACAAATTACTGGGGGAAAAACCAAAGAGGGAACCTTCATGCTACTTAACATACAGCTAAAATATTTGTGTGTGCATATGTACAAGCCCTTATTTTTCTAATACACAGCTTTATGCATTCACAGTGTCCCAGCTTTCTCATATGCATTAAGAGTTTTAGTGCAAAAGTATGTGTACCTATTTTAGGAGGGACTGTCAATGATTGTAAGTAACAGAACTGCTGGAAGTGTGTGAAACTCTTTTGGTTTTGCTTCATTTATTTCTAAGTAGTTTTGGTTAGCAGTCCTATGACCATCTGATAAACCACTGTATAGCATTTTAACATCTTCTCTCTTAAAGTAGTGTAATTTGGGGTATTTTATAATAATAATAATAATAATAATTTTAAAATAATATAATAATAATATCTATTGCAAAGATGTCAAAACTCTTGAAATAAGTGTTGTATGTTGTGTTTGGAAATTTGGAGTTTTATCCTTTTTACTACTTTTACCAAAAGAAAAGAAAAGAAAAGAAAAAAAAAGAAAAGAAAAGAAAAGAAAAGAAAAGAAAAGAGAAGTTATTCTGTCAGAATCTACTAATTGAAAAAGAGAAATGTGTATATAAAAATTTTATACCAGAGCAGTGGTGATTTTGGTGGGTTTTGGGGTTGGTGGGGTTTTTTTTTTGGTGGGTGTTTTTTTTTTGGGGGGAGGGCTGTTGGGTTTTTTTTTTATGTGTTCAAGAATTAATGTTAAGCATATGTATATTATTTAGAAGAAAAAAAAAAAAAGTGATCAATAAATATGACTCTTAATTATTTTTTGTGTTTATTTTGAACACAGGCCTGATGACCAGTTATTAAACTTTGCTCGACTAAATGAACCATTTTTAACCGTAGAGAGAGAGAGAGAGAGAGAGATATTGCAGTAATTTGTTGTGAAGATATTAGTTGCACCTTCATCCATCATGAGATTTTTTTTTTCACCTGCCTCTTGATTAAACAAAACAAAACAAAAAAAAAAAACAAACCCAAGAATAAATCAATGAATATTTTAGCAGCTAGTGTATTGCTCACAACTCAAGTAGCTGAAGTGCAATTGTTGTAATATGTGGAACACAGTTTGCTGGCTCTAGGCCGTGCCACGGAACGCTTGCATTATAAGGTGCCAAAGTAAATGCCTCTTAACTTCTCTCAGACGTTGGCCCTGTTTGTTTGTAGCCTGATAACTGTTTCTAGTGTGCTCATTGAACTTGCTGGAATTTTTGTTTACTATAGTCTTCATTTTCCCCAAGAGGAGGAGAGAGGAAAGAATGTACTCCTCGGGTGGTCAGCATATTTTTGAGTATTTATGTGAGTTCACCATCTTGATTTCAAGTTCATGAATTTGTTTTTTACATGCATAAGCATGCATATTTACATGCATTATTTATCCAATTGACTTTAAATTCCATTAAGTTCCAATGAGTAGGAGAAAGATTTTTTTGTCTCAGGCATTTTTTGTTTATTTTGATTTCTCTAGTTATGTTACTTTTGTTGGTTTATTTCTTTTTTTAACTGTTCAGTCTAAGGCTTGTAAAGGTTGATTTGCTCCTGAACTGCTTTGTTCCCAGACATTGCCATCTTCCCCAACTACCACCAAGTCCTCTCCATCTGATCCCATGACCACCTCCAGAGCCAATCAGGTACAGTATCATCCTACCATCTACACCATACTTTTCACGGGTGACAGCTTGCAAACTGGAGAAAAAGATATGGTGGGTTAAGGATTTATTCGTTCATTCACATATATACACCCATAACCATAGAGATCTTAACTCTTGCTAGAAATTGCTAAATTGAATGAAAAAAAAAACCACAAAACAAACATTTTTCTTCTTTTCATTAGTTTTGTTGTTCTTTCTTTAAAGCTCTGATGAAAGCGAAGTATCTTGTTAAAAGAGTCTTTTAAAAGACACGGATTTTTGTTAACAGATAGCAAGGATACAAGCTGGTGTGTTAAAGAGCCTTTTAAAGCTTTGGTTGTAGTCACAACTAGCAAGGATACAAGCTGGTGTGTTTGTAGACAGATTAACTCTTGGCATGTGTATGTTGATGTATATATGCACACACGTATTTCCTTCCTGGGTAATTTACAAATTACAATGGAATTATCCCTAAACCCACGCTTTAGTAGATGGGTATCAGCCTAGGAATGGCAAACAGGCTTCTTGCTTTCATTTGCTTTAAGAACCTTGGAATGTATTTGTGGACAGTAACATGGGGGCATTTTTTTTTTTTTTTTTTTTTTATTTTTTAAGTAGTGTATGTACTAAAAACCAGATTTGCAATGAAAATTTATTAATGAAGACTGATGTAACGTTAAGACTCTCTAAAAACGTGCTAAACACATTGAAGTGAGTTTAAATCGTGTCTGTGGTGGGTTGAAATTTCTCCCCCCCCAACATTAACTTTGCCAGACTAACTCAGATGGAAGCAAATTGATCAACTGTGCTTTCAGCAGTCTTCTAATTGCACTCATTGATTGCTAACTGGAAAAAATAATAATAAAAAAATATGTCCAGTTCCTCGTGTCCACAAATCATCATATTGAGCCTCTTTTTGCCTTCCTATGGAAACTAGGAGGGCAGAAGGAAATTAGTGACCTGTATCATGCTTTCTTAAGAACTGTTTCATGCTTAATGAATACCTTATTTATTTTAATTCACTGTTAAATTCAATGTACTCTGTGTTTAAATCATGCAAACGTTCAGTATGTGCTAACAGTTTTTGACACACCATCTATTCAAGTTAGAAAAAATGCTTCTGTCAGATCTTGCACAAATTGGATCAAACGCCAGAAAAGTTGTCTTCACACCAAACTCGTTTCCCCTGGGAGTTAACATTGTTGTTAATTACTGATTCTCAGGTACTTAGAACTTGCTGGCTGTATGGACAGTTTGACATAAACCAGAAAGCAGGCGTATTAAATCAGTACCTCTTTGTTCAACACAGGACTGGCTGTTGAAAGGGTTATCTAATAAAGAGAAAGGAATGAAATTCAGAGAGAAAAAAAAAAAAAAAGCATAGATAGAAGAGCTCCTAAGGAAAATAGAAATTGGGATGTCCTTCCCATCAATTTGAAAGCCTTCTTCATCAGCCTGCTCCCATTCCAGCAACAGGGGTTTTTTTTGGCTTCATCACCATTAGTTGACAAAGATAATATCTTTCTCAAGAGCTAGGTGTATTTTATGAGTGCTCTGTTCAGCCTTTATACTCTTTCTCTTAGTTTGAAGTATTTTGTATGTTCTAATTAGAAAGCTTTGAAAATGTTGAGTGCATAGATCATCTTAAAAAGTGTTCTCACTATTTTTTGTGTATCTTATTACTTCTTTCCCCCTCCCCCTGTTTGTTTGTTGTTTTGTTTCGGTTTTAATGATGAGCGTACCCTGGTGATCATTATCTGGAGTGAAAAGATGAGGTGCTTTCATTTGCAGGAAATACTCTTTGACCATGCTGTTTCATTAGCCTCAGGGAAGTGTCTGCTTTGCATCTCTGAATTTTGAATATTCAAAATTGTAGTGTAGCATACAAGCTGCAGATGACTGTGAATATCTAAAAAATACTTATTTTGATAGCAAGTTGCTCTATAAGAAGGCTGTTAAGTGGTGTAGTTGAATATGCAAACTAAGGGAATGTTTGCTTGGTGTCTTGCCTGTATCCCACATTGCATCTTTCAATGCATTTTATTCATAACCCTTGTTTTAAGTTCCCGTACAAATAATCAAGATCTCTTTTGAACAGCATTCAAACTGCATATATGGAGACGAATAATGAGTTCCTTAAGTGACTCTTTGCCACAGCTTTTATTATTAGGCCTTGAAATTCGTACTGGTTTATGATTATTGTGTCCCTCCTAGTATTTCCTGGTAGTTACTGTCCCTTCCAGCAGGAAGCCCAAAGCACATGAAAAGGTAATTTTGGCCTTTCTGTTCCTTGTAGCGCTGTGTGACGTAGGTGGCAATTGTCCTCAGCCCGTAGTAGTGATTAGCATTCAGCACCAGTGTGTCGAGGAGCATCTGCACTGCGGCTATCACATGAAAATAGGTTCCAACACAGTCGTCTCAGACCTGTCAGCAGTCCTGTGAGCACACACCAGGACAGGGCTAGGGCACAGCAACAAACATTTGTTTTGCTCTGTGGCTGTGTAAGGTGATTCTCGATGGAAAAAAGAGAGCTGTTTAGGTATGGGGTTTTATCGTGAGATGTTAGGTTAAGAGGAAAGAGCTGATTTAACTGGGTGGGAGGAAGAAAATTCAGTCTGAAGGGGTAAGATAAGTTCACACCTCACCCTGTTACATGGATATAGTAGCAGCTCAGGCTTAAGGTCATACCATTTTCTATCATATTTTAGTGGTGGTGATAGGTTAAAGATCAGTAAGGGGATTTAAGCAAGATTTAAGCAAGAATTAATGCTGGGTTGTTGTCAGAGTGAAATATTCAAACCAACTTGGTGGTTGTAGCCAGGTGGGGGTTGGTTTCTTCTCCCAGGCAACCTGTGACAGAACTAGAGGACACAGTCTCAAGCTGTGCCAGGGGAGGTTTAGGCTGGATATTAGGAAGGAATTCTCCACAGAAAGAGTGTTTTGCCATTGAGATGTGCAGCCCAGGGAGGTGGTGGAGTCACCATCACTGGAGGTGTTTAAAAAGAGCCTGGATGAGGCACTTAGTGCCATGGTTTAGCTGATTAGATGGTGTTGGGTGACAGGTTGGATTTGATGATCTCAAAGGTCTTTTCCAACCTGGTTAATTCTGTATTCTGTACTATTGAAGTTGGAGGACTCCCTGTAAGTCATCACAATTAGACAACTGTTGAGTATGTGTGTTGAAGAGCATATCTGATGTGATTCTTCCTGCTGTACAAGCAGGCTAGTTATACTCTTCTGACAGAGCTTGCATAGTGGGCGTAGCAATTTCTAGGCACACTTTTTAGCACAAGAGGAAAATAGCTGTACCAACAGAGGTCAGAGGAAGGTGGGCAGGAAATCTGGCTTTGATTATGTCTTCCTTTTAATGACTCACTTTGCCCCAAATTCAGATGAGATTGTAACTCCTTTGTCTGGCAATTTCCACTTCTGTTGAATTGTCACGTTCATGAGAATCCAGTGTTCATGAAAGCATATATTTTATGATTATCAAGATGAGGTTAGTCTGTGAAATGTCCTGTACAGTGGAAGAAGGTTCAGAGCTGTCATGTGTTGTGTGAAGTTATATTGACTTGCCAAGGATGCAACAGAAACCTCTGCATTGGAAGTGGCTTCTTTTCTGAGTTCTCTGTTCCAGGAAGCTGTACATCTTTCAGTAGTATTGTTCTTAATGCCTTGTTTGGTTTGTCGGTAGAACTTCCTTGGCCCTTTGTTCGTGTTAAAAGTTCATACACTGCAACTTCCCAAAAAGAAAAGAATCAAAGAAGCAATAGAATTAGAGACATTTCAAATGACTCTGTTCTTTTTTTGTCTGATGCCTTCTTACCACTGAAAACAACTCAGTCTCTCTGTACTTTGAGACTGGGAGCTTCTGCGTTACTCCTTCATGACCTTTGTCAGAACATGGACAGCTATATAGTGGTGTAGCTGTTGTACTGACACTTGGAGGTGGCAGAATACAGCTTTACTTTTATTTACCAGGAGGAGGAAATATTTTGCATTTCCACAGTATACTTCAAGTGGGAATTTCAGCTCAGTGTTGAGGAATGAGAGCAGAAACATCATATAAAGCACACTTGCTTTTCCTCATTAGTGCCTCGGAAAGGTACAAGTTTTAATCCTTATTTTAACAGTTGTGACAGTAGACAGAGAATTGTCTCTATAATTAAACTAATTACATCTTTTATTTTAAGGATGAGATTTTTTTTTTAATTATTATTTTCTGAGAACATATGTTTGTGACAACATATAGAAATAGCTAGGGGAAAACATTCTGTTCAAGTGAGAGGACTCGAGTGGAGGATCTTGAGTCAAGGTTGCTGAGTAGAGGTCGTACTGTGTCCAGTTCTGGGCCCCTCAGTTGAAGAAAGATGTTGAGTTGCTGCAAGGTGTCCAGAGAAGGGCAACAAAGCTGGGGAGGGGTTTGGAGCACAAGCCCTATGAGGAGAGGCTGGTGGAGCTGGGGTTGCTTAGCCTGGAGAAGAGGAGGCTCAGGGGAGACCTTCTTGCTGTCTACAACTCCCTGAAGGGAGGTTGTAGCCAGGTGGGGGTTGGTCTCCTCTCCCAGGCAACCAGCACCAGAACAAGAGGACACAGTCTCAAGCTGTGCCAGGGGAGGTTTAGGTTGGATGTTAGAAAGAAGTTCTTCACAGAAAGAGAGACTGGCCATTGGAATGTGCTGCCCAGGGGGTGGTGGAGTCACCATCACTGGAGGTGTTTAAGAGGAGACTGGATGAGGCACTTGGTGCCACGGTTTAGTTGACTAGCTAGTGTTGGATGTTAGGTTTGACTCAAAGGTGATCTCAAAGGTATTTTCCAACCTGGTCTGGTCTATTCTATTCTATTCTATTCTATTCTATTCTATTCTATTCTATTCTATTCTTCAGCAGAGGTTTTCGAATAGGGTTTTTTCAGTAGAGGTTTTTCAGCAGAGGTTCTTCAGCAGAGGTTCTTCTGCAGAGGTTCTTCAGTAGTAATCTTTCCTGCTGCTCTGGTGCTGAAATGCTGTCATAGCTAAAGTCTAAGCAGAATTAAACTATACTCCATAGACCAGCTGTAGGCAATATTTTTTCCTGGTTCTCAGGTTAATACATTACTTTTACAACATTACTCTTGTTCTTTGACCACTTTTCCCAACATTTTGCTGTATCTGAGCTCAGCACTTCAGTTTGTGTTGTCTCCTTAAAATATGACATTTTTTTTTAGATACTATAAAGCTTTAAAATAAATTTTAAAATCTAGTGCCCAAATCAGTTTGGAGTTCTTTACTCTTATTGCCTGTTCCAGATTTCCCCCTTTTGGGGAAACATTTGTGTGCATATTCCTTTATACTGAATTATTTGTTTTCTTTCTTTTCCTCTCTCCTCCACACAACAATTTTATGGTTCACTGTTTATTGTTTCCTTCATAGATTCAGGGAAAATATTGTCAGGAGCATAAATAAGACATGGGGGGAAAAAAATGTAGCTTCTCACTGCTAAGTGTCTGAGTACTATTGGCACAGCATTCATAGGATGTCATGAATGATCTGCCAACTGTAGTCCTGTAATCAAAAACACAATTCCATGTCTGTGTATCTTGGTTTGATTTTATGTTTCAAAAGAGTTAGAATCAGTTAGGTTCCTATTTCATCTTTCCCAGTGTAAATGAGAGCATTATTATTCCTTTTCTGCTAAGATAGGAACATGTTTTAAATAAACCAATTTCTCCTCGGGTTTTGCACTCTACCACGTTATTAGATTTGTTGTTCCCTGTCCTCCTGCTGCCCCCTCAAGAAAATTCAGGAGGAAATTTTCAAGTAAAGCTTGAAGGAAAAAAAACAAAAGATAAATTAAAAGGGACAAACTAATATTTGTATTTATGTATTTTCTATTAAGAAAACAGCTTTTAACAAGATATTACGTGGTCATCAATGTGCATTTATGCAGTCTTTTGCCTATCATCACTTAGTATCATAGTATCAGTCAGGGTTGGAAGGGACCACAAGGATCAGCTAGTTCCAACCCCCTGCCATGGGCAGGGACACCCTACACTAGATCACGCTGGCCAGAGCCTCATCCAGCCTGGGCTTAAACACTTCCAGGGATGGGGCCTCAACCACCTCCCTGGACAACCCATTCCAGGGCTTCACCACTCTCATGGGGAAGAACTTCCTCCTCACATCTAGCCTGAATCTCCCCACCTCCAGCTTCATTCCATTCCCCCTAGTCCTATCACTACCTGAGATCCTGAGAAGTCCCTCCCCAGCCTTCTTGTAGGCCCCCTTCAGATACTGGAAGGCCACAATGAGGTCATCTTGGAGCCTTCTCTTCTCCAGACTGAACAGCCCCAACTCTTTCAGTCTGTCCTCATAGGAGAGGTGCTTCAGCCCTCTGCTCATCCTCGTGGCCCTTCTCTGGACACCATCCAGCACCTCCATATTCCACTTCTGATCCTTAGGTGTAAAACTCTTTGAAGGAAGTGAATACAATTTTGGAAATATACTGAGATGATTTAGCAAACAGAAATGTTACTGTAGTATAAGTAATGAAGCATGCTTTTGATCTCAATAATTGTTCAGTTCTTCACAGAAAGGGTAATGGGCCATTGGAATGTGCTGCCCAGGGAGGTGGTGGAGTCCCCGTCCCTGGAGGTGCTCACAAAAGGATTGGATGTGTCACCTGAAGCCATGGTTTAGTTGTCAGGAGGTGTTAGGTATTAGGTAATAGGTTGGACTTGATGATCTCTGAGGTCTTTTGCAACCTGCTTGATTCTATGATTCTATGACTTAATCTAGTGCTACTTCTGTGAAAATGCAGAGATTTGGGAGATAAATTGCCATTGCACTCACCTGTACACTTATGATTTCTGTGGGGTTTATTAACTTCAAAATGTTTAGGAGTGAACATGTAAAAAGGTAATGCTTTTTAGACTGAATGGATTTTGCTTTAGAGTCACATTCAAGCTGTTTATAAGAGTTAAAAAACCCCACAGCATCTCACTGTAAGTGAAGATCTTGTTCTTTCATTTTAGGGTATTTGTAGATATGATATGTATGTTTTGGCATTTGTCCATGTCCTTGTACTAAGAAAATGTGAAAAAGGATCATTAAACCCATCATAGAATCATAGAATTGTTAGGGCTGGAAGGGACCAGTGTCTCACCACCCTCATGGGGAAGAACTTCTTCCTAACATCCAATCTGAATCTACCCGTTTCTATTTCTTTTCCATTCCCCCTAGTCCTATCATTACCTGACACACTCAAAGTTGGAGAATACAGATTCTCCTGTCTGTCAAAATATGGCAAAGGTCTTCAAATATGCTGTGCAAAGAGGTGTTTGCATTTTTTCATTTTGATACAACTGTTTAAAGCATACTTCTTTAAGGAAGAATAGGTAGTAAGCCAGATAGTTCTCTGTTCAAGTTCCATCCCATGTAAAACTAAATTTGACAGCACATAACACTGAGGTCTAGCCAGGATTATCTTTGACTTGCATCATAGAATCTTAGAATCAAGAAGGTTGGAAAGTACCTCAAAGATCATCAAGTCCAACCTGTCACCCAAGACCTCATGACTACTAAACCATGGCACCAAGTGCCACGTCCAATCCCCTCTTGAGCACCTCCAGGGACGGTGACTCCACCACCTCCCTGGGCAGCACATTCCAATGGCTGACAACTCTCTGTGAAGAACTTCTTCCTCACCTTTAGCTTAAACTTCCCCTGGTGCAGCTTGAGACTGTGTCCTCTGAAGTCCTTAATACTCAGATTTGGCAACATATTGTTTCATTCAGCACTAGAGCCTGGATGAGGCACTTAGTGCCATGGTTTAGTTGATTGGATGGTGTTGGGTGATCGCTTGGACTTGATGATCTCAAAGGTCTTTTCCAACCTGGTTAATTCTATTCTATTCCATTCTATGCTATGCTATGCTATGCTATGCTATGCTATGCTATGCTATGCTATGCTATGCTATGCTATTCTAGTATTGGAAGAAAAAAGTCAACCATATTCCCAGATATGCATCAAGGAGTCACTCAGTGTGCTCTTTGCTGTTTGAACAACTCAGGGAAAACAGAATGTCAGAGCAATTTCCAGAATGCAAATCTGAATGACTTTATTGCTTTTTCTTCTCCTGCTGCTGCTGTATAGGTCACACTAAGGTTAAGCTCTACGTTTTCAACTATTTGGAATTTAAATTAGCAGCTCTTAGGAAAGTTCAGAATTTATATGGTTGAGAGTTGTTGAGAACGCAGATAGAAACACTGAGGTTAGAAAGCTTACTGCCACAGTGGGGTAGAACCTGTGCAGCACAGATTACAGAATCACAGAATGTTAGGGGCTGGAAGGGACCTCAAGAGATCATCCAGTCCAACCCCCCTACCAGAGCAGGGTCACCTAGAGCAGATCACAGAGAAACACATCCAGGTGGGTTTTGAATATCTCCAGAGAGGGAGACTCCACAACCCCCCTGGGCAGCTTGTTCCAGTGTTCCATCACCCTCACATTAAAATGTTTTTCCTCCTGTTTCCATGGAACTTCCTATGCCTCAACTTCCACCCATTGCCCCTTGCGCTGTCATTGGGTATTGCCAAGGAGAGATTGACTCCATCCTCTTGGCATTCACCCTTTACATATTTATAAACATGAATGAGGTCACCTCTCAGACGCCTCCTTTCCAAGCTAAAGAGCCCTCAGCTTCCCCAATCTCTCCTCATGTTCCACTCCCTTCATTTTTGTTGGTTGGTCCTGAGATGTTACAGGTCAAAATAGAAAATTCTCCTCTCCCACTCTCCATTTGCGGCTTGGTGGTGGAGTCACCAACACTGGAGGTGTTTAGGAGGAGACTGGATGAGGCACTTGGTGCCATGGTTTAGTCGATTAGATGGTGTTGGGTGATAGGTTGGACTTGATGATCTCGAAGGTCTTTTCCAACCTGGTTAATTCTGTATTCTGTATTTTCCTAAGGTCCTTGAACTGAGGGGCCCAGAACTGGACACAATACCCCAGATGCAGCCTCACCAGGGCATGGTAGAGGGGGAAGAGAACCTCTCTCAACCTACTAACCACAGCCCTTCTAATCCACCCTAGAATGGCATAGGCCTTCTTGGCCACAAGAGCCCATTGATGGTTATAAGGTTAAAAAAAAGTAATACGATGTTTGGCTGACATGTCAGAGGTAAGTTGTAAGAGGCATTGTTAGACCTAGCCCTGGAAAACCCTTCTTTGGGCATATGTTAGTTAATATTTAATTTGTGCCATCCAAAACATGATCACTTTCACAAGCTGTTTGTAGGAATAGGGTAGCAACACACTGTGCAGTCCTGCAGGCTTGATGTTGGATGCATCGTCTGCCTTTTTCATGCTTTGAGAATTCATTAGATGGTGAGAAACCATCCATAGATGTGTTTTCCTGTAGTTTGGTGCCTGCAGTTATTTTCACACTTGTTGGGTTTGGGGTTTTGTTTGGGTTTTTTTTGTTTGATTTTTGGCTGTTTCTTTTCTTCTTGCTTTTTGATTGTGGGGAGGGTTTTTCGTGGTTTGGTTTTGGTTATTTGAGGGGTTTTTTATGGGTTTGGCTGTGGTTGTCTGGGGTTTTGTTGGTTGATTTGGTTTTGGTTATTTGGGCTTTTTTGGGTTGGTTTGGTTTTGGTTATTTGAGGGGTTTTTTATGGGTTTGGCTGTGGTTGTCTGGGGTTTTGTTGGTTGATTTGGTTTTGGTTATTTGGGCTTTTTTGGGTTGGTTTGGTTTTGGTTATTTGGGCTTTTTTTGGTTGGTTTGGTTTTGGTTATTTAGTTGGTTTTTTGGTTGGTTTGGGTTTGGTTATTTGGGGTTTTTTGGTTGGTTTGGTTTTGGTTATTTGGGCTTTTTGGGTTGGTTTGGTTTTGGTTATTTGGGGAGTTTTTTGTTGGTTTGGTTTTGGTTATTTGGTTGATTTTTTAGTTGGTTTGGTTTTGGTTATTTGGGTTTTTTTTGGTTGGTTTGGTTTTGGTTATTTGGGTTTTTTTTGCTTGTTTGGTTTTGGTTATTTGAGGGGTTTTTTTGTTGGTTTGGATTTGGTTATTTGGGGTTTTTTGCTTATTTGGTTTTGGTTATTTGGGCTTTTTTGGGTTGGTTTGGTTTTGGTTATTTGGTTGATTTTTTAGTTGGTTTGGTTTTGGTTATTTGGTTTTTTTTTGTTGGTTTGGTTTTGGTTATTTGGGTTTTTTTGCTTGTTTGGTTTTGGTTATTTGAGGGTTTTTTTGGTTGGTTTGGTTTTGGTTATTTGGGGTTTTTTGCTTATTTGGTTTTGGTTATTTGGGGTTTTTTTGGTTGGCTTGGTTTTGGTTGTTTGGGGTTCTCTGGTTTGGTTTTGGTTAGTTTGGTTGATTTTTTTTGTTGGTTTGGTTTTGGTTATTTGGAGGTTTTTGGTTAGTTTGGTTTTGGTTATTTGGGTTTTTTGGGTTGGTTTGGTTTTGGTTATTTGAGGGGTTTTTTGGTTTGCTTTTGATTATTTGGAGGTTTTTGGTTGGTTTGGTTTTGGTTATTTGGGGTTTTTTTGGTTGGTTTGCTTTTGGATATTTGGAGGTTTGTGGTTGGTTTGGTTTTGGTTTTTTTTATGTTGTTGGCTTAGTTTTGGTTGGGGGTTTTGTTGGTTGGCTTGGTTTTGGTTGTTTGGTGGGGGTTGGTTGGTTTGGTTTTGGTCATTTGGGGGTTTTTTGGTTGGTTTGGTTTTGATTGTTTTGGTTGTTTTGGTTTTGGTTATTTGGGGTTTTTTGGTTGTTTGTATTTTTGTTGTTGGCTTGGTTTTGGTTGTTTGGGGGTTTTTGGTTGTTTTGGTTTTGGTTGTTTGGGGGTTTTCAGTTGGTTTGGTTTTGGTTGTGTTTTTTTTTTTTTTGGTTGGTTTGGTTTGGGTTATTTGGGGTATTTTTGTTGGTTTGGGGTTTTTGTTGGGGTTTTTTTGTTGTTTTGGTTTTGGCTGTTTGGGGGTTTTTTGTTGGTTTGGTTTTGGTGATTTGGGGTGGGGTTTTTTTTTGTTGGTTTGGGTTTGGTTATTGGGGTTTGGTGATTTGGGGTATTTTTTGGTTGGTTTGGCTTTGTTTTTTTCTTCTTTTTCAGTTTGAAAATAAATTAGAGTAAAAAGTAATAGCAGTTTTGCAAATAGTATATCAATGAGAGGACTATGACCACAGACTCTAATAAGCATCCTTAAAAATGCCCAGAGTCTGAGTCCTCCACTCATCTGTTACCTCCCAGTGATCTGCATTTGACTTTTGCAGTTTTGTAGCCTTAAAGAGTATTTGTCTGGGGGTACAGAGCGACTTCTGGCTATTTGGCCCTCTGTTTTCTCCTGCTTCTCAGGTGGCATCTCAGCAGATGAAGGCTGGAGATCAGATGCTTTCTGAACTCTTCTTTTTGTTTTCCTCACATTATTCAGCACTAATACATTTCTACATGACAACTTATTCATTCAGTTGAACTTGGAGCCTGTGACTTGCATGGAGTTTGAAAAGTATGTTTTAAGTTTCTGTCCCTTTAAAGTTTCTGAAAGTCTGCAGCCTGGCAGTTCTAGTACAATATAAATTCTTCTTTCATATTTCTAGTCACCTAATATCTAATCTCCACCCCTCTCAATTTTTTCTGGTTGTGTTGTTCATTTAACCAATGCATAAATGCAGTGAGATTATTGTGATCCACTTTATTCTCTTAATAGTGGTTGTAATGATTGTGACAATAAATTGACAGCTGCCCTCTACCCATGAGACACTGAAATGCAGCCTCCATGTAACCTCTTTTAAAGTGTTACTGTCTTATGAAAGAGGTGAAACTCTGATTAGTGATGCTCTTTAGTAAAGAGCACTGAAGCCAAATACAGTTCCTCCAGATCTTCTGCAGACCTATGTTCCTCTGTAATTAAGTGATGCAGGGAAAGAGGAATCAAGTCAAAAGATAAGCAGACATTTGCAGAATGTTTATTCATCATATTTAAAATATTTAGTAAAATCACTCAGTAAATATTGTCTAGAATCACATTCAGTTTTAGAGACAGAAGGAAATAAGAGATAGATTTTTGATAAGGGCATTTCACAGGTTGTATTTCACCTGTACTTGAGCATTTCTTAGCTGTTTTGTATAAATTCCTGCCTAAATTCTGGCAGAAACAATTAGATAATTAATGCAGAATAGCATAGGATAGCATAGGATAGCATAGCATAGCATAGCATAGAATAGAATAGAATAGAATAGAATAGAATAGAATAGAATAGAATAGAATAGAATAGAATCATAGAATCATAGAATCATAGAATCATAGAATCATAGAATCATAGAATCATAGAATCATAGAATCATAGAATCAGTCAGGGTTGGAAGGGACCACAAGGATCATCTAGTTCCAACCCCCTGCCATGGGCAGGGACACCCTACACTAGATCACGCTGGCCAGAGCCTCGTCCAGCCTGGTCTTAAACACCTCCAGGGACTGGGCCTCAACCACCTCCCTGGACAACCCATTCCAGGGCTTCACCACTCTCATGGTAAAGAACTTCTTCCTCACATCTAGCCTGAATCTCCCCATTTCCAGCTTCATTCCATTCCCCCTAGTCCTATCACTACCTGAGATCCTGAGAAGTCCCTCCCCAGCCTTCCTGTAGGCCCCCTTCAGATACTGGAAAGCCACAATGAGGTCACCTCGGAGCCTTCTCTTCTCCAGACTGAACAGCCCCAACTCCTTCAGTCTGTCCTCATAGGAGAGGTGCTCCAGCCCTCTGATCATCCTCGTGGCCCTTCTCTGGACACGCTCCAGCACGTCCACATCTCTCCTGTAATATGGGCTCCAGAACTGGACGCAGTACTCCAGGTGGGGTCTCACCAGAGCTGAGTAGAGGGGGAGAAGCACCTCCCTTGACCTGCTGGTCACACTTCTCCTGATGCAGCCCAGGATCTGATTGGCTTTCCGGGCTGCAAGCGCACATTAAGAGCTCATGTCGAGCTTCTCGTCCACCAGCACCCCCAAGTCTCTCTCCTCAGGGCTGAGTAGAATAGAATAGAATAGAATACACCAGGTTGGAAGAGACCTTTGAGATCATTGCGTCCAACCTATCAACCAATCCAACCCACCTAAACAACTAAACCATGGCACCAAGCACCCCATCAAGTCTCCTCCTGAACACCTCCAATGATGGTGACTCAACCACCTCCACGAGCGGCCCATTCCAATGGGCAATCACTCTCTCTGAATAGAACTTCTTCCTAACATCCAGCCTAAACCTCCCCTGTCTCAGCTTGAGACTGTGTCCTCTTGTTCTGGTGCAGGTTGCCTTGGAGAAGAGACCAACCTCTGCCTGTCTACAACCTCCCTTCAGGTAGTTGTAGACAGCAATAAGGTCACCCCTAAGTCTCTTCCTCTCCAGACTAAGCAATCCCAGCTCCCTCAGCCTCTCCTCATAGGGCTTATGTTACATTAACACTTACAGCAAAAACTGTCTGTGCACAGTGTGTGCATCTACACTGAGGATGGGTTGGACGCGATGATCTTGAAGGTCTCTTCCAACCTGGTCTGGTCTGGTCTGGTCTATTCTATTCTATTCTATTCTATTCTATTCTATTCTATTCTATTCTATTCTATTCTATTCTATCCTATCCTATCCTGTCCTATCCTGTCCTACCCTATCCTATTCTCTTTACTGCATGGAATTTCTAAATAAATTGCAAGTGGTAATAAGAGGAGGTTCAAACCTTGAGGGGAAAGATTTGCTCTTAAATACCAGTTTAGGAGTTTAAGGCAGATATTGCTAATGACAAGAGTTTCTGTGTGGTTTATGATAAAAACCATTTTTTGAAAGTGAAGATACCTTTCTGCTAGGTTTATTTTTATTAAGGAGCTGTAAAATGCCTTAGTTATAAATATTAACACCTAGTTATTTCATAAGAGGAATAGATCTTTCACAAATGTAATTATACTCCATAGCCTATTCAATATTCAGCACTTGTTATTCAAAGCAAAATAGAAGAACTTAAATATAATATGGTCATGGCAAGGAGTTAAGTGAAGAAGAAAGGGTTGTGAAGTGCACAATTTTTATTATACTCCTAATTGTCATGCTAATTTGCTCCTCAGTTTAGGAAGGACATTGAGATACTTGAACGTGTCCAGAGAAGGGCAACGAGGCAGGGGAGAGGTCTGGAGCACCGCCCTGTGAGGAGAGGCTGAGGGAGCTGGGGTTGCTTAACCTGGAGAGGAGGAGGCTCAGGGGAGACCTCATTGCTCTCTACAACTACTTGAAAGGAGGTTGCAGCCAGGTGGGGGTTGGTCTCTTCTCCCAGGCAACCAGCACCAGCACAAGAGGATACAGTCTCAAGCTGCACCAGGGGAAGTTAAGTGTCAAGGCACAGAAAGAGTAATTGGCCTCTGGAATGTGCTGCCCAGGGAGGTGGCAGAGTCCCCATCCCTGGAGGTGTTCAAAAAGGGATTGGACATAGCACTTGAAGCCACATGTGAGGTGTTGGGTGACAGGTTGGACTTGATGATCTCTGAGGCTGTGATTCTAATATAGAGCTATCTGGATTTTATTTTGGTGGTAAGAGAAATGCATCAATAGAAGTGAAAGGAATGAGCATAACCTTCTGAGTTTGAATGTCAGAGGGCTCAGCAAAATTAGTGGGTTTTAATATCACCAAGCGTAATTGGCGGCTTTGAAATGAAGGAAATATTTTATACCTATTCTATTGAAAAAGCAGAATAAAACTCTTAGCAACACTATTGCATAGTAATCTTTTTGAAAACTGCAGTTCAGCTTTATGTAAACTCTCTGAGATTGGAATAATTTAGCATTAACTTCTTGAGTTCTGTCTAAACAGAGTTATTTGTTAAATAAGAAAAGGACAGATGTATTGTGATACTAAGACTGGCTAGTAACATATTGATTGTCTCACCTTTATCTTATTTTGAGATAACTCTTCCCTTCTTCTTTTTAGTTCTTTTCCTTTTTTTTTAATTTAATGTTTTTACTTTTGTATTTCTCAGTACCTTTTTCTTTCACAGTAAATATAAACTGTAATGCATGAGTCTTGTGTCCAGCTCTGGGCCCCTCAGTTTAGGAAAGATGTTGAGATGCTGGAAGGTGTCCAGAGAAGGGCAACAAAGATGGGGAGGGGGTCTGGACCACAGATCTGTGAGGAGAGACTGAGGGAGCTGGGGTTGCTTAGCCTGGAGAAGAGGAGGCTCAGGGGAGACCTTCTTGCTCTCTACAACTCCCTGAAGAGAGGTAGTAGCCAGGTGGGGGTTGGTCTCTTCTCCCAGGCACCCAGCAACAGAACGAGAGGACGCAGTCTCAAGCTGCACCAGGGGAGATATAGGCTGGATGTTATGAAGAAATTCTTCCCAGAAAGAGATTGTGTATCTGGCTGAGTTTTGATTTATAGTATAGTATAGTATAGTATAGTATAGTATAGTATAGTATAGTATAGTATCATAGTATTAGTCAGCTTTGGAAGGGACCACAAGGATCATCTAATTCCAACCCCCCTGCCATGGGCAGGGACACCCTACACTAGATCAGGCTGGTCAGAGCCTCATCCAGCCTGGGCTTAAACACCTCCAGGGACAGGGCCTCAACCACCTCCCTGGATAACCCTTTCCAGGGCTTCACCACTCTCATGGGGAAGAACTTCCTCCTCATGTCCAGCCTGAATCTCCCTACCTCCAGGAATACCTTCCATTCCCCCTAGTCCTATCACTACCTGATGTCCTGAGAAGTCCCTCCCCAGCTTTCTTGTAGCCCCCTTCAGATACTGGAAGGCCACAATGAGGTCACCTGGGAGCCTTCTCTTCTCCAGACTGAACAGCCCCAACTCCTTCAGTCTGTCCTCATAGGAGAGGTGCTCCAGCCCTCTGATCATCCTCGTGGCCCTTCTCTGGACACCTTCCAGCACCTCCAGATCCCTCTTGTAATAGGGGCTCCAGAACTGGAGGCAGTACTCCAGGTGGGGTTTCACCAGAGCTGAGTAGAGGGGAAGAAGCACCTCCCTTGACCTGCTGGTCACACTTCTCCTGATGCAGCCCAGGATCTGATTGGCTTTCCGGGCTGCAAGCGCACATTGAGAGCTCATGTTGAGCTTCTCCTCCCCCAGCACCCCCAAGTCTCTCTCCTCAGGGCTGCTCTCCAGCCAGTCACTGCTCAGCCTGTATTTGTGCCTGGGATTGCCTCGACCCAGATGCAGGACCCTGCACTTGGTCTTGTTGAAGCTCATGAGGTTGGCTTGTGCCCACCTCTCCAGCCTGTCAAGGTCCCTCTGGGTGGCATCCCTTCCCTCCAGCGTGTCTGCTGCACCACACAGCTTGGTGTCATCAGCAAACTTTCTGAGGGTGCACTCGATGCCACTGTCCATGTCACCCACAAAGATGTTGAACCAGACAGGTCCCAGGACTGATCCCTGAGGGACTCCGCTTGTCCCTGGCCTCCACTGGGACATGGACCCGTTGACAGCCACTCTTTGGGTGTTGCCATCAAGCCAGTTCCTTATCCATCTCGTGGTCCACCCATCAAACCCATGTGTCACCAGCTTGGAGACCAGGATGTGGTGCAGGACAGTGTCGAAGGCGTTGCTGAGGTCCAGGTAAATGACATCAGTTGCTCGCCCCTCAGCTATTTTCAGCATATTTGTTTTATTTAATCGTGTGTCTGGCTAGATTTTTCATATTTTAGAATCTTTGTTTTCTCTAATTGTGTGTCTGGCTAGAGCTTTTTGATTGTTTAGAATCTTCCTCCCTTTAAAAACTGTTCAGCTCTACCATCTTTTTATGTGTTTATATGTGAAGGACAACTGACATTCACTAAATCAAATACAGAACTCATTTCATTGCTCCTTGGAAAACATTTTGTCCTTACAGCTTAGTGCCTAGACCTGACAAGGTACCTTCCACTCTTTTTGTGTTTTTTTTTCCATGTTAGAATAGTTTACATAATGGACTTTGATGAGAAGGAGTAATTGCATCCCTGATCAGTGATTCACAAATTCTTCATTACAAGGTTGTTAAGGAGATGCCAAGGAAAAGGACATGAGCATGCAGCTGTAATTTGGAATTGGCAAGAAGAGGAATCATCACCAGGAGTTTCTTAAATGAGCTCTTGAATATAGGATTTCTTTTTCTTTAAATCCTCTAAATACATAGTTTTGTTACTGTGTTTGCTGTACATGCAAGCATGCTTTGTGGATTACAAAGGACAGTGAGATGCTGGAATGTGCCCAGAGAAGGGCAACGAGGCTGGGGAGAGGTCTGGAGCACAGCCCTGTGAGGAGAGGCTGAGGGAGCTGGGGTTGCTTAGCCTGGAGAAGAGGAGGCTCAGGGAGACCTCATTGCTCTCTACAACTACCTAAAGGGAGGTTGTAGCCAGGTGGGGGTTGGTCTCTTCTCCCATGCAACCAGCGCCAGAATAAGAGGACATGGTCTCAAGCTGTGCCAGGGGAAGTTTAAACTCGAGGTGAGGAGAAAGTTCTTCATAGAAAGAGTAATTGACCATTGGAATGTGCTGCCCAGGAAGGTGGTGGAGTCACCAACCCTGGAGGTGTTCAAAAAGGATTGGATGTGGCACTTGAAGCCGTAGTTTAGTTAGTCATGAGGTGTTAGGTATTAGGTAATAGGTTGGACTTGATGATCTCTGAGGTCTTTCTTAAAGGCACAGCCTAAAACAGTCACAATACCATCCTGGTTGAGTCTATGATTCTAAGGTGCTTCTAGCAGTCTGATTTTTTGAAATTGATTTAGTTATTTCAAATTATGGGTCATTTCTTGTTTTATTCTAGAGTCCTGAGAAGTCCTGAAAAGTTTGTTTTTTCTATTACTTCTTGTCTGCTTTTATCCTTAAGTTCAATTCAGTCAGCGCTCAGCAGTAGAAGAGTGCATTGTGCAATGACAATCATCTGTGTCTAGGTTTGTATTATAGCTACTAATACAGAGGTACTAACACCTTCTGTGTGTAACAGTTGAAATATTGATGTTATCTGAGTGTTATCTGTTATCTGAGTGCAGTATAGGAAAAGTAAACATAGATAAAAGCTTAAAGAATATACAAGCGTAATTACATAGATTATGATATTATTATTATTATTATTATTATTATTATTATTATTATTATTATTATTATTATTATTATTCAGGGGAGAAATTGAAGTACTTGCTGAGTAATAGAAGTTTTGAACACCAAAAATGATGCCACAGTATCACAGTACATTAGAGGTTGGAAGGCATCTCCAGAGATCATCTAGTCAAACCCCACCTTCCACAGCAGGATCACTTAGGGTAGTCCAAAAGGAATGGATCCAGGTGGGTTTTGAAAGTCTCCAGAGAAGGACACTCCACAATCTCTCTGGGCAGCCTGCTCCAGTGCTCTGTCACCCTCACAATACAGAAGTTTCCCCTCATGCTGAAGTGAAATCTTCTATGTTCAAGTCTGAACCTGTTACTTCTTGTCTTATTAGTGTGCACCACTGAAAGAGATTGGCCTCCTCCACTTGACACCCACCCCTCAGCTATTGATAGACAGAGCCCCTCTCAGTCTTCTCCAGACTAAACAGTCCCAGGGCTCTCAGTCTCTCTTCACAGGGGAGATGCTCAAGCCTCCTAATCATCCTTGTAGCTCTCCCTTGGATTCTTTCCATCAGGTCTCTCTCTCTCTTAGGAGAGTATGAAACTCAGCTGTTTCTGACAAAAAAAAAAAAGTAAATCTAATGTGCTGTCCAGTAAAACACTGATGAGACTCAGGTGGATCAGTGATAACCCTGACTAGCTGAACCAAACCTTTGCCACAGGCTTTTCCAGCAGCAGTGGTGTGGCATACTGCAGCTGGAGTATAGTGGCTTGTATCCCTACTCTGTTTCCCACTAATTATCCTCCTCCTTTTTCTCCATCTATCCCACTTTGGGCTGTATTTATGTTATTTATTTGTTTTATCACATAGACTATTTTCCTAGTGTGTGGAGGACCATTAACTTTAAGAAGTCAGTATCAAAACAGTCTTGCTTAGCAAATGCCTAGAAGTGTCCCCTCTCCCAAAGAAATAATTGTTGTGACCAGCTAAAAGTCAAATTGATGGAGTTCTTCAGTGTTGTGTGATGAGCTGAAGTGATTAAAATCCAAATGTTTGCTGTCAGCCATCAATCAAAACCAAAGTGTGTTTAGCAGAATGTATCACCAGTTCTAGCACAGAAAATTGCTAAAAACCTTTTAGGCAACAACCATTAGCCCAGGCTGAAGGGTGGTTTATGTTGCCATACTTCTTTTGAAAGAGATATTTGCTGGGTTTGTAGTAATTTATGTGCTGTTCTGATCTCTCTTTGTTTGGGCACAGGAGGTTCCACCTCAACACAAGGGGGAACTTCTTTACTGTAAGGGTCACAGAGCACTGGAACAGGCTGCCCAGAGAGGTTGTGTAGTCTCCTTCTCTGGAGACTTTCAAGGCCCATCTGGATGCATTCCTCTGTGATCTGAGCTAGATTGTGTGGTCCTGCTCTGGCAGGGGGTGGACTCGATGATCTCTTCAGGTCCTTTCCAGCCCCTGACATCCTGTGACCTTTGCTGTCTTTTATATTCTTGGATTCTGCCTTGTTTCTCAGTTCAGGATAACAAGATGTTTTAGATTCTAGGTAAAAGCTAGTTGCAATTTTGTTTACATCCATCTTCCAATCTCTACTATATTTTTAGTCCCCACCTTCTAACCTAAAACTTCAGTCTACGACTACATGAAGGAGATTGTAGCCAGGTGGGGGTTGGTCTCTTCTCCCAGGCAACCACCAACAGAACAAGAGGACACAGTCTCAAGCTGTGCCAGGGGAGGTTTAGGCTGGATGTTAGGAAGAAGTTCTATACAGAGAGAGCAATTGGCCATTGGAATGTGCTGCCCAGGGAGGTGGTGGAGTCACCATCACTGGAGGTGTTTAAGAAGAGCCTGAATGGGGCACTTGGTGCCATAGTTTAGTTGATTAGATGGTGTTTGATGATAGGTTGGACTCGATGATCTCAAAGATCTTTTCCAACCTGGTCAATTCAATTCAATTCAATTCAATCCAATTCAATTCAATTCAATTCAATTCAATTCAATTCAATTCAATTCAATTCAATTCAATTCAATTCAATCCAATTCAATTCAATCCAATCCAATTCAATTCAATCCAATTCAATTCAATCCAATTCAATTCAATTCAATTCAATTCAATTCAATTCAATTCAATTCAATTCAATTCCTATTCTATTCTATTCTATTCTATTCTATTCTATTCTATTCTATTCTAATTCTATGACTGCACCATAGAATTTTCTGCATTGATCTGTTTTAGAAGCACATCGTTGTCTATTTTGGCCACATTTATCAAAGTTCATACTGAAAATTTGGCACTGTTGAGCAGTTGTGAGGCTCTGTGATTTTAACATTGTATATCTAACCAGAAAATGCCTACTGTAGTCAAAGACATTCTTGTGTACACTCCTAGGCTTCTCTTGGATTTGCAGGTCCACAGCCAACACAAAAAGAAATTGGAACCCTCAAGTCTCCTTTAAGTCAGTGGAGATTGTGTTCCTAAGTGTCTGTGATTACAGACTGTCCAAGATTTGCTCTTAATCTCTTCTCATCTCCTTTATGTTTCAGCCAGAGAATTTCCCTAATAATTGCTTTCATTTGGTATAAGGTTTTTAGCTAAAATACAATGCATCATTCAGGCTGCTCCTGGGGAGTGCAGGGAAAGCTAATGGATGCAATCTTTTAAGGATTCTCTTGAGAAGTACGGAAGTATCCTAGTCATTGATGTACTTATCTTTTGTCTGAAGACTTTTCAGGACAGCAATCAGTGCAATGCTTCTTTGAGCAATGAATTAGTAGCCATGAGGAGCCAAAGTAAGATCTATAGTTTTGGCGACTTGGAAAGCAGAAAATAGGGATACATCAGCTTTGCCCCACTTTCAGTTTGCCCAGTTTATAAGTTAGATTCTGGGTAACTCAAAACAAGGGGAGTTGTCTTGAGTCTTATTAAAATAATGTACATTATCTACATTGTTTTGGTAGATACTTTGTATTGAGAAGTGACTTTTCAGCAATGATCATAGGATCATAGAAAGGTTTAGGCTGGAAGGGACATTGGAGAGCATCTACTCCAACCTCTCCACAATGTGCAGGGACACCTCTCAACTAGACTCAGCTGCTCAAGGTCTCATCCAGCCTGGCCTGGAATACCCTCAGGAAGGAAACATCTACAACCAATTTGGTCATCCAATTCCAGAGTCCCACAAACCTTGTAGTGAAGAACTTCTTCCTAAGATCCAATCTAAACCTACTCTCCCTTAGCTTAAAACCATTCCCCCTTGTCCTATTGTTAGACATGCTTATGAAAAGTCCCTCTGCAGCCTCCCTGCAGGACTCCTTCAGGTACTGGAAGGCAGCTATAAGGTCCTCTCAGAGTCTTCTCTAGGCTGAACATGCCCAGCTCCTTCAGCCTATCCCCATTGCAGAGGTGTTCCAGCCCTTTGCTCTCCTCTGGACTCACTGCAACAGCTCTGTGTCCTTCTTGTGATGGGTACAGCAGAACTGGACCTGGTATTTGAGGTGGGATCTCACAAGAACAAAGGAGAAGAATCCATTCTCTTGGCCACACTCCTCTTGATGCAGCCCAGGATATGATTTGCCTTCTGGGCTGCATGAAGAAAATACATCATGAACACATGGTGTCTTATATCACTCTACTACATTCAGGGTATTGTGAAGCTCATCCTTGACTCCTGTAGAATGTTGGCAGGTATTCATAGAACCCCAAGCTACCAATTAGATGAGAAAAAAGAGATTTTAGACAGGGGGAGATAGAACTATTGTGAAGTTAGCTAGAGAATGGGATTAACATTCTACTGCTCTTCAGAGTGTCATTGAGACTTTACTGGCCAAAGCAGTTAGCATTCCTCCTTTCTGTCTCCTTATAAAAGATGTTTCATCTGAACAACAATGCAGTCAACACACAGATGTGTAATATTTTTTGTGTATGCTGCATACACTGCAAATGGGTGGACATCTAGGATTGTTTTTTTCTCTTGTATAGTTCACTCTGTAACCAGCTCATTCTTTCTTTTATTAATTATAACCACCCCCCCCCAACCCAATACTCCAAAGTATAAATGAATCTGCTCAAAATGCATTGCACTTCTCTGCAAATGTAATTTGAAAGTCATGAAACATTAATGCACAGAGTATGGAATGCTTTTTTTTATGCTACACAGAAAAGTTAAGTTTCTTCTCCGTCTTATTAAAACTATGTATCACAGAGGATTCATGACAGGCTTGGTTGATTCCACCCCCACACTTTTCACATAGAATCACAGAATGGTAGGGGCTGGAAGGGACCTCAAAAGCTCATCCACTCCAACTCCCCTGACAGAGCAGGATCACCTAGAGCAGATCACACAGAAAGGCATCCAGGCAGATTTTGAATATCTCCAGAGAAGGAGACTCCACAACCCCCTGGGCAGCCTGTTCCAGTGTTCCATCACCCTTGCAGCGGAAAAACAAAATCCTCATGTTTCTATGGAACTTTCTGTGCTTCATTTTCTGCCCATTGCCCCTTGTGCTGTCACTGGGCACCACCCAGCAGAGCCTGGCTCCATCCTCTCGGCACTCACCCTTTACATCTTTATAACCATTCATGAAGTCACCTCTCAGTCTCCTCCTCTCCAAGCTAAAGAGCCTCAGCTCCCTCAGTCTCTCCTCATAAGGAAGATGTTCCACTCCCTTAATCATTTGTGTGGCTCTTTTGAATGATGTTTTCATGCAGGCTGCTCATGAAACTACTTAGAGACTTTTGTGTCTCTGTGTGTGGAAATGTTTAATACTTTGTTCAGAAGTAGATAATCTCTGTAATGAAAATATTTTTTCTCTCTCCATACACAGCTGTTTCTGAGAGACAAATCTCTCTCTCTCCATACACACTGTTTCTGAGAGACAAATATATTCTACTTAAGAGTTAGTGCCTACACATGCCCGTGGCAGGGGTTGGAACTAGACGATCCTTGAGGTCCCTTCCAACCCTAATGATTCTATGACTCTAGTAGCAGAATGGCAACTATGGCAGAGAATGGAGATTTTTTGTGTGCTTAAACGTGATTTGCTAGTGCCTTGCTGTGAGAAGGTTGCATTACAAATTGCACCTTTAGTTAAAAGGATGAAAAAGAAAAATAATTCTTGTTCTCCACACTTTAAAGTGGGCAGAAGAATAATTTAGGTAGTAACTAAAAGAAGTGGGAGGTACTTTTTTTAGTCTCCCAAAGAGCCAAGGTTTAATATAAAATACTAATTGAAAAATGGCCTAGATTTAAGCCAAAGCAGCAATTTATGCAAAAACCCCTTACATGTGCTTCCCTCTAGTAAAGCTTTCTCCATTCTTGGTTCCAAAGTTAGTATGGAATAGAAATAGAATAGAATAGAATAGAATAGAATAGAATAGAATAGAATAGAATAGAATAGAATAGAATAGAATAGACCAGGTTGGAAGAGACCTGCAAGATCACTGCATCCAACCTATTATCCAACACCACCTAATCAACTAAACCATGCAACCAAGCACCCCATCAAGTCTCCTCCTAAACACCTCCAATTATGGTGACTCAACCACCTCTCCAGGCAGCCCATTGCAATGGGCAATCACTCTCTCTATGAAGAATTTCTTCCTAACATCCAGCCTAAACCTCCCCTGGCACAGCTTGAGACTCTGTCCTCTTGTTCTTGTGCTGCTTGCCTGGAAGAAGAGACCAGCCCCTGCCTGTCTACAACCTCCCTTCAGGTAGTTCTAAGGCAGATACCAATTATTCCCTGAAATTAGGCATCCATTGCATGATTGGGTTTTAGGACTAAAATAAAACAATGTCCTTGAGAATTGTGGCTTCAGCTAAGGGGGTGCCTGAGAACTAAAACAAAATAAACACCTGTGATAAACTCAAGAGTGGGAACTGGCTGAAGCTCCTGCTACATTCTAGTGGCAGATACAAATAAATGCTTCAGAATATCTGTTTGCAATGTCAGTTTACCATATTTCATAGAATCATAGAATGTTCTGGGTTGGAAGGGACCTCCAAAGGTCATCTAGTCCAACCCCTCTGCAGTCAGCAGGGGCATCCTCAACTGGATCAAGTTGCCCAGAGCTCTGTTGAACCTCACTTTGAATATCTCCAGGGACAGAGGTAGATGTGTAATAGTCTGGTCTGATTTAAACTTGAGAAAGACCTCTAAACTTTCAATTATTTTTATTTCCCAATGCATTAATTTAACTTTGAATTGACTTGAAAGAAACAGTAGTTATCACAGAGTCACAGAATCACCAAAGTTGGAAGAGACCTCAAAGATCATCAAGTCCAACCCGTCACCACAGACCTCATGACTAAACCATGGCACCAAGTGGCATGTGAGGGCAGAAATACCACAAAGCATCACAGAGACATATTGCTCTCTACAACTACCTGAAAGGAGATTGTAGACAGGTGGGGGTTGGTCTCTTCTCCCAGGCAACCAGCACCAGAACAAGAGGACACAGTCTCAAGCTGTGCCGGGGAGGTTTAGGCTGGATGTTAGGAAGAAGTTCTTCATAGAAGGAGAGATTTGCCATTGGAATGTGCTGCCCAGGGAGGTGGTGGAGTCACCATCACTGGAGTTGTTCAAGAAAGGATTGAATGAGGCACTTGGAGCCATGGCTTAGTTGTCAGGAGGTGTTAGGTATTAGGTAACAGGTTAGACTTGATGGTCTCTGAGTTCTTTTCCAACCTGGTTGATTCTGTGATAGCAAAATGTCACTTATCTGGAAATAATTGCAGGAAAAATATATAAAGGAAATGCTACAATTATGTGTAGTGCTTGTGATGAGAAGAAAATCTCAGCCACACAAATGTGACTAGGAACAGAAAGTAGTAAGTTGTCTCCTCCTCTGATCCAGTTTCCTTTGTTCACAGAATATTTCAGTTCTAGATACCCTTTTATAGAAAGAGAGAGTTTGTATTTTATAGAATCATAGAATTGTTAGGTTTGGAAGGGACCTCAAGGATCATCCAGTTCCAACCCCCTGCCATGGGCAGGGACACCTCACACTACAGCAGGTTGCTCACAGCCACATCCAGCCTGGCTGCAAAAACCTCCAGGGACGAGGCTTCTACCACCTCCTTGTTCCAGTGTCTCACCACCCTCATGGGGAAGAATTTCTTCCCAAATCTTAATGGACATTGCAGAATTTAAACAGAATCATGGTAGGTGAAGACTTATACTCTAGGTTTATTTGCATTATTATTAGTGGTGGTGAATGGTGCCACATCCAGCTGGAGGCCAGTCACCAGTGGTGTCCCCCAGGGATCAGTGCTGGGCCCCATCCTCTTAAATCTTCATTGATGATCTGGATGAGGGGATTGAGACAATCATCAGCAAATTTTCAGATGACACCAAGTTGGGAGCAGATGTTGGTCAGTTAGAGGGTGGAAGGGCTCTGCAGAGGGACCTCGACCGACTGGACAGATGGGCAGAGTCCAACAGGATGGCATTCAAGAAAACCAAGTTTTGTTTGTGGCACTTTGGCCACAACAACCCCATGCAGAGCTACAGGCTGGGGTCAGAGTGGCTGGAGAGCTGCCAAACAGAGAGGGACCTGGGGGTGCTGATTGACAGCCACCTGAACATGAGCCAGCAGTGTGCCCAGGTGGCCAAGAAGGCCAATGGCATCCTGGCCTGCATTAGGAATAGCGTGGCCAGCAGGAGCAGGGAAGTCATTGTGCCCCTGTACTCTGCTTTGGTTAGGCCACACCTTGAGTCCTGTGTCCAGTTCTGGGCCCCTCAGTTTAAGAAGGACATTGAGACACTTGAACGTGTCCAGAGAAGGGCAACAAGGCTGGGGAGAGGCCTGAGCACAGCCCTGTGAGGAGAGGCTGAGGGAGCTGGGATTGTTTAGCCTGGAGAAGAGGAGGCTCAGGGGAGACCTCATTGCTCTCTACAGCTACCTAAAAGGTGGTTGTAACCAGGAAGGGGTTGGTCTCTTCTCTCTAGCAACCAGCACCAGAACAAGGGGACACAGTCTCAAGCTGTGCCAGGGGAAGTTTAGGTTGGAGATGAGGAGAAAGTTCTTCACCGAGAGAGTCATTCGCCATTGGAATGTGCTGCCCAGGGAGGTGGTGGAGTCACCGTCCCTGGAGGTGTTCAAGAGGGGATTGGACGTGGCACTTGGAGCCACTGTCTAGTCATGAAGTCTGTGGTGACAGGTTGGACTTGATGATCTTTGAGGTCTCTTCCAACCTTTGTGATACTGTGATACTGTGATTATCTAGCTACATTTCCAAGGGAGTGCTTTTTAAAGTGGATATCTGGTATATTTTTTTAAAATTATTTTTACATCAAGCAGACTCAGCTTTTTATCAAACAGGCCATTGCTTTTAGTATTTTGTCATTATTTGTTTCATTATTGCTTTTTTCTTTTACTCAAACAGACCATTAGAAATGTCTCTATTCCTTCTAAGTACTTTCTCTCTGAAAAGAAAGCACACACTCTCAGCCAAAGCAAACAGGAATTTGTTCAGTGCATGAGAAATCTGGAAAAGGAAGTTCATTTTCCACCCTATCTATTGAACCCAACCCACAGCTACTGAAATTCTGCTAACTTCCTTGAGGGATATGTTCTGTGCAGTCAGCAGAGATCTGCTGTGTAAGCCTGGTGGCTGAGACAGCCTGACGAGAGCAAACACCTGTGCAGACCAGCCTGGTATTTCTGTCTGCTGCATACAGAGGATGACTCATGACTATTTGGTAGCATATCCTGCCTTGAACTTGCAGTTGGCATTGGGTATGTAGCCAGGGACTTTTGAGGAGTTGCCTGATGTGATGGAGCATGGCTGCAAATCCTAAGTGCATGCAGGCATCTCCCAGTAGACTTCTATCACGTCTTCTGTTGGTCCCAATCCTGACTTTTCTCCCTGATTTTCACCAGTGTAAGGATGGGTGACATGGAATTACTCTGATCAGTACAAGCCTGCTGTAGAAGTGTGTTTAGCTGGCCCCACAAAGAAAGAATAAATGGCTCTGCCTCTTTTTTTTTGAGGGCTTTCTACTGGAACTTTTGCTTTTAGAATAGCCTCTCATCAGCCCCAAGCCTGTACTCAAACGAGCACCTAAGCAGCAGGAAACTTTCATAGGTATAGAGTCCAAAACCCCAATAGAGTATTGAAGAGTCTGAGGTAATTGACGGGTGATGAAGACAGAAAAAGGGATAAAACGGAAGACAGTCATTTAAATACAGTTTTAAGGGGATACAATGATTTGCTTTGAGAGACTACATTGTAGAATCGTGCCAGATTAGGACCAATTTGTTAATTAGATGAAAGAAACCTTTTGTAAAGGTGTTCCACTGTTTAGAGAAGATAAAATAACACTACCTGAGTAGTTGAAAAATTTACTAGAAGGGGAAAAAGCACAACTATTATAGAAAATTCAGAGCATGAATTATAATCAAACTTGTGCCAATAAAAGAGGGAAAAGGAAGCCGAATAACAGGTGAAAACAAATCTCCTTGGATCATTGCTCTCTATGCAATCTCTTCAGAAATAATTCTGGGGGTGGATTAACCAGAGGATGGTGTAATCAAATGCCTTTACTGTCAAATTTGGGGGGATGGATTTGTTTTTCCAGGTTTTGATGCTGTTTTGTACCATCAGTGAGATGGTTTTGGTGTAATTTAGTGCAGGAGTATGTCGCACTGCAACAGGAAGCATTAAGCTCAAAGCCCCTTTTTTTTTTTTTTTGGCCTCCTTACCTACAATTACTCTTAATTGTCATAGCAGCCATCTCAAGTGCTAGTGCTTGCTATCTAACCAGTCTGCTTGCATTTCATCCTCACGCTGCTTTTGCCAAGTAAACACTTTGTATTAGCTGGGTGGCACATAAGGTACTGGCTTCTGATTATCATACCCTGACCTCAAAAGGCTGTGAGAACAGAGAAGGCAACCAGAGCACATTTCATCAGAGAGAAGGGAAAGGAAATAGGGAATAGAGAAGGGAAAGGATTGAAAAACCTTGCTAGAGGTAACCAGAGGTGTTTAGACAAGAGGGGTTGGTTGGTTATGGAGGCAGGATATGAGGTGTCAGTGTGGGTAGCAGTGCAGGTCTGGTCATCATTCTGCTCCCCATGAAGATATTTTGCATGTGTCAGTAGCTGCTGGTAGCTGCTCAGGGCAGATAATCTCCTTGCAGAGTAAGGGAGGGGATGAGAAGCGGCGCAGCATAATCACTGAACATCTGGCGTTGCACAGTAGATGCTGTTCAGCTCCCAGAACAGAGCCAGGACTTCAGGAAATCAGAAGACATTTTAGACAGTGCTGGTGTGATAGGCTGTGGTGGTCATGCAAGTGAGTTGTCAAAAGGGTTAAGGAATTACTTGATACAGAGTTGAGGAGTCTAGTGTTTTGCAGCATGCAAGGGTGAATATGAGCCACTAATGCCCGGTTAAAGTGAGCTGAATTGTGTGCTCTGGCCATAATGGTTGAGAGCCTTCAAGCACTGAGCCTCCTCCCCTGAAGTGCAGAGTTTCATCAAATCTCTGCCAACTTCATTGGCAGCCGAGGGCAACAAACGACCCTGTGGTTTGAGCCCTTCAGTTTCTTGGATTGCTGTGCTTTGGTCAAGGCTTTTAAAGACATGATAAAGTGTTAGGCAAAACACAGGCAGTGGAATTGCTTTGTTTCTTTAATTTTTGTATCAGTTTGATTCCTTTTCAGGGGAGGAGCATTCTACTCGCTGAGCCTGTTTTTGAACTTGCTTATGCTAATGCAAATAGGATGAGAGTGATGCCTGTGGAAATAATTAGTCTGCTTTGTGAGTAAGCAAATGTCGTGATTGCAATCCTTATTTTTCATGAAATCTCTCTGGCATGGGAGAAAGGTTGAGTTCCTTCCAACTTTTTCTTTCTTAGTATAGCATTTGGAAAAAAAAATAAATATATTGCATATGTATTTTAAGCTCATGTTCATAATTGCTTTTAGATGCTCCCTCTCTGCAGCACACATTTCAATATATCCAGGAGCGTGCACACAAACCTGGAAACCAAACCTTCCTGCATAGGCAAAGATATCTTTATTGGATAGCTCAGAGCACTTATTTTGAGTAGCAGTTAGGATTTTCAATTCAGCATCCAAAGCACTTTCTGAACTTATCTGTAAGAGGAAGGGAGAGTGCTGTATAATTTCCCTGAGAGGCAGGGATTTCAGTGCTGCTGGTGGTACAGGTAAAACCCAAATGAAATACTCCTTGCTTTTTCAATTTCTGCTTGTGCAGCTGGGGTTGAGATCAAGGGGTTTGTCGTACCATTTTGTATCATTTGAATTAATGACCTTAAGGATTTTAGGCTTCAGCAGACAATAAATGCATGTTTTGCATTGGCAATGTTTATTTGCAATGTAGATCTGCAGTATTTATATTGGCAGCTAAAGGGCTGTGGCCCTAATATGTTAAGATATTGCATCAGCACACGGCACAACCAAGGTTTGCCGTAGAGAGTTGGTATTCCATTGAGGTGAATGAAGGAGAGAGGTGGAGGGTTAACAAAATGGTAGCAAGATTAAAGCAACCTAACCAACCAACCAAACAAAAAATCCTAGAAGTGTTGTTTGTTTGTTTAATTCATTATCTCAATATTTAAATAACGGTTTTCAATCAGGTGTCACTAATAAAAGAATATTAACAACCGAATGTCTCAAAGCACAGCAAATGTTGCCATTCCTTTCAGGAAGAGCAGGACATAGGTTTCAAACAAAATGCATTCAAATGTATGTATGTTTAGGAGGCTCAGGGGAGACCTTATTGTTCTCTACAACTACCTGTAGCCAGGTGGGGGTTGGTGGCTTCTCCCAGGCAACCAGCACCAGAACAAGAGGACACAGGCTCAAGCTGTGCCAGGGGAGGTTTAGACTGGATGTGAGGAAGAAATTCTTCATAGGGAGAGTGATTGCCCATTGGAAAGGGCTTCCCAGGGAGGTGGTGGAGTCACCATCACTGGAGGTGTTTAAGAGGAGACTTGATGAGGCTCTTGGTGCCATGGTTTAGTTGATTAGATGGTGTCAGATGATGGGTTGGATGCGATGACCTCGAAGGTCTCTTCCAACCCGGTCTATTCTATTCTATTCTATTCTATTCTATTCTATTCTATTCTATTCTATTCTATATTCTATTCAAAGTGAATTTGGATTGGAATATAACGTTTGCTGTGGCATCCTGGTATAAAACAGATTGTGCATATTGTCTAATGTCTCCATCCTTCTATTCTTTTTACAACATACCTTACATTTCAACCCCCGGGCACGGGTTTGTATTCAAAACTGTCCCTTCAATGCACAATCTAATATTTCTTTAAAAAAAAAAAAAGAAAGAAAAGAAAGTTGTTTAGGAAAGGGTATTTTTGTTTACCTCAGAAGCAGACAAACATAGAACACATTAGCACAGCAAATCCGAGATTTATTTTCTGACCTGCAGCATAATTTGTTTGTTCTTCCTGCAAAAGCATTTCTAGCCAAGGTGGGAATGGGTGGGTGTGGAGGAGGAGGCAGTTCTTTCCTGTGAACAGGCCGTTTTGTTAAACAGCCAGAGCTGTTAGCAGTGAACCAAATGAACTTCTGTGATGCAAAGTGAGAGGAGAGTAGTTTTTAACCGAGAAAAATCTTTCTTGTCGCATACAGAGCATTTGCTTCTTAATTTTGTGACTGAATGAAACCATTGTTTTATTTTACTCTGCCAAACCTTTAAATCCATCCTACCCATACTACAGTAGCCTGCATTCTGATAGGTTGCATGTGTAGCTGTGTTATGATGTGCTACAATGCTGCCCTTAAAAGAAATAGTCTAGTTAGTTTTGCAATCACCCGGGAGTGTGTTTTGTACCTTCTTAGGTTATTCTCTTACACTTCTCTGCCTAACTTGCTCAGAATAGTGCGCCTTGGTTATGAAACCAAACAGGGTCTGGTAAATCACAGCTAATCAAAATATCCCAAAGAAGCTGCCAGCATGTTTTAAATCAGTGGAGTCAGGTAGTTGTTTGCTACGGTATGTGACACCAAGCCATGATCTTGAAAGCTGTGACAGGCAATACAAGATCCGCGGTTTCATTGAGTCTTCCTGGGTGATTTTGCTTCTATAACACTTTGCATTTTTGGCCTGTTAACTTAAAAAACAAAACAACAAACAAGCAACTGACCAAGCAAACAACCCCTTGAATATTTGTGTTTAACAAAAGTCTGAACACTCCTTATATATTTAGTAAGTAGTTAGCACATTTGGTACCTAGTCCCAAATACCAACACTTCAGAGTGCTTCTGGTCTTCTTTTGGTAGAAGAACCCCAAAAAGACCAAGGGTGCCTCAAAACCACCAAATATTTTCGACTGCATTTCATGAGGTGTCCTGAACTGAAAGTTATTGTAAATATAGACCAAAAAACCTTTTCAATTTATATATATATATATATATATATATATTTATAGAATAATAGAATCAATAAGGTTGGAAAAGACCTCAAAAATCATCAAGTCCAACCTGTCACCCAAGACCTCATGACTACTATATGTATATATATATGTATGTATATATATATATATTCATGTGTGTGTGTATATATATATTTATGTGTGTATATATATATTTATTTATATATATATATATATATATATTTATTTATGTATATACATATATGTATGAAAGTCTATGCACATATGGAGATGTTTGTGGGGTTTTAGGGATTATTTGGTGTTTGGGTATGCTAAAAGTTTGTTGCTTGTTTGTTTGTTTCCGATCCTGCAGCTTTATGTTGCCTTCAAAACTAAGGCAGCACTTAACAACTTCTTATTTACTCCATAGAAGAGCTTCTGTTTTCATGTCAATGAGCAGAAATGAAATCCTACAGAAACTGAAAGTTCTGTGTTTGCTGGGAGACAATTCAGTGCAAAATGCAATGTGGGGTTTTGAATGGCACAATTATGCTACTGCTTTTTAATGTCCATGTTGTAGAAGTGGGGTAAAAAAAAATGTAAGATTTTCTCAAATTTATGCTGGCTTTTCAAAGATTTTTATCTTGATGCTGTCCTAACTGGAAATACCTAAAATGGGTAAGACTAGAAAAAGCTTATTCATAAGGCATCCATATATATATATATATATTCGTGGTTAGCTTGACATTATAATAAGCTTGACTTTATAATGAAGCAGTACAAAGAAAATGTGGCTAATAAAACTTTAATTGTGTTTTGTATTGACTTGTTGCTGAGATTTTTAGATAGCATTTTGGGTGAGGGGATAGACAAAAGTGTTCCCCCTATGTGTCTGATGCACAAGATCTGAATGAATGGACACCAGTAGGCTGCTAAAAACGGGGTGGGTTTTGTGGTTTTTAGGTAAGATAAAACATCATGTTAGCTCAATATCATTAAAGAGATAGCACATTAAATCTTTGAGACACATCTGTAAATTATGTATTGGCAATACAAGCTATGGAAAAATAGGTACAAATACTAAGCTTTTATCTTGGGAGTCATTCTTCACTCATAGCAATAAGTCAATAAGGAATACATTTGTTGACGTTAGTGATATTGTATCAGCTCGAAACTCGTTGAAAGTGGAGGAAAGATAGGCTTGATAGGAAAATAGGCTGCATTTGAAGACACTGAGATAAAGATTTTAAGATGTAAAAATGCTGTGTTTTATTCTTTCACGATCCTCAGCATTTAGCTGCTCTCTCCTGCCGCACTTCATTTCCACAGGCTGACTAATAATACACCGTAGCACTTAATGAATTTCTCTAGGCTGATGCCGATGACAGGTTGAACAATCAACATCATGTCCTGTTCAAGACCAACTATTTCATCTGTCCATGCTATACCATATTTGCTTTAGCCCAGTGGGTGTTTGGGTATTTTTTAAAGAATATTTTTACTGTAGATATTTTAAGGGAAGGTAAAGAATTTCAGACACATTCTGTCTATGTTGCTTTGCTGCAGTAGCCTGGAAAGAGAGGAATCAGATGAAAACCCTTAAGACAAATCTTTCCATGCAAGCATAATACCTGCCTTTGCTTGATCTTTGGGTCTAGAGTTTGCTATGCTGCAAGCAGTGTAATCCGTGGGAGAATGACAAATGTGATTTTATTGTTATTTTACCCTTTAACTCGTTGTGTTGTGCATTTGAAACAGATGCAGAGCATTAAAAGAAAAAACCAAACTTGATGAGCTGTATTTATTTTTGATATTATAGAGATTATTTTTTTTAACCTTTTCTTTGCAAATCGTGGTAACTAACTTGCTTCATTCTTTTCCTTCCTTTTATAGGGAAGCAAAAAATATTGTAGTGTTTATGCACAAAGCAGAAGTATTATTTATATATATTTTTTTTAATTACAGGTAAAGATTATAGTTCCCAACAGCACAGCAGGTCTGATAATAGGGAAGGGAGGTGCTACAGTGAAGGCTATAATGGAACAGTCAGGGGCTTGGGTGCAGCTTTCCCAGAAACCTGATGGGATCAACTTGCAAGAGAGGGTTGTCACTGTGAGTGGAGAACCTGAACAAAACCGAAAAGCTGTTGAACTTATCATCCAGAAGATACAAGAGGATCCACAGAGTGGCAGCTGTCTCAATATCAGTTATGCCAATGTCACAGGTCCAGTGGCCAATTCCAATCCAACCGGATCTCCTTATGCAAACACTGCTGAAGTGTTACCAACTGCTGCAGCTGCTGCAGGGCTATTAGGACATGCTAACCTTGCTGGAGTGGCAGCCTTTCCAGCAGTTTTATCTGGCTTTACAGGCAATGACCTGGTGGCCATCACCTCTGCACTTAATACATTAGCCAGCTACGGATATAATCTCAATACACTAGGTTTAGGCCTAAGTCAGGCAGCAGCTACAGGGGCTTTGGCTGCAGCAGCTGCCAGTGCCAATCCAGCAGCAGCAGCAGCCAATTTGTTGGCCACCTATGCGAGTGAAGCCTCAGCCAGTGGCAGCACTGCTGGTGGTACGGCGGGGACATTTGCATTAGGTAGCCTGGCTGCTGCTACTGCTGCAACCAATGGATATTTTGGAGCTGCTTCTCCCCTAGCTGCCAGTGCCATCCTAGGAACAGAGAAATCCACAGATGGATCGAAAGATGTAGTCGAAATAGCAGTGCCAGAAAACTTAGTTGGTGCAATACTTGGAAAAGGAGGGAAAACATTAGTTGAATACCAGGAGTTGACTGGTGCAAGGATACAGATCTCTAAAAAGGGAGAATTCGTACCTGGCACAAGAAATCGCAAGGTAACCATTACTGGAACACCAGCTGCAACCCAGGCCGCACAGTATTTAATTACACAACGGATCACATACGAGCAAGGAGTCCGGGCTGCCAATCCACAGAAAGTGGGTTGAGAGCCCCCGCTAAAACACGAGATTGTTTTAACCCCCTCCTTACCCTATTTTCAAGAAGGATGTACTGTACTTTGCAGAAGTGAAGTTTTTTTTTTTCCTTTGGGTTTTTTTCCTTTTTTTGTTTTCCTGTTATTAATATATAATTATGCAAATGAATGCGACTATGTTGACAATGTGTATATGTAAATATAATGTGTTTTACCAGATGTTTCATAGAGAGAATTTTTTCTTGATCTGTTTTGTTCTCTA